>LN874567.1:0-20302 GCA_900006135.1 Debaryomyces tyrocola | reverse complement strand
CCGTACCGTTCATAAAGCTCCTCCATCGAGGGGAAGTTATCAAGAACAGACATATGGATGTTCACGTTTTGGAAAAACAAAAAAAATAAAAATAAAAATTGGGGAAACAGGCTTGCTTTAAGAGGACTGAAAGTGTGCGAGATAATTGATGGCTGGCTCGCTGCCGCCCAGTCGTGCTGGCGCAGAAGCCGGATTGGTATACTCAGAAGCTGGATGACTTGACGAGTATATCCATATAATCCATATAATTTAAAGCGGTCGCACCCAAGTCGCACCCAAAACCACCCAAAACGGTAACTTGCAGCCGGGCCGCGGCATCAACCGACGAATACTACCCATGGTACAACACCTTTTCCGGCGTGGCCTTGTCCCGAGACTTTGTCCCGAGACTTTAAAGTAAAGTCCAGCACAGAGCCACACACCCGGTCCGATCCAGCATCCAGCAGTGTATATATCGCGGGTGGCCTAACTGACTCTCGATAATTACCTCTACTCCACATTTATTAGATATCTATACTAGGTTTGGAAACGTGTTTATCTGCTTCTTCAAGCGCCTGCAATACATAGGTCCAGAATAATTCGATATTCACTTCCATGGCTATATAAATTCCGTTTACCTCTTCTTCACTTTTATCCAATTCATTCCGGCATATTTGGGTCTCACCTTCATGTTTTCCTTCTTCGACGACATCTACATGCCTTTTCAAGTATACAAAATTGGTATCATCTTCCATGTTATCAAGCTTGTTATTTAATGCTAAAATAAGGAAAACAGCTAACGGATCGTGTACAGGTGGTCCTTCGGTAAAACCTTGATTAATACGATATGCATCGGCAAAGAACATTATAGTGTCGTGAAAAAGTTTTCGGAGTGGTGAGCTATTGGTTCCGTCTTTACCACTAAGTATTTCGTTCCTAACGGTCTCAGTTGCAATAGCCGTGTGCGTAATATTTAACGGAGCCAATATTGTCTTGCCCGATAAATCTGTATCCGTCATCACGTGCCTTGCTGCATGTGGATCGCAAATGATGTTGAATTCTGCATATTCAGTTGAGTTTCCTATATTTATTCCACCTCCCATAATCGAAATGAAACGAATCTTTGATTTCAATTCTGGGTACGTTTTTATGAGGGTTGACATATTGGTCAACGAACCGGTACATACAAAGCATATACGACCCTGGTATTCTAAGATAGCTTTTCTCATCGCCTCCGAATATGTCTGGTCCTTCGACTCTTTTATCCTTGGTGTCGCAGGTATGCCAACCCCACCAAGTCCTGTTGGTCCGTGGATTTCTGGTGAATATTCCGGAACTTTAACCATTGGTTTTACCTCCCCAGAATATACTTTTACTTCGTCTTGTTTCAAACCTAATACATCTAACAACCCTAACGTATTGTGGGTCGTATTGGAGCATGAAGCGTTCCCATATACTGTTGATATGCCAATTAACTTAAACTTCGGGTGGAACGCAGCCAATAAAATTGCAAATGCATCATCATGACCAGGGTCACAATCAAGCCACACCGGGATTGTATCCTCTGTTGTCATCTTGGCTTTGGTTTTGGTTATTCTAAAATGAGCTAGAAAAGAATTAAGTTTTAATTTATATCTCGAGAACTTATCGCGGGGTTACGGAGAAGTGGGGTTATTTTCACTGACCTGGTTATGCAGACTTTTTCTGTTCGTAATTAGGAAATAGGAATGCGTGCGGCTAGAGGACTTTACCCGACACTATCTTACAAGTAATAAAATCCGAGTCAATTTTTAAGTTGACCGTCGCTTAAAATTCAAGACTTCCGAGATTCTATCCTTATCGTTCATCATTACGAAAGTATTCACCGCCGGTAGAAATCAGAGTCTATTGTGAAATCGAAGATAATATTAACAATTAAACTGATTGGCGATCATTCACATTTTCCTATTGCGCCACGCAATTATAAAATTATTTTAGAAGATGGGCAATTTGAGAGCACAGGACATATAGGTGCACTGAACCTATTTTCAATAAATTTGGAGTCAAGACAAAATGATGGGTTAGAATACTAAGTAAATGGGCGATTTACAGAATCATACAGAACCCGGTTATAAAGAAATTCTAAGTGGTGCTTACGAGGTGCAGATATTTCACATTGTTTTAAATCATGATTTTCTTAATTTGCAAGATAATTAAATAGGAACGCCAAATCTCATACACATAAGCTAATACATTCCCAATTTTTTAAAACTAATTTAGTCCACCTTTGTAAGGCCAAAAACTTACAAACCCGATTGCAACGGGTCATAGACCATAGCTTTTCTTCAAAAAGTAAAGATATACCTTTATCATTTAATTACTCTGAACCAATTGTTTTACTAATGTCTAGGCAGATAATTGTTGGCAAAATAATACTGCTATGCAGGATGGTAAATATTTTTCAGACCAAATATCTCCCCTATTTTGCACACCTGGAATTATATATACATCGACTACGTTTTTATAAGTATTTTGTTGACAATATATATCTGGAAACATGATCAGACGATTTTTCAGTGTTAATTCCATTCGAAACTTATCGAGTGCGGAGTCTTTGGTGGAAAGAGCAAAGAAAGTAGCAGCCTACAAAGCTGTGGATGAAAATTTTCCTACAGGTAATAATATTGTTGGAATAGGATCAGGTACAACAGTCATATATGCTACTGAGAGAATAGGAAAATTGAAGGACAAGGAGTCATTTGTCTGCATCCCAACCGGGTTCCAAGCTAAGCAGTTGATTATTGACAATGGATTGAGGTTGGGATCGATTGAACAATACCCAGAGGTGGATGTATCGTTTGATGGGGCAGACGAGGTGGATACGAAGTTAAACTTGATCAAAGGTGGTGGCGGGTGTCTTTTCCAGGAAAAATTAGTGGCATCCGCGTCCAAGAAGTTTGTAGTAATGGCTGACTTCCGTAAGAGATCGCTGTCAAATTTAGGAATACAATGGAGAAAGGGCGTACCTATTGAGGTCGTACCAATTGCGTACAATAAAGTGATAAGCGACTTAAAAACTATGGGAGTGAGGGAGGTCAACTTGCGGCAGGGAGGTTCAGCCAAGGCGGGACCCGTGGTGACCGACAACAACAATTTTTTGATCGACGCTGATTTCGGCGACATTTCAGATCCTGCGAAATTACACGCTGATATCAAAAATTTGGTGGGCGTCGTGGAAACTGGGTTGTTTGTGCAAATGACCGACAAAGCATATTTCGGTGAACAGTCGGGAGAAATCAAATGCTGGCATAAGTGATGTGCACATTCAACAAGTGACGATTTCATTTGTTCTCAAATACTTGGTATAAATTAAGCTTTATGTTTATTAAATGACAAATTAGTATTCAAATATGTAGTCAATTAGTATAAATGTCCGCTTCCATAAAACTGAGACCTTTTGGGAAAAGAAAAATTTAATGTTTGTGGCAGAATTCAAACTTTGTTATAAAGGACTGTAGAAAGTGTTTGAATGTGCTCGAGCGTATAACGTTAACACATTTAACAACTCATTCATAAATATCCGGCTTTAAGTGCTCTATTAATTAGTCGAATAAAGTTTTCGTATAAAATTCTTTTTCTTATTAGATTAATTAATTTGTCATGAGGAATAGTATCAAAACAGTTTTCGGCGCTACCAATTGTAGGGAAACTGGGGACAAATATGGTAATTGTTATATCTCTACTACTTTATATCTATGTTCGATTGACCTTATAGAACGTTAACTAACTTACTTTGTTACTCTTGGCTAACTAACTAACTTGAACTACCCGTTATTAGTTCCTAATTCCTTTCCTTTTTATTCTGAAATCTACTGATTGATCTGCTCAATTTATACACCAAGTCTTGCAACTCTGATGTATACCATTTGCAACACTTCATATATATACTGTGCATATGTATACTTGTGTTCTCTTACGCTAGGTTTAAATTGGAAATAGATAAAACCACTCATTCATGAAAACGATGTTCACTCTTGTGAATGTTTTCTCTTTAACTGTCCTGCATGACTTCAACAAGTTATGGATCAGCTTCTCCATTTATTTATCATGACTATTTTTCTCGTTTGCGTTATTCGCATGCAAATTTTCACGGTCCCCTTCATAACCCCGTAATTGCTACTTTATATCAAGTATGACATTACAATTTTATCATTTATCATTCGTACCTATTTAGCAAAAAACACTTCGCCGGGTTCCTGTGTTGTTTACAGATTATGTTAACCTATTTAACACTATGCAACACTAGACATTTCTTAATGCGAACAGATCAGAATTACCTGCTTCAGAATATAATCATCTTTGTAACAGGTCTCCTAGCATTTGATCTCGAAAAATTTTGATTGGCCGGCAACCGGTATAAGAACCAACGGTTTTCAATGAATATGTATTCCCAATCAGCGGGGATTGCGAAATTTACTTCGTGCAACTTCTTAATTACAAAATCGCACGCTTTTACCATTTCTGTCAACTAGTAGATAGAACGACAGAGATGAAAATTTTCCACCTTAATGTGCAGTGCTTTCTCTCATATTCAAAGCAACCATAAATTGGATCCGAATGTTATGTTTTACAAACCAACATTGCAGGTTTATTCCATCATAAAATGGTTTCAATATATCAAAAATACAGTCAGTTGATCGCCAAGCGTCCACTTGTAACTAATATCATCACAACAGGATTTCTCTTCGGGTCTGGTGATTATTTGGCACAGAAGTTGTACCCTTCGTCCAACAAATATGACTACAAAAGAACATTAAGAGCAACTTTCTACGGATCAATCATATTTGCTCCAATTGGTGATAAATGGTATAGGTTCCTTCATAAAATCAATTTTCCTTTTCCAAAGACTAAGGTATCCCCATCAGCTAACAAAGTGTTGAATACACTAAGCAAAGTTGGAGCAGACCAATTGGTATTTGCCCCATTTTTAGGTATTCCGTTATATTATTCGGTGATGGCGATATTGGAGTTCAATGAAAATCCATTGCAGGTTGCTCGTGACAAATTACAAGCGCATTGGTTTAGCACTCTCAAGACTAATTGGGTAGTATGGCCTGCTCTACAGCTATTCAATTTCGCCTTGATCCCAGTTCAATTCAGGCTATTTGTCGTTAATGTTTTCAGCATTGGATGGAACTGCTATTTAAGTTCCGTTCTTAATCATAAACATAATTCCATGATTGAAAATGTAACGGATGTCGATAAAGATGAAATTTTAATCTAAAAAGTAAGGTTTATTTAAAATCCAATGGCTGGTTAGACGAGTTATATTAATACAAAACATGATCTAAGAATACCGAATTAGAATTTATGTAGAACTAATGTTGAGCGATAACTGCCTACGATAACGTGTAGCCGTGTAATAGTAATGAATTCGTGACCCTCATAAAATAGTCACATTAAGTGGAAACCATATACTACAAACATTGGCACAGATTCTCTCGACCTACATATTGAAGTTTAATTACATTGGATATCATCGTACTAGTCAATTTGAAAAATTTGAATTTCTTGTAACATACTTGTGATTTTGCTGTGACATCCATATTTGGGATTGACATTCTCCAAATTCCAAGTTGATGTAAATCCAAAATCAGAGCAACCGTTCGCGTTTTATGTTAATCAATTTTTAATTCAACACATTATCTAATTCCTAACCTGAGCATGTTTTATATATTGCTATCTACATTCATAGTTATGGCTCATGGCATATTAATCTGAATTTTGTTAATACGATATCGCATATATTATATGCAATATATGTAAATGTAGTAGGCAGTAATATTTCGGCTTTAAGCAGACCTGAAATTCACAGAGCTTTCAAAATTCTGGCCGTCCTTTAATGAAAACTTGTCAAAAAAAACGTGAAACTTGTCATTTTACCCTTGCATTATAATTTACATGTCACTTCTACAATTTAACTACAATTTAACTTCCCTACACATCTACAATAACAAATTTTGCCTGAATCTTGTAACGTTTCTTAGCTATAAATCATTTAAGCTAAGTTCTTGATTTTGGAGCTGACAGCCATATTACTCTGCAAGGACAAACCACTGGCAATTTGTGCTTTATATATGGATTCCCATTTCGACAGTTCTTGTTCTGGGTACTGTATCTCTGACGCTAACCACAGTTTATCATGGTTTCTGCTGTTAGATACCAGCAACCTAGCAAGTAGATACCCTAAAAGAGAATCACCGGCACCAGTGACATTCTCGACAACCAAGTCTACATTTTCAGACGGAATCGGGAAATACTGGATAACGATACCCATCCTTTTCGATTCATCACTTATGCCTTGGCGCGAGCATCCCGTGGACGTAACGACAAATTCAGGGCCATATTGCGATGTTGCAGGATTAGAAATATCATCATCAACGTTTGTCGACAACTTGATGTATAGCGCCCCTCTCGATCCTAATTTAAGCAAAATGTTCGGCAAAAATGGCAATAATTGAAAGCATTGTAACAAACACCCGTCATCTAGTACATCTTGTACAATTTTATTTTTGGATCCCATCATACTTAATTTCTCTTGAAACTTAGAGTCGAAACCAATCGAATCAAGTACAGAACGACATTTATAGTTATTAAAATGCCCAACAGAACTGAACGATGAATAGATTGACTTTAACTCAGCTATAGTCGGAGTAATCAACAGGATCGTGTTATTGGGGAATACCTTAAGCGCTTCGGTATTCATTTGACTGATTCTCTTAGACTTGGGGGATGATGTAGGCTCGACTATGACATTGGCCTGCGGTAAATGCTCACGAATAAATTCCAACGCATTACTCATGACGTTGGACGAAATATTGCAATCGAACACAATATTCTGCGGTTGCGCTCTTCGCAATTGTTCCTTGACATGTTCGGCAAACGAATCTGATTCGATAAGAGACATATCTGCGCAAGCAAGGATTAAATCACCCTTTGTGTCATGCATAGAAATATATTGCGCTGTTGAATGATCTTCAATTTCGGATACTTGTATTCCAGAAGTATCTGTGTCGTTAGCATTCAACTGTTTGATTAAGGATTTCCCTGCAAAATCATTGGCCACGACAGACACAAGCCTAGAACTAGATGTTCCGTTACCAGCTTTAGAGAGTGCCTCTAATCCATACTTGCACGCCAAAGAAATATTATAAGCAACTCCCCCTATACATGACTCAACATGGCCTGGATTAGAATCTCTCGCAGTTATTTCCGACTCTAAAAATCTACTGCCCGTATCTAGAGCTGTAGAACCAACAATTACTGTGCCTACACAATCCGGTACAGCAGGTGTAGCTTGCATGTCACTTACATTGGAAAATATTGCTGGAGAAAAAATAGATGCGTTTTTTCGGTCATTATTCTAAATATTAATTAGTACAAATTCCATAACAAAACATCAAACTTAAAGACATACTTTAGAATTTTCTTCTTTCTCTAACACGAGCAAATTCTTAGCAATTTCGGCGGCACATTTTGCATTATTGTAGACAAAATCAATGTTGCATTGTACTGATTTACCTTTAGTAGCCTCAGCAATCCGGGACAACAAGAACGGAGTAGATTCTTTTCCACGGATGCCCTTAAGTTTTGCTTCTTCATTGGCATTATTGATAATATTGGTAATAAAATCTGAGGATAACGCTGATTCTTGGGGAGGAGGAACACAGAAGACACTTCCCGAACTTAACGACATTAGGTTGTTCTGCTGATGAATGATACTAGCTGCTTCCTCGAATGAGTTAAAGGAATACGGTGATTTGATGCCTGATTCACGGCAATAGAAACCTGGAATTTCGATCAGTTCTCTTTTATCATCATTGTAAGTTCCTACAAATACACCTAGTGTTTCCAAATATTCCATAGTTAATCCAATATCTAAAATTGATTTGGGACCGGCACAAACAACCGCCACCGGCGTTTGGCCTAATTCATTCAAATCAGCAGAAACATCCATAGTAAATTGGCCATCTCTATGGACACCACCTAATCCACCGGTGGCAAACACTTTTATTCCCGCTAAATGGGACAAAATCATTGTCCCCGATATAGTAGTTCCACCATCAATGCCTTGAGCCATAGTGTAACCAATGTCACGACGCGAAACTTTAACTCTTCTTCTGTTGCTAGATTGATCGCTTAATCGTTCAAGTTGCAGCCTTGTCAATCCAATATTAGGTTGGCCATCAATAAAAGCACAGGTTGCTGGGATTGCTCCGTTGTCTCTAATAATCTTCTCTGTTTCAGTCGCCATGACCATATTTTGCGGATATGGCAAACCATGCGTGATTATAGTAGACTCCAATGAGACAACTGGCTTGGATTTATCATTTAATGCCTGTTGAACTTCTTCTGATATCCTCAATGGCCATGCCAAATTATTCTTCACTTTAGAATTAGAGAATAATCTTCTACTGATCCAAGTTCTTGCAACTCTCATAGTTAATAAAGTTCGCGATAAAATAGCCGGGGTCTCGATACCTCATGTGCTGTTTACCGGTTATTTATAATCTCGAGGAGTTATGTGGTAGTGGGGTCCTTTTCTCGAACTTTGTTATGCAGACTTTTTTTGTTCGTAATTGGGAATGCGTAACGGTAGGGAAGAGACCAAAAATTTTACTATTACACCAAAACGCAAAATTACTCCACAAATATGAGGGGCAATCGGTAAGTTAACAATAGGCGCAAAGCCTGCAGCAGTTCATTACTTCAGTTTAGCCTTCGTTTACCATTCATAACTTCCGAGATTCTATCCCTATCACTTCCTTACTCATTACGCAAATATTGACGACTAATATATATCTGTCCAAGCGGATAATATTGACAATTAAAGTGGTGGGGCAAGTCATTTATATTATTATCGTGGTTTTTCGAAATTTTAAAGTTCAGCATGGATTTCCTCAAAATTTTTCACCCATAATATAATCATTAGCTTATATGTTACATTATTAATTAAGTTTGTCGGGAGTTTCGACGAGCTGTAAAGTTTTAGTAACAGATAGATTTTTAACCGATTTAAACGACAAGTCTTCATAAAAATTGTACTTATGTATTTTTTTGCACACAGAACTTCAACAAGTTGCTTGTGTTGTGTGAAAACAGCCTCGTCTAACAAAATTCGTATTTTCAAATAAATCGCACCATGTTGTGGCATACATTTTTCGTTAAGGAATGTGTGATAACTTCTAGTACCCGTATATATTACTAGCAATAATATAACAAAATTCCAACTTTATCACACTTCAAATCGCGATCTATAATATCAGATTACAAACTCTACATAAGTATCAAAAGTGAATTAATGATAATTCATTATAGTTAATACATGATTGAAATTCATATCTATTTTATTAACGCGTAAACAAAATAAAATCACACCTAAAACCAGTTTATATCAGCGCTCGTATTTTGCATCGTATTCGCACCAACTTCGTTTTACTGTATCGACTCAGTATGCTTGGTTTCCACTTTGATATTTAGTTCTTCCGTAGATATTACAGGAACAAGCGGTGTCCACGATGCAGACTTCCAAGCAGGGATTCCGTCGTCCCATATTTGTCCAATTTCTTCCAATCTCTTACCTTTGGTTTCCGGGTAGGAAAGAAATACATGAATGGACATACATCCACATAACACACCAAAAATGATGTACGTCTTCCACGAAATATTCCTAAACGCGGATGGCGTGAACATAGCGATTGCAAAATTCATACTCCAATTGCCGACATTAGTTAATGCATTACCTCTCTGTCTTGAAATGTTGTCTCCCCATACCTCCGCGCAGTAAGTCCATAAACACACACCCCAGCTAGGTGCAAAAGCGACAATAAATAAGTAGCAGCTGGCGATTACTGCTTTGGCGGCTGGCTTTTCATCCTCTGGGATTCGCAATCTTACCGTGTCATTACCGCGGACTTCATCTACTGACTTTCCGTATGTCGCTAAAACTCCACCAATAACGAACTGCCATATCATCATAAGCAATGCACCAACCAATAATATTGGCCTTCTACCAATTTTATCAATTAAATATAATGCAGGTAACGTCATAACAAAGTTTAAAACATATTGAATCGAAGAGGCTACTAAGTTTGAATCACCGCTGTAACCCGCCATATCGAAAATATAAACAATATAATACATCAAAGTGTTTATACCAGTAAGGTTTTGCCAGACTTGAGCAGAGATTGCAGTAAATGTTCGTAGAATATACTTCTTCGAAAACAATTGAAGGTACGTAAATGATTTTGCATTCTCAACCATCATTAATTGTTCCTTGATTTCAGATATTTCGACTATAACATCCGGGTCTTCTTTGTTACCCTTGGCTAAAACGTTGGCAATGATAACCTCAGCCTCATCCCAACAATTTTGTCTAGCTAACCATCTAGGTGATTCGGGAATGAAAAAACATCCAATAAACAAACAAAGCCCTGGAACAATTTGCAAGCCCCACGCTATCCTGAAAGAAGCCGTACTATCGATATGACCCAAACCAAAACAGATATAGAACATAACCAATATTCCAGTGCATATCGACAACTGGAATAATCCACCAATTAGACCTCTAGTATTTCTTGGGGCTAACTCAGAACCATAGACAGGAGCCACAGATGAGCCAAATCCCACGCCAAACCCGGAAATAATGCGACCTAAAATCAATTGAACTCGATTTTGCGATGATGATTGTATCGCTGCTCCAACACACCAGAAGAAAGCACAAAGCATCAACGACGCTCTTCTACCAAATGGTTCCGACACAAACGATGATGAGATGGAACCAAAAATAGACCCAAACGCCATCGCCGAAGTTATAAAACTTTGAATCGTTGTTCCAGGCGTGTCAAAGAATTCAAGGTAGTTTTTATTGTTAAGAAATGCTGACATCGAAGATATATCAACACCGAACATCAAACCAGATATACATGAAAGAGACGCAATAACATATACGTTGGTTATATTTGGAAACTTGTCTAAAAATAACCTGAACTTTAAAGCAGGTTCTGTCAATCTTTCCTCAAATCCCATTATATGATAATGCTGTACGAATCCGCGGCTAATGTTTATTCATTTTAAACAATTTGCGTGCGATTTGACTGCAATTTATGATCTCCATTAATTTTCGTCGGTACACAACTACATTCCAAATTTCTTTTAGTTTTATGCAGAAAACAAATGTCTGCATTCGTTGGTTCCAGTGATCGTTTTTTGGGATTAATTTTGCGGGGTACATCCCCTGTATCGTTTTAATCTTATTTTATCCCAGTATCCCAGAGGCCAAATAGAAGGTGGAGATATGGATAAAATCTCGGAATCTGCATTATAGGCGAGACCATATATGATTATAGCGGCATTATCAAAATTTTTTTTAGTCAAATTGAGGTATAAGATGGTTATATTTCGTTGCGAAGCAATTTCATGTCTTGTCGATAAGTGGATGAATTTCGCACGCTTCTCAAATCTCAAAGTTAAATTGATAATTCGTTTACGCTCGAAACTCTAAGGTAATGTTAACATTTAGCGGAAGCAACATCATAAGAAATATTGGACGCCTGTTCAAATTGGTCCGTCTATTTTCGCAAGTTCCAGACATTGCGTTTGTACTCGATATCGATGGGGTTCTACTTCGCGGTTCTAAGGCATTACCAACTGCAAAACCAGCCCTAGATTTGTTGAATAAATGTAATGTGCCATACATTTTAATGACAAACGGGGGAGGAGTTACAGAAAGTGATAGGGTTAAATTTTTGTCGAAAAAAATCGATGTTCCTATTTCACCATTACAGATTGTTCAGAGCCATACTCCGATGAAGGTATTCGCCAATAATGACCGAAATGATAGAATGTTGGTAGTGGGGGGAAATGGGGATAACAGTAGGAAATGTGCAATGGAATATGGGTTTACGGATGTCGTTATGCCTATCGACATTGTCAAAGCGGAACCATCGATCTCACCGTTCCATAATTACACACCTAGAGATTTTGCCGATCATGCGCTAGATATGAATCAAATTAAGTTGGACAAGGCAATAGAAAAAATATTAGTTTTTAATGATTCCCGAGACTTGAGCAGTGATTGTCAGATAATTCTAGATCTATTAAACTCGAAAGATGGGATCATTGGAACATCGAGAAACGGCAATAAAATAAACGATTTACAAGTTCCATCAGTTCCGATAGTCTTCAGTAACAGTGATTTTATATGGGCCAATGATTACAAACTTCCAAGGTTTGGACAAGGCGCTTTGTGCACAATGATCGAAAGCTTGTACAAGGAGACAAACAACCTTAAAGGTAATGAGGAGTTGCTATCAAAGAAGCTTGGAAAACCATTTAAAGTTCAGTATGATTTTGCCCATCACGTGTTGATTGACTGGAGAAACAAAATACTACAAAAGAAAACGAATGAATTAGAGCAGGTTCTACCAAGTTTGAATGAAGAGCCGAAAAATTCTCCATTCAAGAAGATCTATATGGTTGGTGATAATCCTGCGTCAGATATTAAAGGGGCAAACGATCACGGCTGGGAGTCTTTATTGTTAAGGACAGGTGTCTATAAAGACGACGATTGGAACTCAATAGTTGCTAAACCAACCTGCGGCGTACACGACAATATATTAGAATCTGTTAAATATGCATTGCACGAAAACAAAATCATATAGACGTTCAATGTATATATAATATTTCATAGTTTTTGATCAAAAGATTATTTAATCTCAATAAGCTTCCAAAGTCTCTATTTTAATTGTAGAAACCTACATTCTACTGGTATATTGCCACCCATAGATGATATTTCCTAACCAGAATGGTTTAAATGTATATCGTTTCTTATCGGAAGTACGTCCATAGTCATAAGAGCACTTCGCGCAAATCACTGTGACTGCGATTTGTCGCTTTAGCTTGCATCTTTCGCCCAAAGCTGATTTCCTTGATTGAGGTGGTGGTTTGCACTGAAAAAACTTGAGCATCTATTGAATATTTGCAAATAGATATTTGGAACAAATTTCTTCCACATTTCCGACACTTACAAGTATAGATTGATCAATTTTTTTGGATCACTTGACGAATAATCTCCCTCCTGGATTCTGCAACTATCCACGAGTATTGTTTCGTAACCTGTTCCTCTACATGTTTCCCTTCTTTTGGTTTAAATATTGTAGTTGCAAATTAAATGAATATGAGGTTAATTATATATTCTTTCAGTAATTCATCCATTTTATTAGAAAGATGGATCTCTAGGGATATAATGAAACGTAATAAACCTATTAATTGGCTATATAATTAATTTAAAAAGATATAAATAATCGTCTATTATTAATCGTACATAATGTTTGCTGTTTTGAAATTTATTTTTCTTCCATATCTATTATTTGAAACTACATTATCAAGAGTTGTTTTTATTTTTTTGGCGGTTTTCTAAATTATGACATAGCCAGCCATTTTTAAGTCAGCGAGGAACCATTTCGTTAGTCTTTCAATATTCGTTCGTTTAACCTTTCTCGTCTTCTTCTGCTGCCATCAACCCACCTGTAACCTCAGGTAACCGCTTATTTGTTGTGAATATGCAGCCGATAAATCCTACCGCAGAAAACCCGAGAGACATGTAAAATACATTCCTAATGGCTTCCATAACTTGGCCTTTGACAAACTGTTGAGCTCCAGGTGATAATGTTTCAATCGCATCTGTTGATGCTATTAATTCTCTTTCATTAATCTGATTTAATTCAGACAAAATCCGCTCATCACTTATTTTGGATAATGCGGTCACATATTTATTTTGAAATGAAGCTGAATATACTGCATCAGCCAAATCTGCACCAATTGTACCTCCTACGGCTCTACCGAAATTTACAAATGTTGTAGTTAAAATAGTACCACCGGCTGTCTTTGGTGCTGAAATCTGGGAGGAAATCAATGCAGCCTGCATTTGGAAACCACAAGAAATACCTGAAATAATCAATAAACCAATCTGTCTGGGTTGAGAAGAATCAACATCTAATAAACAAAGGAGACCTATTCCGACTGGACCCAAAATTGCACCAAATAAGCCAAATGGCTTAACAAATCTAGATTTGTGAATGAGGATGCCATTTAAAATGGATGTAAGTGCCACAGGGATAATAATAGGAAGCAAATGTATACCGGAGTGCCATGCATCAGCACCATGAATAACTTGGAAGTAAATTGATACATACAACACAATTGCCATGAAATAACCAAACATCCCAAATATCATAAGAGCTGATGCATCTACCCCCAAGGATTTCACGACATCAGGAGGGATAAGTGGATTCTTTGAATATTTGAAATTCCAAATGCAGAATACGATTAATACTGCCCCACCTAAAACAAAACAACAAATGACTGCAGCAGAATCCCAAGAAAATTGATCGCCAGCACCAAAAGTTAAAGCTAAAAGGAAAACAACTAAACCTGCCGATAAAAGTGCGGTACCTAAATAATCAATCATTTTGAGCTTTTCCCTCATACTACCATTAGTCTTTGGAGGGTTAAATGCCCAAAAGAAAAATGCTGCTGCAACCCCACCAATAGGCAAATTAATATAGAAACTCCATCTCCAAGAAACACTCGAAGTAAATGCACCACCTATAAGAGGGCCAAGCACGCTAGCTACAGCAAAGGTACATCCCATACCAGCCATACCAAGAGGTCTAACTTCTAAGGGAACAATCTCACTGATCAAAATAAAAACCATTGACTGAATACCTCCCCCGCCTATACCGGCGAGAACTCTACCCCCAATAAGCACATTCATGTCATTGGCTAATGCACACATCAACGAGCCGGCTTCAAAGAGACTAACTGCAATAAACATCGTTATCTTTCTTCCGAATATAATTGAAATCTTACCCCAAGTTGCAGCAAAAACAGCCATTGACAAAAGGAAACCTGCTGATAACCATCCAATTTTGTCAAATCCATTAAATTTATTCCCAACAACCGTAAGCAAAGTGGCAATAATAGTTTGATCCAATGCAACAAGGAAAAGACACAAAAATATTGCCGTAAAACATAATGCTAATCTTAGTCCATGTAGATACTGGTCTTCTCTTCTACTACCATCACCAGCGTCGCTTTCGATGAATTTTTTTTCTTTTCGGCCGTGTGTCTCTTCATGCTGAATGTTTCTCACTGCTAAGTCTTTTTCAGCAATATCTGTGCGGTTATTACTATCAAACGACTCGTCAGTCGGCGTCATATTGATTATTTCAAAAGGACCATATCAAAAGTTACAAAGGAAAAACTACTATTATAAGTAAACCTATAAAGCCGTGCGGAGGTACCCCGTATTTATTCCGCACCTAGAGTGGAGTAACATGCAGACCGGCGTCCGTCATGACAAAAAACGACAAATATGCAGGACGTTAGTTAATTTAGCTATCCTTGTGTGCGTTACGCTCCCACATAGACTTTTTTAATAGTCCTGTCACCCCCACTGCCTGTACTGATTTGGTGAAAACTTCTACTACCAAATCTTACCCTTGCTATTCTGAGTCGCAACTTTTGTCGAACATTTAAGCCTATCTGTCATGGTTCCTATAGCTTTCATATATATCTTGTGGTGCTATGCGATTATGTAATGAATTGGCAAAGTTAGTATTTCTACGACACGAATGACGAATGCTTTCTATTGAGTGGAGCATGCTTATATAAAATTTATCGTTTATCTTGTTTATTTACTTTTCAGAGTACCATGACGTCATGATACTATTAAATCAGAACAAATAAAAACCAATTTCCACTTTTAGTATGGCCTTAAACAGTTATCAAGTGATTGCGAGGTATAGTCTACGCTAATTCATACTTAATTGTACGTAAATTCTTTCCTCAATGCTTCGATGTCCTGCGTGTTAGCCCCTACATTGGCAACATCATTTTTCCACGAAGAATTAACAGCGTCCAAAAAATCATCATCATATAAAACTTCTAGGCCCGTCAACGATCATTTTGCAGACTTCAAACAGGCCGTATGTGATGCTTTAGTACCTGCGGTATCACGAAATTCAACAGTATGTGGTTGTCCATCTTCACCTATATCAAACATTGTGTGCAACGCCGGCACTTTCCACGAAACCGTACCTTGATCAGTGGAGCCAGGTAGCCCAAGTGCTTTCTCTTGATTTAGATCCAACAACTCACCAGCTCCATCAAGTTTAGAAAAGCCATCATAAAATTTTCTGAAGGAATCTGAGAGAGGTTCGTTGGTGAGCATATTATCATACTCATTCAAATAATTGATTTTGTACGCACAACCTGAAGCTATCGCAGGAGTTTTTGCGGAACCCACAACTTTTTTCTTCATTTCATTCATTCTAATTCTATCTTTGGATCTAACCATTCCTGCAATCATTGTATAATCAGGAATAACGTTTGGCGCAGAGCCACCATTAACGATAACAGAATGTATTCTATCGCGTTCTTCAAATTGTTGTCTATGTAATGCTGATACATGCATGTAAACAGAAGCTGCGTCCAACGCATTAATTCCTTCCCATGAAGCCGCTGCTGCATGGGCACTCTTACCAAAATACTCTATAGTATATTTGAAAGATGACATACTAGTTACAAAAGCCATTCCTGGACTTGTGCTTGTAGCGTGATGCATTAAAGAAATATCGACGTCGTCATAGCCGCCCGCCTCAACTATTTTGACCTTACCACCGCCGCCTTCTTCTGCAGGCGTGCCAAAAAGTTTAATTGTTCCCGCAATGTCAAATTTTTTCATTGCTTCAGCAGCTGCTAGTGCAGCCGCAATACCTCCAGTAGCTATAAGATTATGGCGACATGCATGTCCAATATCCGGCAACGCGTCATTTTCTCCATTGAAAGAAATCACTTTAGAGGAGATTTCTGGTTTGTATTGAAAAACCGCCAAAAATGATGTCGCTATTCCAAATGATGACTCTGTAACGTTCCAGTCACGTTTTGTCTTTAAATAATTTGTTAATTGAGCATGCGCCTTAAACTCCTATTATTTTTTAGTATGTTAATCTGGCTATTTTCCTGCTAGTTTCACACAACGTACTTCGTATTTCACCTCTGGGGGTTTGTGTATAAACTCATTAATTTCTTTAAAGAATTCTTCTGAATTTGAGTCAATGAAGCTTGAAACAAACTTTATAATTGCCGTTCTCTACCATTTTAATGTCTATTATTCAGGAACAATTTCCTGATCAGCACTAGTGAGGAATTTCAACCTTTCAAATGTTCATTACTTGAAGGTGATCATCGGAATGGTAGTGAATTCGTATGCGGCATAATATACCCCATGTTCTCCAACATAACCCTATTGATTTCCGCATTCAGACCAAACACCGAATTAAGCTCGGAATAGCTATTCTCGGCATTTACGGCTCTAAATTTAAAGAGTGGGGTTAGTTAAAGTTTAATACTTTTCGAAATGCTGTTCTGAAAAAGCACATTTGAAGTGTGATACCAGGAAGAGATACGAAAAGCGGAGTCTGTTACAATTTGTCCCGCTCTATCTTCTGTCGATTATATCTAAGTTCTCTACGACGATATGTTTTTGTATTTTAATTTCAAACACTCTATGAAGCTTGACTAATATCATCATGAATACGGATAAAAAAAATCAAGAAAGAAATGAGGTGATAAAAGAAGTTCAATCTAATGGAGATACCGAGAAAAATTTGACATCTGTTTGGTCACCTCAATCACGTAAGGAAGTTAACATAGATTTGAATGAATCTATGGAATATGCAGTAAACGGAGAGAAAATTGAGATAGATGCTGCAACAAATACACGAATTCTTCGTAAGATGGATATATGTTTATTACCCATTATGTGTTGCCTATATTGCTTTCAGTTTATTGACAAGACTGTTAACTCTATGGCATCTATTATGGGAATGAGAGAAGATTTGAAAATGACTGGTAATAAATACCCCTGGACAGGAACCGCATTTTATATTGGATACTTAGTTTTTGAATTTCCTGTATCTGCGTTGTTGTAAAGGTTGCCTGTTGCAAAAACAGTGTCAGTTTTCATTGTTATATGGGGCGTATTATTATGTTTACATTCAGTACCTCAATATGCTGGTTTTATCGCATTGCGTACGTTATTGGGGGCATTTGAGAGTGCCGTTACACCGGCGTTTGTCATTTTGACCAGCCAGTGGTATAAGAAAGAGGAGCAGTTTTTACTGACTGCCCTTTGGTTAAGTTGTAATGGTATGGGATCATTAATTGGCACTGGGGCTATTGCGTATAACCTTTATACTCATGCTGAGTCTTATCTGATGGAAGCATGGAAGTTGGTTTCATTATAACAGGTTGTTTAACAATCGCGTTAGGTTTTGCCATTATGTTTCATATCCCAGATATGCCAAACAAAGCATGGTTCTTAACCGAAGAAGAGAAGGTGCTTGTTGTTGAAAGAATCAGGTCTAATCAACAAGGATTTGGTAATAAACATTTCAAAAAAGAACAATTCATTGAAGCAATATGTGATGCTCAGACTTGGTTGATTTTTGCCTATAGCATTGTAAACACTATTCCCAATGGAGGTATAACGAATTTAGTAGTATTTTAATAAAGTCGATGGGTTATTCGTCTTCCGAAGCGCTATTGATGGGTATGCCACAAGGTGCAGTTATGACTGTCGGGTGTATCTTGTTTGCGTAGGTGTCTTTATCTATCCATATCGGTTATTCTGGGGAATATTCGGGAGTGTAATCAGTTTAATTGGGAGTTGCATGTTATCCTTCTGTGAACTGATAAAGGTTCAATACGCCGGGCTTTGTCTTTGGTCGTTTCAACCAATTGGTTTCATTTGTGTATTGTCTATTATTGCTTCCAATGTGGCTGGCCACACGAAGAAAATAACAACATCTACAATTAACCTAATAGCGTATTGCATTGGTAACTTGGTTGGCCCGCCGACGTTCATTGATAACCAAGCCCCCGGTTATGTAAGCGCTAAGATAGCTATAGTTGTATGCTGTTCATTAGCCATTGTAGCTCTTATTGCTATCTGGTTTTTATATGTATCACGTAATAGAAATCTTGAATGATGCCTGACTAGTAACATCCATGGCATAGAATTTGCTGATTTGACAGATAAACAAAATCCAAATTTCAAATATTCTATGATAACCCAAATTAATTTAAAGTGTTATATTTTTGTGCGACAATGTAATGCAAAACTCTTTGAGCAGAGAAAAATTTTTGGATGCTGTTGAAATACTAGTATGTTGCATAGTTTTCTACAACCTGAAGAGATTCGACAATTTCTGATACAGGCAAATCTATTACTAAATTCTATTAATGTAGGAATAAATATAACACAAGCCAAATTATTAGTACCGAATGGTGAAATTAGAAAACATTTATTTTGAAATTTCACAACCCACCATTAGATTTTCACTGAAGTACCCAATTTGCTAAGATCGTCGATGCTGAAATTGACTGCCCCAATCGCCGCCTTTCTTATATCCTGTTCATCCACTCTCGTTTGAAACGTTGGTGTTGTCATGTTAAACTTGTTGTGGACACTCCGGTAATGCTCAAAATCATAGTATACTGTTTCGTACCATACCAGCAAGACATCGTTGACATTGTCGTTGGCTAGCATGTAATCGGATGCAGCCAACTTGAGGCAGTAGTTAATGGCGTCAAGCGTCTTTGCCCTGACCCTCGACTCGGCAAATTTATCGTCTGCAGTCATCAATGATATAAACACGGATTGTAGGAACTTCTCGCTGGGGTCTTTGGCAACAAGAACATAAGTCTCCATCATTACTTGCATGACTTGTTCGACCACCAGTGGCGTTGGTCTACGAATAACCTCGCCGATTACGGCATTACCGCTATACTTTGCAAACGTATAGAAAAACCGGCCGGCCAACTTTGCATATAACACTCTTGTCGAATAGATGTATTTGGCCTTCAATATCCCCATTGCACTCATCTTGCTGAATATGCTGTGGCTGGCTCTCATGTGCTCTCTTTTTTTCATCATATAGGTCTCGACCACTGCAACAACTGGCTCGCTTTCTCTTTCGTTTTCACTTGCAATATACTGCGCGTATCCTTTGCCCTGATAGTCCTCCGCGTGGATGTACCGCAAGAACTTGTCCTCGCTATTGTCTCTAGCTGCTCTATTGCCAATATCAAACATATCAATGGGCTTCTCCGAATACAGTTTTTTGCGGTAGAAATAGGACATGGTTCGTTTCTGGTTGGGGATCGTGTACCCCAGTGTAGCAAAGGTATGTTGGAGGAACCTGTTCTTTATATGATG
>LN874566.1:0-323690 GCA_900006135.1 Debaryomyces tyrocola | reverse complement strand
TTATTGTTATTATTATTATTATTTGATGATGACCCGTCCCTGGCGCGAGCCTCTACGTAGCCGTCGTCCGTGGGACAATACACCTCAAAGTTGGCGGCCATGCGGCCTTTCTTCTGCGGGAATTTCTGGTACGCCATCGCCCGGATCGTATCCGTTTGGATACATGGGTGGCGACTTAACTCACCATACTTTCTTCGGATGATGCCGCAGTCGCAGCCAAAGCCAAAGTGGATGGGCACGGCCTGGAGNGGCATGCATCGCGCACTAAGCATGCCGCGCGTGTGCTCTAGCCCCGGCTCGCCGATCTCGCAGCTTAGCACGAGCTTCAGACTGAGCTCGTCCTTGGCTATCAGCAACTGTATGGCCTCTCGGAACAGCGTCATTTTGCACAAAACGGCCTGCGCGTACCTTTCAAATAGCACCGACGGGATGATAAAGTTTTTCCGCNCGTCTCGGTGGAACACCACCACAAGCCCGATCCTTTTATGGACGCCCAACCCGAGCCCGGCGCTGAAGTAGTATTCACTGACGTCGTAGTTGATGGGTTCAGACACGGCACGCGGTTTTGTGAAGATAATCAGCGGGAGGTCGTAGCTGAACTGCGCACCGTACGCTTCCTCGTATACCTCCGGCAGCATGTCGTATTCGTCTCGCAGTTCCGGCACCACCCTGTCGCTGCCGTGCTCCTGGCCGTGCCGTTCATAAAGCTCCTCCATCGAGGGGAAGTTATCAAGAACAGACATATGGATGTTCACGTTTTGGAAAAACAAAAAAAAAAAAAATAAAAATTGGGGCAACAGGCTTGCTTTAAGAGGACTGAAAGTGTGCGAGATAATTGATGGCTGGCTCGCCGCCGCGCAGTCGTGCTGGCCCAGAAGCCGGATTGGTATACTCAGAAGCTGGATGAGTTGACGAGTATATCCATATAATCCATATAATTTAAAGCGGTCGCTACCCAAGTCGCTACCCAAGTCGCACCCAAGTCGCACCCAAGTCGCACCCAAAACGGTAACTTGCAGCCGGGCCGGCCGGCCGCACCAACAGGCGGAAAATCCTTTAAATCCTTTTGATCTACCCAGCGCTGAACTCGTCAATCCATAACCAAAGCCAGCCAAACACCAGCAAATATGATGTTAGAGCCAAGCCCGCCGCCGCCGCCCCCCCAGTCTACACCCGCTACAAGTCACTAACACCCTAACACCCTAGAAAAAAAAAAGAAAAAAAAAAAACATTATTTTGTACCACACCGTGAAAATCCGGCCTACGCATCGCCTACTTTATCCGTAGCATTCCCAGCATTTCCCGAAAATTGNAAAAAAAAAAAAAAAAAAAAAAAAAAAAAAAAAAAGAAAAAAACCTTACACACCTCCATCCTCCCATCGTACGCGCCGCTGTGTCGACTATGTATCGGGAACGAGAAGTACCGTCGAGAGGAGATGATGGAAGCGTTTGGGGGTACGTTAAATCCGGGTTTGGCACCTCCTCCAATGCACAACTTGGCCAATCCAGCATCATTAGGATTATCGGGATTAGCGCTCACTACATTTGTGCTTTCGTTGATAAACTGCCGTGCCAGAGGAGTGACGAGTCCAAACATTGTTGTCGGTATTGCATTCTTCTACGCGGGAGCTGTGCACTTGGTTGCTGGGATGTTCGAGATAGCACTGGGAAAGACCTTTGATGGTGTTGCATTGAGTTCTTATGCCGGCTTTTTGGGCGGATGGGCTGCTTTGTACGTGGATGGTTTTGGAATTGCGTCTGCGTACAAGGATCCCACCGAGTTTAGGTACGCGGTGGGTATATTCTTTGTGGGGTGGTTCATCTTCACGTTCTTTATGATGTTGATGACCTTGAAGTCCACGGTAGGCTTTTTCTCGATGTTTTTCTTCCTTTCATGTATGTTCTTGCTATTGGCAATTGCCGAGTTTAAGACTGATGGTGAGTCTTTGCGCACAGCGGGTGGATTGTTAGGAGTTCTTACTACATTTGCAGCATGGTACAACGCTTATGCTGGTATTGCTGACAGTCAAAACAGTAATATCACGGTCAAGGCAATCCACATACCAGACTTACAAGCCAAATAGTTGATATTTACGGGTATGTTATATAGTTCGAATCAGCGGGTCCTTGCTTGTTGTTCATGTGTTCATAAATGTACCTCTCAATATTATTAATAAAGGTATCCTTGTTTTAGATTGAATAATAATAATTCTCAATTTTCTCTTGTAAGTAGACACCTCAATCAATAAATAAAGTTAGCATAAAAGAACACAAGTTTTAAGTTCCATATAGGGAATATATCACGAAAAAAGATTTTGTAAGAACCGATTTTTTTCTTAAAGGGTCATGGTTTGACTCTAATCAATATCTGGCAAGGTACCAATAGCTGGGTGTAGCATACCATATCGCATCCTTATATAAATGCAAACTTCACCTCCAGTTCGTAAATGAAACAGTCAACATCTACTAGTTTAAATCAGAATTCGTTTCTTCATATATAATCAAGCCAAAATCGAGTAGTCACAAATTTCGTTTCTTCATATATAATTAAGCCAAAATCGAGTAGTCACAAATTTGATTCAGATTTTATTACAATGCTCAATTTGATGTATTTATTATATATTATATTTTACGATAATAGCTCTGTTATGTGTCTGATGACATTTTTTGAATTTAATCTGGGCCAAAATAATCGGATAATTTCGAATACTTCATATAATCATATGGCATGTTCCTAATGTGCAGTTACAAGAAAGTGTGCCTTACTAAAACTCTTCGATGACGTAATATAGCCTAGAATCAGTGCGCTTGCGACATTCGGTGTGCACCTTAATTATGATAAAAAAACAGGCAATAGGCTTTAAAAATAAGTAGTATCATACACTTGTTGTTGAATCCATATTTTCTTTGAAAGGACTAAATTTTTAAATATACTTTCTAATTAAAGATTAATAATGACAGTTATTAGTTTTGAGAATTCGTTCATACTAATTACGGCTGCATTAGTGGCTGGAATTATTGCAATTCCCTATTTAGATGACTATAAACAATGGATTGACATAGAGACCCCCGGGGGGCTTCCCAGTAACAGGCTTGGGTATATTGCTTCTTGGTTAATAACTTTAACATTTCAAAGAAACCGTAGGGATCCGACAAGCATCTATTGTGATAATTCTAATGGGTATTTAAATCCCAATGAAATTCCTATGCGTGGGGTTCCTTCTCCTGAAATGGCTCATTGGTCAATTCCGCATCGTCAAATTTCTCATACAGCGTTTGATTTGAAAAAGGATAATACCCCTACTAGTAATGTAGCAAGGTTTTTTGGAGGGCTTGTTGACAAAAATAGAAATTATTTCATAGGAGCTTCGATGGTAGAAAAAAACATACCAGCCATATTTCATAAATCCTCCCTGCCTAAAAATGAAGTTATTCATAGACATGTAAAAGATGGCTCTTTTCATATCACTTTACATTGCCAAGATGCAAAAATAATAGTAGAAAAGAAATGGGGAGAGCTTTTTCCCATTCCACCATATAGGAACAGGTCTTTTGAGGAGGTAGTGCTCCTATATGCACCACAAAGTATTGAAGATTATAAAATGTTCGAAACATTTGCTGATGCTGCAATAAAGCATTTCGATACAACATAATAACGCTTATCTATAGAATATTACTACATTCCCAGTCATGGATGCAAAATTTCGAAACATATAGTCATCTTTGCGTAACAATAAACACCATTTCAATAGTATTGCAGAAATGTGTGAAAAAGTGATCGGTTATTCTACGTCTGTGAGGAATTTAAAAGTTTTGCACTGCAGAGACCTTGAATACATATAAATGACGTAGTTTCGGGTAATTTCCACTGATAAGATAACCTATCCACACACATACTTTCAGGGGTATATATTAAAAGATGCAAAGTACCAAATTGAAGGATAAAGAAATTTGCAATGTTAACTATCATCCTTTCCAGTAGCGGATAATCCAAGTAAAATAGTTAAAATCAAGGCGATACCTTGGGAGAATGTTGGAATAGTATTAATTTGTGCAACGTTGTAACAACTAAGAGAATGAATATACAATGCAAAGTATCCCATTGCGTAGTAATGATAATATAGCTAGAATAATTGAACACAATAGCACAGAACGACCAATCTAATAACATATTCTTTACTTTTAAAATAGAAAATTTCTTAGTAACGTTTCTATTTAAATTATAGAATATTTAAAGTTTTTGCTTACCTTCCCGACTTAACCAAAAACTCAACTTGCTCGGGTCTAATGGACTATCAGGTATATGCTTCGAAGATAAATCAGGACCATGACCACATCTTTCAGTTGAGTGGCGGAATATCGGTCATTGTATCTTTATAATTCATATATTTTAATTCGTGTTTTATTCTATAGGTTTCTCCATCTTAATCAAATCATTCGGGGCTCTTTTGTGGCCCCCATCCAAAAGGAGATTGGCCCCATGTTGGACTATAACAAAATTTATCAGGTCCACATCTACGTGAACATTCATAAAAATCTGTTCAATTTAAAAGCTTTATCAAGTTGGAGATCCTTACTTGAAAAGTTCCTCACGCAAGTGTTTTATGAATATTATTAACATATATCTGGCAGGTGAATTCTCTTGAAACCTCAAAAACTGGTCAAAAATTATGCGAATAATCACAGAATGCACTTTGAATATGGAAGAATAAATGAAGTATCAGATCCTTGCAACGGGTAAGTATGAAAAACATAATCTACGACACAATTATTGTATGCAGCTTGCATATTTTGTCCCGTATGATTCATGTCTTCACTTATATGTCGTCTAGTGAAGTTATAGGTGAGTAACTGAATATTGACACTAACCACTTCAAGTCGATGAAAATCAAATTTACAAGCATTGGACAAATTTTAGAGTAATTAAATTGGTAAATGCTTGCCAATTAGTTTTATAAAATGGATCATTAGGGTTTTCATAGATTGTTTCCAAGTCCTCAATAATACTTTCTTTCAAATTCTCTGATATGTAACTAATGTTCCTTTTGTAACTATCAGAATCGATATATGTTTTGTTTAAAGGAGTCACCATATTTGCAAAGTCGATCAAAATTATATCTCGCCCAGAGTCTTGATAACTACCTGCTCGAACCCATTCAAATCCAAGAACTGCTTGTAAATAGTTCAATAATAATGATCTATTATAGGAACGGGAATAATAATTTGGTGGAAGTGGAACTTTAGGTGGTTGATGTGACACATGTGGTACAGAGACATATTTCAGCTCTTCTGGAGGGAATTTAATCAAGTCTTGCCGCCGTTAATGAAATATTGAATATCACTTCGACATTTTTATGAAAATCACATAAAACCATTTCGTATCCAATCTCCAACCTGATAAATCCTTGTAAGCCGAAGGATTCTCCCCATTTGCAAATAAATTCAGCAGCAATTCTTTCATCGATTGGTTCGGAGATTTTTTTTCGTTAAAGATCATTTGTGTTTTAGCTGCTGACGCCCGTCAGTAATATGACTCTGTTGAAAGGTTTGTCTGTTCTGAACGTGAAAAAGAAGCTCTTATCTTTCCATGGAGAAAGCCACCAAAGAAATCACTAAATTCATAATTGAGGGCGACCCCCTCAAACAGATCTGGAAGGTTACTGTCACCTCTTGCGTGGTAAAGTCATGTATTCGGTAGAATATAAGCAGGAATGAAAGAGCGTTTGAATTTTTTTGTTTTAAAGCCGACTGAACTGTGCTGAATATTGAGGAAGGGTTAGCAAGATCAATAGGGAATCTTTCATGTACTACAACTGGATCAATAATATTATTTTGATCTGACATCGGGGGAACTGATGTTTTCACATTCGGGAAAGGGTATTTCCAATGACGTAGAGGAGCACAATATTCATTAGAAATAGTACAAAAAGTACACATTTCACTCTGTTCTAGTTATTGGATATCAACAGAATTAAATTTTCTTTGAAATTGATGGTGGTGAGGAAACTCTCTTTACTTGTACTCCAAATTTACTGATATTTCATACCCTGGAATTTAATCAAGACTTTAATTGTTAATATTTAGTTGATATCTACGAAGTTTTTTATTGGAACATTATTTTCAATTATTACCGATATAGCTTTTAGTCGGAAGTTATTTAGTAGAAATATTACAATTATTTTGAAGGTTTTTTTTTATCGCAAATAAATAGGGCACGAAAATGATTCCAAATTTAGGATGATCCACATTCCTCAGATCCCTTCAATAGGATATTGAGACTTATTCAAAACAGTAAATACTACCTAAACTTCCAAAATTGAAAAGAATTAGAAATTTTGATGGTACATATATTCAGAAATTGCATTGCCGAGGTATTAAGGTTATATAATGAACTGATAATTCTCAGCACATCGTGGTGCCAGTTTCTAATTATGTGAATACTTTTCTCTAATATATTATTCCTCGATTTGTATTCTAAATCATAAATTACCTGAAATATACATATAGGGGAGCGTATTCAATATCCTCGTTGACAGATGAATATTGGCTTGGAACAAAGGTTGGCATTTAAAACCTCTTTCTCGAATAAATTCTACGAGAACATTCAGCAGAACAATGCTCATAAAATAGCAGTTTCGCTTATGGATGTGCACTACTACCTTTGTGGCGCCTTCGAGGTATTACCTTCCGTTGTTATACTTGTATCGAGCGATTGTGCGCTCATCTCATTAAAAACCGCTTCAGAGGAAGGATTACTATCACTTCCATCATTGTCATCATTGCCCGCCTCGTCAGGAATTACTTCACTTTCTTGACTATGCTGATTGACTTGAGGATCATTTTCATTAGAACCATATACTCCCAATATGAAATCAAGAGTCTGAAAGTCATTCTTTTTGTGATCTTCATTATTTGTGCAGTCCGATAATCCAAAATCAATCAAAGAAATCTTACCTGACTGACATACGTGAATGTTTTCGAGCCTAACATCATTGTGTGAAATCCCTAACAGATGAAGCTCCTCGAGCCTTGACTTGATAATTGTGTGCACTTTTTTCTTATCCCACTTTTCTTCCTGGATTTCTCTTCCTAAATATTCAAATATATGCATCTGATGATCGGGAAGTCCGCTCCAGTAACCTGAAACAAGGAACTTTGAGAAATTAGAAGCAAATTGAGAGCTGGCAATTTTTTCGTTGATTATAAGTTCATTGAAGAACATCCCATAATAATCCTTTTTCTCTGGTATATGGAAACACACAAAATCATTCTCTTCCCATAACTGGCTAGAATAATAGTACAATTTGACAAAAACAGGGGATGGGAGTTTCAAATCAGGATAAAATTCTGCAGCATCGTATATAACTCGACAATATGTGTTACCATCAATGGCATCAAATTTATCACTGTCGTCGTTTTCTTTTAGAGAGCCTAACTTGCTTGAAACTCCACTGTCCGACAATTTTCCGGAAGATCCATAAGGAATTTTAGGCAAAACGTTCAGAAATGGATCCAGTTCTTCAGTTTTTCTCGCCACCTCGAAAGTTTTCATCAACCTGCCCTTCGTATCAATCGCATCAGCCTCATTCTTATAGAAAAATCCGACTATTGCCGACCTCAAAGTAATGCCTTGCTCTACCGTCTTTGAATCATTGATGACATAGTAGTCTATAGACATCTTGTCATCCATAATTTCATACTTAAAGGACCCTGAGAATGTTTGGTGATCTAAAATAAAAATCCTGTCGGTTCCACAGAGGAAAGCTTGATATATATACTTCCTTAAAACCAAAGCAAATAATACCCTAGGTGTCTACTTCCTATTCGGAAAAAAGCTCCCACTGGATTGCAGCCTCAATATTCTTCTGTTCAATAAATTCTCGGTTTGACTCTCTATAGCCGCCTTCAATTCTTCAAATCCTTCCGTCGTTCTATACATTCCCGTTTTGTAATCACCTATCCCGAAATTGTTTTCGGGATATTGTATACCCAAATCCGATTTATTTATCATATGAATGATATCAGGTTGTACTATTCTTCGCAGATCCAATGGCGGTCTTATAATTGATGGATTGCCAAAACAATTGTCTATATCACCAATATCACGATAAAGTTGCTTGATTGTTTTGCTATTTCTTCATTAAAGTATTCTTGGATAGCTTGTTCCACATGCATTGCATCACCCAATGGATAAGCATACTCATCCAGTAATGGTCGACGAGTTATACTTGATACTTTAATGGCATTATCAAGCAGGGCAAGGTACCTATCCTTGAATTCATCACTACTCACCTCCCTGAATTCCGCAGTAACCAATTCACGGCTGGTATACGCAAGAATATAAGAGGCCTATTCCCTACGTCTACGGATGCCTTACTCTTGGGCACTAGACTCTCTGAGGAGGATTTTTGCTCACTTCTTCCACTTCTAATCCTTAATAAGTGAGTATCCAAAAAAATTCTTGCATTTTGTTCCTTATTATTGCGGACTCTACCGTATAGTTCTGGATTTATTAAAACGCACTGGTTGTTAGGATCGTCGATGTGATAGCATTACTATCTACTCCAGAAAAATACATACATGGCATTATGTGTTAGATATTAACCAGCGGTGCTTATTGTATTCATTGATTGTTGCGGTTACACCTGCTTATTTATTACTTACATAATAGTCATAATGAAATTCCATGTAGTTCTATGTCACTATCAGAACCTATAAGGACTCTGAAACAAACTATTGTAAGAACCATAAATGGTTATGCTAGTGATACTGGTAGTAATCAGAGAGTATGGAAATAGTTACCAACTATTATACAATTGTGTGGATCTTCCTCCTATCATACTATTTTTCAATTGTTCTTGAAGGGATTGGCTATACTGATCCGGTTGAAAAGTTGAAAATCAGTATCATGGTGGTGTCTTTGGAGTAGTTGCCGCATCGTATTCTGGTAATGTAAAATGGAGAGTTTTGATGCTAGGAAGCCTTGAGTTAATGTTGATAACTTTTATCATTTGGACTATATTGTCGGCATTAAATGAACAAACAAATCATGAGAATAAATCATTAGGTATTTATTGTTCCTTATACCTTAAGAGGCAAAGCTGCGCTTGTGTACTCATTAAGTTCGCAGGCATGGGTTTTGTTTAACAATTGCGTGAACAACCTTGGGTTGGATTTCATCTCATGGAGATACTATATTGTATTTTGAGTTTGGTTATCTTTACACATGGTTGTTATCTACTTCTTTTTCCCTGAAACCAAAGTATTGGGCTTGAAAGAAATTGCTCAGATATTTGGGAACAATATTTCTGATTTGATGATAGAGGCTGATAATGCAATTATTGAACCTAGTGAACATGAGTTAAAAGCCAAGTAGAACATAAGGAAAATATCTCTTCTCAGTAATATACTAGTATGAAATAATCTAATCAAGCATGTTGATTGCTACTGGTAGTAATTACATTGGAGATCCGATTTATTTCATTCATATATGATGGACCAAGCACGAGATGTACAATTTGATGTAACAAAGAGAAGCTTGGATGCAAGCAAAAATGGTACTAATAATTATGTGGCCTGAATGAGACAGATAAAATAATTTAAGTTTTTATCATGTTTATGCAATCGAACATTCATTCTTTTACCAACTTAAAATACCGCTAAAGAATATAGTAGACATACGTTTCATCAGATCCACGAACCAACATGCCTGCTCATAAAATTTTCATCCTAACTGATCAGTTATATCATTGAGCATCAATAACCAAGCCAAAGGCTCAGGCTTATCAGTTAAGCGTATAATGAATAAATACTTAGGGTATATTCTCTAGTTATGTAAACCTGTGTTCCACACCACAATCCTAGAATATGATATCAATTTTTCTTTTTCTTAAGTTCTAAGTCTGTCTTTCGGTATGCAGGCTCTGCCTCTCATTTGGTGCTGCTGACATACTAGATGAAGTAGCAAATTCAGTTGAGCTAGATGACTGAGAAGTACAATACTCACCTTGAAGTGTGTCACTCAATTCATTTGCCGAGATGTCCATTGCATCGATTTGAGGAGAGTGTTTAATATATTGGTATATATTATTCCAATAATCATCTGGAAGAGTACAAATGCAGGCCATTAATTTTGGGCCTTGGGATCATCGTAATATGCTCCACATGCCTTATTTTGCATTTCAGCTAGCTGGGTACAGTTGCTCATCCATTCACAGTCATTATTACTAGGCTTATCATCATTGCCAATCGGTAATGATGATGAGCCATGAGCTAGTTCTGAGCTTCCAATTATTATATATCCTAATGTTGAAAATTTCATAAAATAAGATAAGCAAATGTCAATAAATCTTGAAGATCTTTAAGTTGAAAATTTAGACAGAAGGTATGGACACGCTTTAATTATGTTCCTCCCTTGATTTCATGTTGGAAATCTGCAATAGTACTACATTCAGTTCTGTATGCCCTACAAGATAGGATCCAACCAGTGCATACATGATTTCTTATTAAAGCTAAGGTTATCATTGTTGGTCTATTTGAAGAATTGCGAAAATTGCGCTTGACTAGTTAGTTCCTCTTTGGCATCCTTTATCAAATGCCGCGCAAACGTAAAGTTCGAATAACTCCCCTATAAAGCAGATTGCGACAATAGTGTCTTTTAGCCACCTAATATAGCATGAGGTAGAACCGATATATTTCGTACTAAAAAGTTTAATATATTAAAGTTTTATGTCTGTCTTGTTTATAATAAAGATTTTGGTATTGCTATCTTAATCGTCTTGAGTACATAAATACTCCTTGAATTATATGCTGATCAATTCACATAATTATAGGCCTATATCATTATATTCTATAATACTTCGTGATTCTGAACGGGATATATGTGCAAAACTATACGAAGGGTATTGAGGTTCAGAATCTCATAAGATGATGTTTAATACTTTACTCATAACTATGGCGTAATGGTACATGGTAATACTGAATTTTGTTGTCGTCAATATGCTTTAAAATATAGGATGAGATATGGTTATGGTCTATGATGAGCTAAGACTTTTGGTTATACTTGAAAACTAGGTAATCGCCTGTAACACTTAATTTTCTAGGTATTAGCCATGTTTTTACATTGAAATAGATAAAAAATTATTTTTTTGAAAGACTAAAATTAGAAGTATATATAGAGTTGTATATTTCAAAGATCAACATAGAAACTCGTTACTCCTGTCTATTATCTTCAGGTTTATCTTTTGCGGCGTATCCCGCAGAGAAAGCCATGTCTTCTTGTGAAGGAACCGTCCATGAACTTGATTTCCATGCAGGTATTCCGGATGCATATAATTGATCAACCTCTTCCAACGACAATCCTTTAGTTTCATAAACAAAGAAATAAGTGAACACAGTTCCGAAGCAAATACAACCGAAGAAAACAAAGCCATATGCAAATTGGATCTCATTTGTAATAGCAGTAGTAAAGAAGGAAATCAAGAATCCCCAAGTCCAGTTACCGGCTGTTGCGACGGCCATAGCTTTAGACCTAATTCTCAAAGGATATATTTCGGAAACAATTGAATAGACACCACCCGCCCAAGTTGAAGCGAAGAAGAAAATGAAGAGAGTTGTAATAAAAATTTGAGCATTACCTTGGGGTTTTATATGCACATCACCTACAGTTCCCAAGACTGAGTAGATCAAAAAACAAATAGCCATCGCAACACCTCCGCTTAATAAACATAATCTTCTTCCAAGTTTCTCAATTGCGTAGATACCAACAAAAGTAGATGCAAAGTTCACAACACCCAACACAATAGATGTCTGGAATGAATCACTCAATCCCACGGCATCAAAGATATATGTACCATAATAGAAAAAATAGTTATTACCAGTTAACTGTTGCAACGATTGCAACATAACACCAGTTATAACACGCATAAGTATCCTTGGCTTACCGACAATCAACTGACCCCATGATGCATTACCCGCAAGTTTTTCTCTGTCAATACCACTTTGAATTAATTGAATTTCAGTATACACGCCTGGCTCTTCCGGTGAAACACCATTCGAGGAAGCGATAGATTTCTTTGCTTCTTCAATCTTACCTTTCTCAATTAAGTAACGTGGCGATTCAGGCAGGAAGATCATCCCGATGAATAAAAATAGAGCCCAAGCAAAAGACAAACCTAGAGTAATTCTCCATTGGCGGGAGTCACTAAAGTTATGATATGTACCATAATTAATACAGTACCCAATGAAAATACCAAAAGTGACACAAAGTTGAAAACAACAAACTAACGTACCTCTATATGCTTTTGGTGAAGTCTCACTAATAAACAACGGCGACAACACAGAAACAGTACCCACTGCAAATCCTGCAATCAAACGACCAAAAACAATCTGAATCCAAGAAGACAGTGCTGATATCTGAATAATTATGCCCACGATATATACAATCATTGCAAACATCAATCCAATCCGACGTCCGTAAACATCTGCGATCTTAGATAAGAAAATACACCCAAATGCACAACCAACATTAAAAATGGCAACAATCAAACCAATCTTATAAGTCTTGGAGTTACCTTGAGCATCTTGTAAACCGAATCTATCTATATAGTCAGGCATGTTGGTGAATCCAGAAATGGTACCTGTATCGAATCCAAAAATAAATCCACCAAAAGCAATGAAAAAGCAAAGAACTATAGATGAAAGTTGATCCTTAGTTGACCTTTCTGGCATGACCGGTAACTTATCTAAAATCTCGTTTGCTGTTGGAATTTGCCCTTCATTATCTGGTGTCTCATGCTTTTCAAGATCACCATAATTTTCTAACTTCTCTTGTGCTCCTTGAAATTCACTCCCATCATTATCATGTGTAGTACTATTAGATGTGCTTATATTATCATTTATACCTGCTTCTACTGTCAGGTACTCCCAATTTTGTTCTGCAGTGGACATGATTCTTCATCTATCTAATTTTTTAACGACGATGGAGTCATATAAGGTGCGTAATGGCCACTTTATTTATACTTGTTAGCCATCTCATGATTTGTACTCCGAAGAAGGTTAGGAGTCATCCGGAAAAATTTTGTTCTCTAGAAATTCGGAAAATTTAAGCAGCCAATAAATATGCAAAGTTGTTCCTTTTACTTGCTATTCCTTTATATAAAACATGTATTTTTTTTTCTATTTTTTATGCTGAGTAATAATTCCCGAGAACGGAAGCTGATTGGTTGAAATGCCCTGGAATATTAGGTCATATAGCGTACGATGATAAAATTAATCCGGCGTCAACGGATAGAATTAATACAACTACTAATGCTTTTTATTTTTAATTCATCTACATGTGCAAATTTTTTTTAACTTCAACTGTATTTAAAGAATAATCTCCTAAACCATGTTGTTGCATTACTAAATCATAGCCTGTTGCAACGTACTTAGTAGGACTGTTATCTTCTGAAGACACATAATAAACAAAAAAGATGATTATATATTACTGATTATTCTGGAAATTGTCTAGGTTTAATCTTCTGAACGTATATTAAGTACACAAATGTACAATAGTTATGAAAGAATAATACTTCTAAAATAATCCTTAATGTTACTTTCTTTTTGTCTTTTATCGCAGAGCGTTCCACATTTGTAAATTTTTATACACCCAAGGAAGTTGAATAGTAATTTTGAAATGGAGTTGTTATAATCATGTTTTATATCCTTTATTCGAAAATTAAATAATTATTAGATTAAAATAAATCATTTCATGGAAGTAAAGAGTATTTCTTTCTTTACATCTCCAAGTCCTGCCTACTTTAAGAATTATTCCAAATTCTCTTACACTTCCTCATAAATTCTTTTATGTTTAAGTAAGCGATCTTCTTGTTTTTCCTGCTCTAAATATTTTAATAAGAATTTGTCCTGATGAGGTTTAGGGATTCAATATCCGAGAAAATCTCAATTGGAATGATGCCAGTTGCATGACTAGGTCCTATATTGTGAAGCTTATCGGATTTAGTAATTTACCATCAGGTCCATGAAATTCATATTCGGTAAAGTGAATAACACAAAAGATGATGAATAATATTTTCCTCTCATCTGGATGATCGACCGTTTCTGCTTTTGAGAACCGTATTTACGTTATAGTCAATTCCGAAAAATTTAAATACCATTTCTCTTATATTTTGATACGCACTCTTGCCGAAAATAGTTTAGTCGAACTCGCTAATATCAAATCTATCAATACCAATGTCAATATCCGTATCAAGATCACAAAGAAAAGATTTGATATTGAATTCCTTTATAAAAATATATCAATATCATGGTGTTTGAAAGAAGAAATATTCTATAAAACAATTGACATACTGGATTGTATGCTAGAGTGAACATATCAGGGTTCTATTATTCCTCTTATGTAATAAAATGACTATATATCACGACAATCCCGTACAGAGTAACGTATAGAGCGAAGTCCCACATATTATAATTTGATAAAAGGATTTGAAGAATTCGAAAGAGCTATAGAGAGATGTCGGGAATTCGCTGAATTTAAGAAGGTTGAGGTTGCACTCAGTTGAGAAATTAGTTGAAGATAAAGTCACCTAGAGTCTTATTTGCATTAGTTTAAGGAGGTATCTTTATGAAGCATTCCTCTGAAAAAAGGGTTACTATGGTATTTTCAATGAACTTTTAATTAATAAGAAATTTGCGAATTCACATTTGCCTCTAATTTCCCAAAGCTCCTTGTTTTTATTATTGGAATGGTCCTCTGAATTATCCGATGCAAATATTTGAATCTCCAAGGAAAGAAATATCGATAGAAGAGCAGAATATGAATAATGTATAAGAAGTTATTGTTGAAATATTGATTGAAAAATTTTAATGAATACATTGGTTGCAAAATCAAATAAATACTTATTTAAATTGACAAATTAATTATTCCTCTTATTATTCTAGAATAAGCTAAGATGTATTAATAAGGAGTTCGTAAATGTGTTAGTCAACTTACACACTGCTGGTTTAAGTAATTAATTAATTAATTATAATGGCAAAGACCTATTCGTGTATATAAAGAGGTCAAATGTGTAGATAATTATATAGTATTTAGAGAATAAGTAATTTACATATTATAATACTGATTAACTGATTAATTGATTAACGAACTGAAAAATGTTAACTAATTAACTTCACCTTTAGAAAAATGACTTCAAGAGTTATCAAATCGAGAATCAGTTAGGAATTTCGCACAATATGTTAGGCTGTGCAACAACCACGAGTCTCTATCTGACAAAACTTCTTTAGTAGACTTTGGCCTACCAGATTGTTCCAATAATGAAAAAAGTAAGATGACTTTAAATCTCCACGAATTATTTGAGAGACATATTTCTAACAATAAAAATCAGGTCAATCATTATATTCATGAAATGGAATGTATTCTTCCTGATAAGAATGGTAAAGATGGTAAATATGAAAGTGATGTCACTAATTCTCTGAAGCTTTTGACGAAGTGAGCTTATAATCACTAGATGCAAGACAGCAAACGAAGGTTTTGTTTCGCAGATAAGCGACGCTATTTTTTTTTTTTTTGAGCGTTTTAGGCACCAGGTAATTATTCCGACGCTTAATATTTATTAAATAGAATTTGAAATTCCTTTATTGCTTCTATACCCCATGTAATTTTGTAAAACCATTTTTATTTATTTTTATTTACACCGTCACATCTGAATACCACATTGGGTAGCCTGCAGAACACTTGCATCAAACACACATTGCAAGCCATACCAATTTCAACAGCAGAATTGAGCTCAGTGCTGACCTTTAAGTTCACATTGCGACATTAGAAACGCGACGTTAGATGTTATGCACCTCAGCTATAGCGCAGAGGTTGGCTCTGGCGCTTTTGGTGTAATGGTAGTCGATCGCACTCCTGCAAAAAATAAATAGTCTCCCTATTGAATTGAAGCAGGTTGCGATGCCAAAAAAATTTTTACGTCTGTCTACAGTCAAACTTACTTTTTAATTAATTGCGTATTTAGGGCTTATAAATTCAAATAATAAATGGAATCACAGGACACAGTACTTTCCTTATGAAGGTTCTCTCTGTCCATAACAAAGCACAGAGAGGGAAGCCACAATTGAAACATTTCATCAATACTTTCAGGCGTATAGTTTTCTCTCGAAATCAAAATCAAAATCAAAATTTATGTTAAGAATAAATCTTTTTATTGTAGCTGATGCAAAACGCACTGGATTGTTTTTACGGAGAGGTAGATATATGTGGATTGTATACCCTAAGACACGACTAGTGGCTACTAACTCCGATATCGCTTTCACTCTGTATCCTAACTCTTCTATATCTAATCTTATTTGTACGTCAAAATAATATATATATGACTAAAGATGGAAGTATTATTCGTAATCTCATTTTTTTCTGGATCCCAAAATTTTTGAAATGAAAATTGATGATAAAAAAAGATTTATACAAGTCAATTGAAAGTTGTATCGTTGCTCTTTACGAAGACTATGTACATTCACTTTATGAAAAGTCAGTCACGGTGATATTTTGAAACAATGTCTTTAGACTTCGATGATGATCCAAATTTTCCATATCATGATTTGGAATTTATTCAAAAAATTGTGAAAGGTATAGACTTAACAAATTGTTTAATCTCTTCGAAAATCAAAAAAAATAATTAATTTGTCTTATTTATAATGCATTGTGTTTAAGATATTTTTTACTGAAGATGATGACAATTTATGAATTGCAACGCCGCCTTTAATAAGTCAAGATTAATCTGATATACCTCATAACTAATCTAAACGAAGATCTTATAACAGATGATATATGCAGATTCATTTCAGGATCAAGTTCTACATTAGCTATCAAATACTTGAAAATTGTGACAAATTTATTATATTTTTCCTAACTAATGGAAGGAAATCTAAAAAGTGATCTTACAGTCGCATTAAATGTTTATATGCCTAATTTGAATTCAAGAGATGGAATGGATGGAGACAGCAGAACTTTTTTCTCTGTTTTTTTTTTTTGTCGATGATCAAAACCTACGAACCCCAACATGTCACTTAAATGTTGAAAAATGTTTGCATTGATGGATGCTCTAAAATATATAGATGAGATATATGACACGAATGTGAATGATTGTCAATTTTAAAGGATAGAAACATAATAGTAAATTTTAACAATTTGTAACTTTTCGTAAATTCATTGAGCATATTCTTCTTATAAAAGTAGTGAAAAAATTAATCATCCAAATAACCTATACTATTGATATCTTTATTATCGAATAAGAAATAAAAAAAAGGAAGACTAGCCTCATGTATGAATTCGATGAGAAGTAGATTAATCAGATAAAACCTCGTAAAGGTATATAGTTATGAGCTTCCGATAAACACTATCAGATAATGCATATTTGACCCGCCTTTCGAAAAATACTTTAAATTTGTTTTTTTTCAGCGCCATACTTTGCTGGCTCTGAAACTGAAGAATTATGGAATTTATTGATTCGGTAATCATACATATCGATTCATGTTATCAATTAATTATATACAAATTGATTCAAATATAAGACGTTACAGTAGGAAAGAACACTGGATGATAATCATTGCTTAGGCATTAAAAGAAACATTTTCTTATTGTCCTCTATTGTCCTCTAACATGAGAGCCATATTACATGATAGATGCACGATTCAATGCGCTTTATATTACGTAGAAAGGCTTTGTTTTGATTTAACTGCATTGCATCTAGGACTTCAAACTACGAAAAACCAATGCCACTAGTAACGAGGCAAAGCATTAAGAGTAGTATATTGTATTCTAGAAAACCCCTTATTGACCTGGAAGCTTCATTTAGATGCAGCCAAATAATTTGAGTATTAAAATTGAGTCTAACATTAGGTTTTTTAACAGAGCTGTTTCAATTTATTCAAAGAAAAAAAAAGAACTCAGATGATCAATTTTACGAAAACATCTATTCACGTTTTAAACTTAAAGTAAAGACCGAATACAATCTGTGTTGTTACAAATATATGTCTACAGAAAATCTTCATATCATCTTTATTGATCCTCAATAGTGTTCCAGAAATCATACTATTTGAGAAGGTTTATTATTCAGTTTTGTTTTGTAACGGTTTCTGTCAGTGGTTCGCCAAGAAAACTTTCTTGACTTGTACTTTTACTTTACCTTTCTTATTATTCAACTAATAATTCAAACAACTTAATGGAATTACACGGCATTTCCCTCCTTAATATTGCTATATGACTCAATATTAAAGCGCAATAAAGTTAAATTAAATCATTTCATCGATCTTTTTCAGTATGTATTGTTCTCTCAAAATTATTTCAAGAAAAGTTTACTGTCAAATATAAATTTTATGTAACCAACGCATTTTTACAGAAAAGTGCGTCGGATCGTTCATACGGAACAGTGCATATATGTAGAGTGTATTGAGGAAAAAATAATCGCATTGACACTATTAGTGGCTATTAATTGATTTCCTGATATCGCGATCGGTTTACTTTCCTGACTCGTATTTGATTTGAACATAAAAATGATATATATATATATATGTATAGTTTTTGATTTAAATATGGCTGTATCCTTATTTTTTAAAGTCTCTTTTTTATTTACCACGTAAAATGTCTGAAAAGAAACTTGATGACAAAAGCGATTTTATAGGAGTGGATTTGAAAGATGAGTCAACAGCTCTTCATGAGGACTATAAACATAAGCTTTATGAAAAGTTGGGTCACGGTGATGTTCTAACTGATGATATCAGCATTCCTGAAATAGAATATCTTTTTCAAAAAACGGACGAGTTACCATTACTAAAGGCTCTTGAAATTTTGAAACAATGTCTTCAAGATCATGATGATGATCCAAATTTTCCATATGATGATTTGGAATTTATTCAAAAAGTTGTGAAAGGTTATAATAATGATTTGAAAATGAGTTATGATGATTGGGTTTTTAACGTCAAGATGTATGCAGTTTTGAATGAATACCACTCTCCATATCCAGAAGTTCGTGCAGTTTCTTCACCCATAGATGATCCAAGTATCCCTTGTGAAACTATACGTGCTTATATATTAGGGTTCTTTTGGTGTGTTATAGGCACTGGAGTCAATGAACTCTTCTCTCGTAGACAGCCTTCCATTTATTTATCTGCCTCAGTTTGTCAGATGCTAATGTATCCATCTGGTCTTGCTCTTGAATATATTTTGCCAGATTGGGGGTTTACGTTGTTTGGAACTAGACATTCCCTAAACCCGGGTCCTTGGACTTACAAAGAACAGATGTTTGCTACTGTTATGTTTGATATCGCAATTGGTGGGATGTATGTTGGTTACAACTTTTATGTCGAAAAACTAAATATCTTTTATGGTAACACTTGGATTACTGCAGGTTATCAAATTCTACTTTCTCTTTGCACTCAATTATTTGGTTTTGGTTTTGCAGGTATTCTCAGAAAGATAGTTATCTACCCAGTTCGTGCTGTTTGGCCAACTATTCTACCTACACTCGCTCTTAATCGAGCTTTATTGAAGAAAGAAAAAAAAGAAAGTATTCATGGCTGGACAATCACCCGTTATAAAATTTTCTTTATTGTATTTACTTGTTCGTTTTTATACATGTGGGTTCCCGATTATTTATTTCAAGCATTGTCATATTTTAATTGGATGACTTGGATCAAGCCTGACAACTTTAATTTGGCAACTGTTACCGGATCTATTCAAGGTCTTGGTTTAAATCCAATTTCGAGTTTTGATTGGAATATTATTGGTTATTGGCTTCCATTGGCATTCCCATTTTATACATATTTGAATATGATGATTGGAATGTTCATTGGGTTTTTCGTTATTATTGGTCTTTATTATAGTAACTACAAATGGACCGCTTATCTTCCAATCAACGATAACAATATATATACAAATACCGGTGCAATATATGAAGTCCAAAGTGTGCTCACCAAAGGGAAACTTGATGAGGATAAATATAAAAAATACGGTCCACCATATTTATCGGCTGCTAATTTGGTGGTTTACGGTGCTAATTGTGCCCTTTATACGTTCATGGTTCCATACGTTTTCTTTACTGAACGTAAAGGTATTTGGAACTCAATCAAATCATTGAAAGAACTGATTACCGACTTCAGATCGTCAAATTATTCACGTTTCAAAGACCCACATTCTCGAATGATGTCTCATTATAAAGAAGTTCCAGACTGGTGCTTTTTAGTGATCATGTTGATTGCTCTCGTCTTCGCAATTGTCTGTGTACAAGTTTATCCTGCTAACACCCCTGTATGGGGGATCTTCTTAGTTCTTGGTATCAATGCTGTCTTTGTGATCCCATTATGCATTATTTACGCTGTTACCGGGTATTATTTCACTCTCGAGGTTTTAGTTGAATTGATTATTGGGTATGCGTTACCAGGAAATGGTGACGCTTTAATGTTTTTGAAGGCTTTGGGGTTCAATATTACTGGTCAGGCTCAGCAGTACGTATATGATCAGAAAATGGCACATTACGCAAAAGTTCCTCCACGAGCTGTTTTCCGTGGTCAATTGTTGGGAACTATTTTCCAAATAATTGTGTCATTGCTTGTTATAAATTGGGAAATTTCGAATATTGATGGAATATGCACTGATGAACAGTCAAACAATTTCACTTGTCCTAGTGAAGTTTCTTACTATTCTTCATCAGTATTCTGGGGTGTTATTGGGCCAAAAAGAGTCTTCAATAAATTATATCCTGTATTACCTTATTGCTTCCTTATTGGTTTTTTACTTGCTCTTGTATGTCTTGCTGTCAGACATTACTTTTACAAACAAACTCGTTGGTTCCAACCAGCAGTTGTCATTGGTGGGCTCTTCAATTACGCACCTTACAATTTAAGTTATTTCCTTCCTGGTCTCTATATGTGTTACGCTTTCAACCACTATATTAAGAAAAGATTTGGTGCATGGTGGGAAAAATATAATTATATTTTGTCATCTTCTCTTGATGCTGGTGTTGCATTCAGTGGAATCATTATCTTCTTCGCTGTTCAATATTATGAAAAAGATATAAATTGGTGGGGAAATTCAGTTTCTTACGCAGGTACCGATGGTGGTATGGGACAAGTTAGTTTATTGGACCCAACCACAGCCCCAGATGGATACTTTGGTTTGAGGTCTGGAGAATTCTAAGATGATAATGGTTTATTGGTCATTTCCCTGGCGTTTTTCATAGTTTAGATTTTGAAATCTTTTTTCTTTACTTTATAGTCATATTTAACTCGTTGAATTCTATTACATTACATTTTTCTTGTGAAATGTCACTACCTCTATAGTTTTTTTTACTTAAAAATCTGGTATATGGTTACTAGTTATTGACCTTAATAGTCCAATAATTAGTTTCCATCGCTCTGATCGAGATTTGCGCATTTGAAATATCCAATAAATTAATTTGAAAGACTGACCTCCTCGGGTGTTTATACAAAAGCCTGTCGGTATAATCATTAGTACGGAATATTTGCCGCGAAATGATACAATAATATCATCCAAAAATAAAGAAATGAACTATTTGTAAAAATCAACGAGGTCCCAAGTTGTCGTTTTGGTGAGGTGTGAATTTCTTTTGTCAGCTAATACGAGATCCACGTCAACATCCAATGCTAATTCATTGCTCCTCCGATTTCTAGTATGAAATTTATAGAATGAGAACAATTGAACAGGGCTCGAAAAATCTTACGATGTTGTCCAGAATATCGTAGGTATCTTAGAAATTCGAAGTCTTACGTCACGATCCCTGTTATAATGCATTTCAAGTTCAGGGACATGCTTGATTTACCTTTTCACCTAAAACGTGCGAAACAGAAGAGTTTGAATATAAAATAGAATATAATTGCCATTCTTTTTGTTTCAATGTTTAAATCAATCAAATAAAAAAAAAAATGACAGGACTCGGTGTGCCAGGTGTTTTTAAACTAGTTATGGGAAAATGGTTTTCTCGAATAACATATACTGGTGTATTATTAGGAGTATTTGAGCAATTATCCACGACGGAACCACAACTGGCAGAGCAGGTGTCTCATGAAATTAACGTACATACAGATACCCTATATAGGCTCCTTCGAGCGCTTTCATTTATAGGTCTAGTTGAAGAAAATGACGACCATAAGTTTCTCCTAAATGAAGATGGTGCAGTTTTACGTAAAGACCACCCAATGTCTTTGAGAGGATTTTTTTTATTCGAGGAAAGTTCAGAACACCTTGTTTGCTGGAAGCACCTACCAGAATTTGTTAAGGAAGGACCCAAAAAGACTGCGTTTGAGATAGAATTTGGAAGACCTGTTTTCGATTATATGGATGGAAATCCAAAATATGCTACATTATTTGGAGATGCAATGGATTCTATTTCTTATAAGGAAATTGAGGGTATTGTTACCGTTTTGAAAGAAGGAAAATATTTGGAGAATATTGATGTTATTTGTGATATTGGTGGCAGTAGCGGGTATTTTCTTGACGTCGTTTTAAAAACGGTAGCCAAGCCCGATGCGAAAGGCATTGTAAGCGACACTGCGACTGTTATTAAAGATGTCGAATCTAATGGTAAAGCTGCTGCACTACTGAAAAACCTTTCTTTTGAAGAGGTCGACATGTTTAAGAATGCTGTGCCTGCAGATGTCTACTTTGTAAAGCATATTCTTCATGACTGGCCCGATAACAAGTGCATAGAAATTTTGAAACTGGCTAAGAAGGCCGCAAGACCTGGTGCTAAATTCATTGCTTGTGAAGCAGTAATCCCAGAACCAAACGTGCCCGGTCTCTCCAAAGTATTGGACATTCAAATGATGCTCATGTGTTGTGGTCGTCAAAGAACAGAAGAGGAATTCAAGAAACTTTATGAAGCATCAGGATGGAAACTTGAGGTTCTCAAACCCTGTGGGGACGACTTTATCTCTTTAGTAATAGGTACTCTTTGAAATTATACTTGTAACTTACAGCTCTATTGATATATTTTTGTATGCATGGTCAAAAATATTTTCTGACAGAACTTTGACTTTATCTTCCTGTGCATTTATTTTTAAATTTCACTGTTAGCAAAAATAAACAAACACTTCTATTATTCGGTAGAGTAATGCAACAGTAGTATAATTTTTTCTGGAGATTTCACTTATATCATGCTATTAATAAAGATATTGCTGCAGATCTCCCCGAGTCACGTGTTGGTTACAAATAACGTAACCTTTATCTAAGTTCCTAGCCCTTGCATAATGGTTACAATTCTCCACATTAGAGACATTCAACAGTCTTCTTCAAGATTATCACCATTAAATACAAGTATTTTTAGCAAACAGGATTATGATAAATACACCTTGCAACTGAAGCTAGTGGTACTCAATAATCTAGCTCGATCTGAATGTCTATTTTTAGCAGCTTTCACAGCTATAAAAATGTGGGTAAATTCTTGAGTTGAGCTTAGTTGAATTTCAAATTACACTAAGTTTGTTCATCACTATCAGATATGATTTTCTCAATTGTTTTATTAGCTCTACTCAATATCTTCTTAGCGGAAGGTGCAGAAATTTTTTCATATAACTCTCAAGACTGTGGTTCCGATCTGTCGGGTAACATCCAGTTAAATGTGAACACATGCTATGGAATGACAGGAGGTGATCAGAAGAGCATGTTTGTAATGAACGAATCTGAAGATTACACTGTGCATGTATGGTATGGAAATATGCAATGCCAAGATCAAGAGAGTGCTCATTTTAACTACAATGCATGTTGTAATCTAGATGATGACGAATTCTCAGTGATGGTAACAAAGGGGGATGTTAAAAGCGCAGGATTGACACCTGCAAAGAATGTGAAGATCGACAACTTCTTTTAGGTTACACAATTTAAATGAAAAATAAAAAAAATTATAAAAAATTATAAAAATTCAACAATTAAAAAAATTTAAAAAAATTTGAAATAAAAAAAAAATTACTAGAAAATGAATACAATATGGATAAAAAAAAAAAACTATGATGTGAATTAAAATCAATAAGCAGCGTTGATAATTTATATGTTTTTGCTGGTAGTATGAAAATCAATGAAACCATGAGAGGCATGAGCCAGCATAACGACAGACAGAGACTGAAATTGATAGCATATTACTAGGACTGTGGTATGGAACACAAGTTTACATTACTGGAGAGTGTAACCTTACTATTTATTTATTATACGCTCATTTGATAAGCCCTTTGGCTTGGTTATTGATGCTCAATGATATAACTGATCAATTATTGGATGAAAATCTTATGAGCAGGCAAATTGGTTTGTGGATTTGATGAATGTATGCTATATTCTTTAGCGGTATTTTAAGTTGGTACAAGAATGAATGTTCAATCGCATAAACACGATACACACTTAGATTATTTTATCTGTCTCATTTAGGTCACCTAATTATTAGTACCATCTTTGCTTACATCCAAGCTTCTCTTTGGTCCACCAATAACAATAATTTCTAATTGAAATAATATAAAAAGTACATTATATTTTGAATTAGTATTAAACTTAGGATAATACTATTAATTAATTAACTCGTGCACTCTTGGTCTATCATATATGAATGAAATAAATCGGATCCCCAATGTAATTACTACCAGCAGCAATCAACATGCTTGATTAGATTATTTCCGCTCTATGATAAAGATATCCGTCGATTGTTCCGATGTAAGCCAAATTACCAAAACCGCCTACAATGTAAACCTCATCAACAATAAGCTTAACCCAATGTGACTTATGAGGAGTGATTTTATTTCGTGGAAGCCACGCTTTGGCATCTGGATGCCTCTTCAAGAAACAAGCTTCTAATTCAAGCTGCTCAATTGGGTTCTCAAAGGTTACATCTTCTAACCTTCCTCTTAAATTGATTCTAGGCGAGCCCGCAGGAGAATGCTTTATACCACCAGGATAAGATGTATCTACTTTTTCATCTAAAGGGTGATCTCCTACTCGAATAGTGAAAGTATAATCAGAACCTTTTTCAATGTTCTGGAAAGTTGATCCAATATCTACCACGAGCCAATAAGGATCTCCGTTACCATCACAATCTGCATAATATTCCATCGATGAAGCAGGTACATGTGTCACTTCACCTCCTAACTTAATTGTCTGAAAAGTATTGACATTCACTAGAGACTCTCTAGATACCAATGTCCTAGCCACTCTTGCACCATCTTTAATGTTGGGTACCGCATTTGTATGGAGTGAGATCTGGCCCATTGAAATTGCAATTGAACCGTCTGTAACTGGGAAACCAAATACTTGATTAATCGTGTAAGCAATTCTAAGAAATCCTGAAAATGCTGTATATATCTTCATGTTTACTGTAGAATATTGTGCTGGAGTAAAGTGTTGAAATACAATTAATAGTCCGATTTCGGAAGGCTTTTGTAGTCGAGGAAAATGCGTTCATGCGTTTGAAGGCTAAATTTGCACGGGAGCTTACGATCACATTTTATATTACGCTTTCTACACCTTCCACAAGCGTAGGAGATTTTGTTTCTTTTCTTCAGTTCATATCCAGAACTCTTCACTATAGAAGTGGTTTCTTTTCCTTCAATCTCTCATAAGAAGATTTGTTTTGAAGGTTTTTGAATTTCTACTTGCAAGGACCAAATTTTTACTTCAAGCTTAAATCCATTACAAAAATTGGCCACTGAAGGTCACGACGATAACGTATAGAGTCGTGCTCGTGCGATACGAATCTAGTCGAAGTATACGTGGTTCGCTACCTGAATCTGCAGCTCATTGGAAATTCCATTGTGGTGATTTTTGAGAAGTGATGGAAAATTTGATTACACTGGGGAGTGTTAAAAGTTCTTGGGAAATTGATTTTCAATTTTTGTACTGGATAGCTGAGAAATTGCGTCACATGCGACTTCAGCCTCTTGTTGGATAAAATCGGCAGGATCGAGTTCATACCGAGTGCACTTAACATACTTACAGAAGAGGTATGAACTTATTGCAAAATATCTCCCAATTATTTACCCCGCTCATCATTAACACTTTCTATAGTTAATATGCCTTAAGAATAAAACTATTTTTTTAAAAAATGTGTGCGTGATCTTTTATCGTATATAACATTGATAGCAAAGTACCGACACAGTAAGTATTATCTTGGTACTTTTCAAGAAACTTTTGCTCTTACTGAAAAATAATAAAAGATGATAAGGCTGTTTTTAGGGAAGTCAAATATGGAGCCACGAATACGACCAATCAAATTTAATTGATGCCAATTTCCGCTTCAGGAAATTAATTTTTATCAAATTTATTCATTTCCTAATTATCAACTATTTCCTTAAAAATAACTGCCAATTAAAAAATATTTGTGAGAGAACAATAGGTATGTCAAATCAGAGGCAAATAATAAATCTAGAGTTTGTAGATGCCAATAGAATTGACAAATAATAATCATTATGTGCACATGCTCTGTTGCAAAATTGCGACGACGAATTTGTATAAATATCAAGTCATAATCTAAATATATCTTAATGCAAAAATAGAACAATCCAGACTACTTACGATGAAACTTACAACCACAATTTGCTGCTCCTATTTGATTGCGCTTGCAGTTGCAGCGCCCATTGAAGCCACCAGATCGTCGGAAGTCGTTGCTCCAAGAAATCTTGCCAGTATTGAAAAAGTTCTAGAACTGAAAGCTGCTGCTCTTAGGGCAGCTGCTATACAGTCAGCCAAAAATGCTGTTTCAAATGGGGTGAGTTCTGCTAAAAGTGCTGCCGGAAATGCAGCTAGCTCAGTTGAACTGGCTGGGCAACTGAAATTTTCATCTATTGTCGCCGCTGCCCAACTGGAGGCTGCTTCGCTTAAGGCTGCTGCACAACAAACTTTTGCAACAGCCGAACAAGATGGTGATGATGACATTGCTTGTACTCAAGAAGATTTGCAACTGAAGGCTGAAGAACTTGAAAGTGCTGTTCAACAAGCTATTGCTTCAGCTAAAGGTGCCACGGCTCTGGAAATTGCCTCAATCGAAGAGTCCTTGCAACTGAAGGCAGTATCCCTCAAAGAATCAGCTCAGCTAGCAGTCTCATCTGCTGAAACTGCAGGTAAGCTGAAAGTCATCTCTGCTGAAAAGGCCATTATTCTGCGGGTCGCAGCAGTTGAAGACAGCTTTTATGAAAAAACTGGTACTACTAAGGGTTCTTTTGAACTGAAAGCTTCTTCTTTAAAAAATGAAATTGAGTCTTGGTTCTAAAAACATATATTCAATTAGATGAGATGAATATATTAGTAGATAGAGTGTCGAATTAACTAAATTAATAAATCATGTTCTTCTAAAACTAGGACGTTACGAAAATTGGAAACAAATAATATCCTTATTTATAACTAGTTACTTTTTTTTATAGGTCAAATCCTGACTTGTTGTAAAGTAGACAGTTTTCATTTTTTATGGGATGCGCTCCCTGTAACTCCATTTCTAACTATAACTGAATCTTCTTAAGGGATAATTCTAAAACATTTTATTCAAATAATCCCCAATATTATCATCCAATATCACTGGACTGCCAATAGTAGAAATCAAAATATTCTGTAGTAGCTTACACACTAAACTTTTGGTTCTTGAGTTTGCAAAATATTGCGGAGCTTCAACCAAGTGCGGATTCAATAAAATTACACATGAAACTGATTACCCCAACTTTCATACGATTATATATAAAGTATATCTTAACCTAAAAAAAAAAAGAGACGAAATTAGGAAGTAATCTTAAACATGGATAGATTGAATCAAGTTTCGGGGCATTTATCGCCATCGGCAACTAATCATGTAACTTCTAAAAACCCTGATGATGTGGTGATTGTTGCATCGTATCGTACAGCAATCGGAAAAGGGTTTAAAGGGAGCTTTAAAGATGTTGGAAGTGACTATATCTTGTTGAAGTTTCTAGAAGCATTCATAGCAAAGACCAAGGTTGATCCTAATTCAATTGAAGATATTGCTTGCGGCAATGTCCTCAAGGTTCGTTCTGGTATCTGTGAACATAGGGCCGCTGCCATTAGTGCCGGTATTCCTTACAGTACCCCCATTATAGCCGTAAATAGACAGTGTGGGTCTGGATTGGTAGCTATTGGTGATATTGCAAATAAAATAATATCGGGAGAAATTGATTGCGGTCTAGCCGTGGGTGTGGAATCGATGACTAAAGACTTTGGATTGGGTCAATCAGTTGTGTCAAAAGCTCTCGAGAATCTCCCAGAAATGATAAAATCTAAGATTCCTATGGGGATCACCAACGAGAATATTGCTATCAAGTACAATATCTCACGCAAAGAGCAGGATGAATTTGCAGCTAAATCTTTTCAGAAGGCTGAAAAAGCACAGACTTCAGGTGTCTTTGCTGATGAAATATTACCTGTTGAATCATTAATTGAAGAAAAGGATAGCCAAGGTAACGTATCTTTTAAAAAAATTATAGTTGATAAAGACGAAGGTGTTCGTAAGGGGGTCACTGCAGAATCCTTGGGGAAATTACGCCCAGCATTTCAGAAGGATGGCCTGACCCATGCTGGTAACTCATCTCAAGTAAGTGATGGAGCAGCAGGTGTTTTACTAATGAGACGTTCTTTTGCCGAAGAAAATGGTTTTAAAATTGAAGGTAAGTTTGTTAGATGTGTTTCTGTTGGTGTACCTCCAGAAATCATGGGGATTGGTCCAGCAATCGCTATTCCTCATATTCTTAAGAAGACTAACTTATCAGTGGATGATATTGCAGCCTTTGAAATCAATGAAGCTTTTGCTACACAATGTTTGTACTCGATTAAAGCCTGCAATATACCAGAAGAGAAAGTAAACATCAACGGAGGGGCTATTGCGTTGGGCCATCCAGTGGGTGTAACTGGAGCTAGACAATATGCTACGATCTTAAGATTATTGAAGCCAGGTGATATCGGTTTAACCTCAATGTGTATTGGTTCAGGTATGGGCTCTGCTAGTATAGTAGTTAAAGAATAAATAAGATTTATGACCGGGAATTTGAGGATGCTTTCTATATTATACACATATTGTTTATATATATAAGATATATTTTAGATCAAACATTATAAGGTTACTTTGAGGAGTAGTTTAATAGTTAAGTCCAATTGTAGTCTATGCACCTAGGAATTAGCTATGTGAGCCTTCGATACTCTAGCTTTCTAGTGGAGGTTGGTTGCAAGACAAGACCTACGTTTTGAATAATTTAGAAGTATCCAAAGTTGAAGCATTTGAATATTTTACCTTTGAAGGTCATGAAACAACACACTCACACAATCTTTTAGAATTCTTCTATCTGAAATTGAATTTATTTGTTTGAATTTCATTAATTCTGCTCATTCTCACAATGTTCATAATGTTCATCATATTTCCACGTATAACCTTGCTACATACTACGGATTTAGTTCGCTAATGCCTATTTATAGAAATAAATGATTATTCATAGTTGCATGAAATACACTTCGTTAAACTCTACTGATATGATTTGTAAAAGTTGCAAAAATGCATTTCCGCATTATGATAAAAATGATCCTATTATGATTCTAATGAGTAATTCGAAATCATTATTGCTAAGACACAATATTGACAAAAATTGGAAATCAGATGTAATATAAATAAAACTAGCCTATCTCAGTATTTTAAGATGTGTTTCTATCATTTTTTGAGGACTATGATGAACTTAAGTACTGGAAGAGATACTGACATCGTTCGAATTGTTAAGTGTGAACCAAAAATATTTCTGAGTCCTCCAATTTACGCCAATGTTCTTCACAGCGTAAATATTGTCATATACGAGTGAGCAATAATGACTCATTTTCCCAAAACGTACAAGCATATGGTTTCTTTGAGATATTTAATAGGAGCAAAGTTCGAACAAGTTGACACAGTTTTTTTTTACTTCAGAAAAGTATCTAAGCGTCGGTACTTGTAGTATTTTCGGCGCGTACAACTGACACCACTTCTATTTCAGACTTAACATGGGAGCTTACGAATTTGTTTCAGCTTTCGTCCCAAGAATGTCCATCATTCTTTGGATCAGCCCTCGGCTCTACTGAAGAAATAAACGATCAAACTTATATCCCCAAATTACCTAGCGAATTGCCGCCAGAGCACTCATCGAGCCATAGTTGGTTATCTGAAGATACATTCAAAGATGGTGAAACACCTGTTTCTGTTTGTCCAGCTATAAATACTGGAGAAGCGTCGCTACATGCAGAACTCGAGACTAACGTGTCTCCATATGATAACAAGATATCGTCATCTTCATCCTCTTTCTCGGAAGGTGAGCCTGAACCAACTGATGTCGAACGACAAAAAAAGTTAATATGGATAGACCAATCGCATGATCTATCAAGTTACTCTGGACTGGGTACCCGCTCAAATGGACCAAGCTCAACATTAGAGGATGTCGATGGGGTGCGTATGCGCCTCGAGAAACGCAAACGACGTATCTCCACAAAAAATTTGCTGTCGGAAGATTTATGTGAAACAAAACGGGTAAGAAATACAATAGCTGCAAGAAGATACAGACAAAGAAGACAAAAAGAAGTTGAAATTCTTGATAAAAAGGTTAAGGAACTTGAACATGAACTTTCCACTACCAAAATGGAGACTAAATGGTGGCAGATGGAGGCACAAAGATGGCAAAAATTAGCTGAGAAAAGGGAGGAAAAGTAGAGATTTGTTTAGATATATAAAAAAGCTTATATTTGAATTAATATTATAAAGCTTATATTAAGCTGTACTCTTTAAGAATTATAAGGGACAATCAAAAGTATATTTGAAGGTGCATGATTTTACTTACACCATTTAGATAGCTTCTCAATTAATATATCAGGCCTTGTTAATGTACACGTTTCCTTAAATGTTTCGAATGCATAAGCTTGAAGTCTCTTAGCTTTGGGGAACGGTTTCTGTTGCCGATAAAACTTAAAAACAAATTAGAATGTGGCTTGATATGTGGGTTTTTTCGCCATTAAATCTTCAAATTAATAATTACATACTGTGCATCTTAGATTCTATACAATAAATAGCTTTTATTGGCTCACTTCATACCGAATGTTATTAAGAACATAATTGGAGATATACTAGTATTTAAACCCTTGAAAATATATACGTTATAAATAAGTAATGATTATTTAGACTTCTACATAACTTAAGATGATATCAAAAAATGCAGAGAAAACCAGTGTTTTCCTTAATGAACAGGATACATCTACATCTTCTATTCTTTCTGCCGCAAACAGTAGCCCAATAACTATAATAGATGCTGATAATGGAGAAGCAGAAACTATTACGAAGGATTGGAGTTATGAAGAAGAAATGAAAGTCACCAGAAAATTGGATTTTCTCTTGATGCCTTTGCTTTTCTTTGCATTCTTTATCTTACAAATTGACAGAGGAAATATCTCAAATGCTTTAACATCCACCTTAAAAGAAGATGTAGGTTTGGACAACAATAAGATAAATGTAGGAACAGCCTTATTCAACATAGGTATTGTTGCTTTGGAAATTCCAAGTAATATTTTGCTACAAAAGTTCGGTCCAAGTCGTTGGTTGAGTTTCCAGATAGTTGCATGGTCACTTTGTGCAACTTTGTATGACTGATTATAGATCATACTTGGTCACAAGATTCTTCATGGGAGTATTAGAATCAGGTTATATTCCCGGTGGCTTATACTATAGAAGTACTTGGTATACCAAGAGTCAATTACGTCTCCGTTATAATATATATTTCATAGGTAATTTAACTGCATCTGCAACAGGTTCCTTAATTGCTGCTGGTATATTGAAAAATATAGCTGGATCATATGGATTGCTGGGGTGGAAATGGATTTTTATTATCGAAGGTGTAATTGAATTAGGCTATGGCCTAATATCTGCTTCATTAATTCCAGATTCTGCGCTCGATCCAAGGCCTTTCTGGAAAGGCTTTAGGATGTTTAATGAAAGGGAATCAAAATTTATAAGAGGAAGAGTTTTATTAGACGACCCTGAAAAAATATCGAGCTCCGAGAATATTTCATTAACCGCCCTTAAAGATGCTTTGCTGCAATGGCGTATCTGGCTTCATTTTATTTTCACATTCTCATTTATGCAAAACACTCAAGCATTATCTATATATGTGCCTTCAATAGTTCAAAGTTTAGGTTATTCTAATGTTGCTGCAAACGCGATGAGTTCAATAGGTAGTTGGTGTGCAACAGTCATGTTAGTACTTTTGACATTATTAAGTTATTATATTAATATTGAATCCATTTCAATAGGTTTTGTCACGCTTTGGCAAATGGTTTTTACTGTAGCGTTATTTTCTATATCTATCTCAGATAGAAACAATTTAAAGTTTGCACTTTTAACATGCTTAATAACAAGTGGTTCAGTTGGTCATGTTTTGAATTGTTCTTGGACAAGTAACAACTTGTCAAAGCGGAAGCATCGTAGCATAGCCATGGAATTACTTGTCATGGCTGCAAACATGGCAGGAATTTGTGCTGGTCAAGTATTGAGAACGAATGATGCTCCGAAGTATCATAATGCATTTTTAGCCTTATCTGTGGTCAGCATATTTTCTTTGCTAGTAGTAGCTTGCATAACTGTTCAATATATTTTGAATAACCGTAAGTTAGAGTAGAAATATCCGTTAGCAAATAATCAAGTAGGTAAGAAAACGTTACTGCAGAAACTAAAAAGATCGAAAATGATAATACTGTTATTATCGTAGGGAACATAATAGATGAATCACATATGGAAAAATTACTTTCTAATATCGCAGCTACTGATCAGCATATCGAAAAATATCAGAACAATACCGTCATTAATAAGGAAAAGTTCAGATATTTTAAATCAATGGATGCATAAAGAACTTCAACTTGAAATTTAGATTCTCAATTTGTGACACTCAACTTATAGTTCAAATGCCACGGTACAGTGTACTTTTTATTACAACTAAGAGGACAATACAAATAAATCATTATCAGTCTAATTAATCTTGAACTATTTAGTGGATGCAAATTTAATTCATTTGAATAAGTTTTCGCCTGGGTAGACTGAATCCCAATCAAATGATATAAGGCCAGATGCACTAACCCTTTATGTATACAATAAGAAGTCTTCTGTTATTATACAAAACGTCCGATTGTTTCTTTTCATTCTTTGAGAGAATCCTTATAAGAAACATAAGTTCAAGGAAAATCTTCATCCATTATTCTATTCAAAAGTTCTTCCTGAGTGAACTTGTCTGACCAAACACGAATCTTATCAGGGAGTATTGATGGTTCCTTCGAATACATGGTGCAATAATTTGACCAACATTTTCGTACGTAGTGAATGCCCATCTGACAGTTGGTTCAATGATAGTTCAGTTGTCCTTAAAATTCAAACTCAAGGTATCAAGGAAATGAGAAGTATAAATGTCGACAGCATTTATTCCACCAGGCCTGACGTAGCTACTTGTTATATGAGGCTTCTTGTTCTCAATCTTTCCAGGTACGTAATTGGACAGGAACAATCTTAGGGCATTTAGAAAGTAAGAAGTTCCAACTTAAATACTATATAACTGCATAGAAGATTCCCTGGTTCGAACAGACAGGATCGCAGCATCGTAAAAACGCAAATAGTTTTTTCGGATGAATATAAGTACGAAATGCCCATCCGGTGAGGAATATGGAATTATAACTCGAACAATGTTTCACAAGCTACAAAATCATTATTAAGTAATGTAAAAAAACAGCTGCATTTGATCACATTTAAATATTTATATTTATAGACTAAATCCTAGAAACTCATTGCAATTACAATAATATGAGTTATAAGTCCAACATGGATCAAACCTTATTATATATGTTATCAAGCTTCCACACGAGAATAAATACTGATTGAAACATCATTTTTCTTTTCAAGGTATTCAATTTCCTTTTCTGATTTGAATTTAGAATCATCATTAACTTTATTATCAGCATAATAGTCTTTACTATTAATTCCTGGAACAAACCATGGTGAATTTTCGAACAATTGATTCATGGATTCCAATGGTATGCCCTTTGTTTCTGGAAGGAAACACCAGAAAAAGAATGAATTAGTAAAACTGCAAATAATAAAAACAATATAAAATCGATAATGAATAGTGTCCATAGCTAATGGGGTAACTTGTCCAATCATTGTATTCATTGCGAAACATGTCATTGTTGATAAGGAGACACCTTTAGAACGAGTTGCAGTATTAAAGACTTCACTAGGTATAACCCACAGCAATGGACCGACGTAAATGCTGAAAATAAAATTCCAAATCCAAGTAGAGGCAATAAAACCTATCTGTGATGAACGGGATTGAGCTCCCTTGTAAGGTGGAAAAAGTGCCAAAAGAATGCAAGAAACGATAAACATGCACCCACAACCAATATTTGCCCCAATTAAAGTCCATCTTCTCCCAGTATAATCGACGGTAGCAATACATAGAGCCTGGGCTATTAAAGCAATAATGGAATTGATTGCTTGATACAAAAGAGATTTGCCAGCCGATAAACCTATTTGAGCAAAAATTGTTGGTGCATAATACTGTATTGCAGATACACCTGTCATTTGAACTGAACCTTGAATAGCACAACACAAGAAAATTCTCCTCAAATTCGATGGTATTAAAAACAAGCTGGCCCAACTGGTTTGGCCATGTATTTTATCAAATTCAATGGCGGCTTTAATTTTCGCAAACTCTTCTTCTACAAACGGATCTTGTGTATTACCATTTGCATATAGCTTGCCTAAAACTTTCAAAGCCTTTTCATCTTTGTTGTACTCTAATAACCATCTAGGCAGTTCGGGGAAGAGCAAGATTAAACTTCCTAGTAATAATGCTGGTACCATCTGGAGACCGAGAGGAACTCTCCATTGCCTGTTATCTTCAAACCCGATGTAGCATCCATATCCTATCCATGCAGCTGATAAAGCGCCGATACCCAAGAAGAATTGTTGGAGACTTGTGACTCTCCCTCTATGTTTTGGATGTACTAGTTCTGCCTGATACAAGGGAATAATCATAGTGTATAGTCCAACGCCAACTCCAGCAAAAAATCTCCCGGCAAACAAGAATCTGAAATTCTGTGCTCCACATTGAAGCGAACCACCAAAAAGGAAAAATACAGTAGCAAGCAAAATAGTCTGACGACGACTCAATTTTTCTAAAAACCCAGCAAGAAGAGCTCCAGCAAAAGCTCCAACAGTAAAGAGAGATACAACTAAACCGGTAACTGTAGTGTTTGGGTAATTCATATATTCTGTGAAACTCTCTGAAGCAATGACTTGCGCAATAATTCCCAAATCATACCCGTAGGTAAAAGATCCCACAGATGCGAAACAACACACCAAAAACTGGTATAATACCGGGGAAATAGTCATGATAGATACTTAAGATTTTGCAATTAAAGGAAGAACTTCTAAGATTATATATGGTTTCACGCACCTCGTAAATTTTAAATTTCCCCGTGAGATAAGTACCCAGCGGAATATTTCCCTTGTTGGAATAATAAAGGTGGGTTTCGGTATGTAGTAACCGATATTCACTCCGTCAGGGTATAAGGATATGTTAATAAGTACTGGATTTCTATTTCAGAAAGTATCATTATTTTTTTAGTCACCGAGTGTTAAACATGTCTAATTCAGCTCAAACAATTGAAGAAATTAAAAGTTTATCTCGAACAGAAATTCGAATCGATCCCCACCGTCGCTTGGGCACGATCGATCGCAAAGTCTATAGTGGCTTTCTTGAACACTTAGGTAGATGCATTTATGGAGGGATTGTTGATTATGAAAATCCTAATAAAGCATTGATAACAAAAGAAGGGTACAGAAAAGATGTCGCGAAAGCATTGCAAGATCTTGATATGCCAGTTATCCGTTGGCCGGGTGGTAACTTTGTTAGTTCGTATCATTGGCAAGATGGAATAGGCCCAAAGGAATCAAGACCAAGAAGACCTGAATTGGCGTGGTTGAACGAAGAACTGAACTTGTTTGGCACAGATGAATTTTTACATTGGTGCGAATGGATGAAGATAGAGCCATACTTATGTTTAAACATGGGCACAGGGACCCTTGATGAAGCATTGGCATGGATAGAATATTGTAATTCTAGTCTGAACACTTTTTGGGCCAATTTACGTAGAAGTAATGGACATGAAGAGCCATATGACGTTAAATACTGGGGTTTAGGAAATGAGGTTTGGGGTCCATGGCAGGTAGGACAAATGAATGAAGACGATTATTGTAAAAAAGCGCTTCAGTGGGCAAAGGCGATCAAACTTCTTGATCCTTCTGTGGTATTAATAAGCTGTGGTTGTACAGGATTCTCGAAGTGGGACTACGAAATAACTCAAAATTTATTCAAGTTTGTTGATTTTCACTCTATACACTTATATACTAGTGATGGTAAGGACCAGATGAAGAATATCACAGGACCAGCTGCTGCTGAAACTAGCATTCAAATTACGGCAAAACTACTCGATTTAGCAAAAATTACAAACAATAGTACTACATCTAATAGTGTTGCAGCTACTGAAGATTTGGAAATCAAGAAACACCGCGTAAAGGTTTGCTTTGATGAATGGAATGTTTGGGATCCTGTTAGAGCCGGTGGAGAGGTTGGTTGCGAAGAAAAATATACATTGGGTGATGCATTAGCTGTTGGATCATGGCTAAATGTATTTGTACGCCAAGCAAGCCATGTTGGAATGGCAAATATTGCTCAATGTGTTAATGTTATAGCCCCAATTATGACTAACCAGAATAAGCTCTTCTTTCAGACAACATATCATCCGCTTCGCTTATTTTCTCAAAAAATGAGAGGAGAGAGTTTGAATATTCATGTCGCTACTCCTTTGTACAAGGGAGATACTCGCGGAGGTAATATGAACATTGAATGGCTCAAGGACGTTGATTCCAATATTACCATCCTCGATTGCTCGGCAGCAATTGACAATAAAAACATTATTATTGCGGTGGTTAACAGATCACTAACGGAAGATGCAACCACTAAGATTTCACTTCCTGTTGAACCAAGGAGCATTTGCCCCAGTGCTAATATGTGGGTTATATACCATGAAAATATTAATGCTACTAATTCGTTTGAAGAGCCAGAAAATGTTGTAGTCGAAGAAAATGTTATTGATTTGGACTTTATTCACCTGAATTGTGAATCTACAGTTTCAATACCTTTTAAAAAGCATTCTTTGACCATGGTAGAGATTCAGCTACTAGAAGACTTTTAGTATAAGTAGTGAGTGCTTTTATTTGTCGCAGAAAACATCAGATAGCCTCCTAATCATGATATAATCCACCATAATATATTTTATTTAGAATTTATTTTTTGATTTATTGATTTTAAATATGTATCTGTTCTTCAGAGAGGATATAAAGGAAAATGTACTTGTGCCTGATATTCCCCCATCGTAGGATTTCTGATATTCTAATCTACCGGAATAAGCGCCGGTACAAGTTCTCCCGTAAGTAATATGGTTTTCAATATAAGGTTCAGTTTTAGGTTTTTCAGTCCGGAACTTGAACTATGGAAACCTTATGGAAGAAACCGAATAGAGGGGCAATTTTACCACTCGTTTTATTATGTCATCAGTTTATTCTATATATTCTTACTACAGCATGTTCCTAATAGAGTTGGGAATGCTTTTTCTACTTAATCTGTATCCCTTCTCCTTAAAAGTATTATCGAAAGAAGAATACCGTCAAAATAAATATCTTCGTATTACATATATATTTTTTTACTCAACCTGATGGTGATTATTATATTGTGCACTCATATTACACAGATAATATTCCGATACTTCTAAAGTTTTCTTTTTTAAATCATTTTTTATCAGCATGAATGTTTTTCAACAGAATGCTATTGATATTAGATTATGTAAAATATTGTTATTTTACGGTGCATTGAACAAATTTGCAGCAAATCCTGTATACGGTCTGAAGATGATTCTGAATCATCGCCATTATTACCGCTTCAATGTTGCACAATTCCCATTTCTAACATTCAAGCTGGTATGTATTTACTTCAATAGAAAGCTCAAGAAATTCCTTCTATCGTGAGAAAAGCATATATGACATCCATTAAAAAGGCTACCTATCTGAAAAAGGATTCCCAAATCTGTCACGAAAAAATTATTTTCTTTCCTGATGTTTTACTTCCTTGGAGACCAACGATTTTAGCATATGCATCTTTATCTATAAGTAGTAGTATTGGATTCCCAATTGATGCTATTAAAACCAGAATGCAATCTCGATACGATTTTAAAGGTTATCATGATTGTATCAAAAGAACTTATATCTCTGAGGGTGTAAGAGGATTCTACAGAGGAATTACCATTCCTCTAATCTCCAACTCTATTTCGAGATCTCTTACTATTCTGTTATTCATTAAAATAAAGCCAATATTTTATTATTCAGTACCCTGCTTAAAAAAAGATAAAACCGTGGTTCATGAAGCACAGATAAGCTTCCTTTCAGGTGCCACATCAGCGGGTATTATTTCAATATTTACTTGTCCCTTTGATTCATTGAAGATACATTCCCAAATTTTACTTTTGGTACAAAAAGATTCATTAAAGGATTTAACTTCTTCCCAGATCCACTATTCAAGAGAGCACTTTTCCATAATTAACACGTTAAGAAAGGCTGTAAAATACAAGGGATTGAGAAGCGTTTATTCAGGTTTTAAGTACCATCTTTCAAGAGACACGTTATCCGGTGGCATATATTATTCTAGTTATGAGGTAACAAAATTCCTATTGAGTTCGCTCCCAGAAACTTCCTTACAAACATCAATATTTGTAGCTGGAGGTATTGCAGGTGTATTAGGAGGTTTAATCGCATTTCCTCTAGATACAGCGAAGTCTCTAGCACAAAAAAATGTGATTTCAGATATCATCAGAATCGAGAACGGATTAGATCCTCTACCATTTAAGGCAAATAACATTAAAATCCTCCATGGAGCGGTATATAAAGGTATTATGGCCACCGCATTCAGGGCATTTATAGTAAATCTGATGTTCTTTACTATATTTGAGTTCTCCATGGCCCGTTTACATTAGGTAATTACCAAGAAATATGATTTATAACGAATTCATTGGAATACAAGACATTATTTGACATTATTTTGGAATATAAGAACATTATTTAATATTATTAAAAAATATGATGACATCTCCGTTTGAAATGGTGACAAGTTAGAATTAGAAAAATTTATAAATATTAATAGTTCTTACAACCATTTTTAAATCATCTCGTAATCATTTTTTATCCTTCCTTTACTTCAGATATTATCATCATAAATAAATACATCTCAATCAATCTAGGATATTATGCCTGTCTGAGTAGGGTTCAATACATGAAAATATGATATGCTTGCACTCGCTATTTTTCATCCTTATCCGAAACAAATCAATCTAAAGTTCGAGTTTACACTAGTATTATTGGAGATTCTACTTAGCACATAATTTCGTTGTAAACTGGATAAATATACGGACTGGCTATTATGTTAGTATCATACATTTAATTAGACAAACGGTAAGGATATAACTGGATCTGATTAGTGAAACACTAACAAAACCGCTTTGCTCAATCTTCTATTTGAATTCTTGTGAGAATATGTCAATTCTTTACAGAAAGACTATTATGTTTCAATAGGAACTAAATCTCGTGCCATTATCCTCTTTGTCCTTTAAAGAGGAGTACGTACGTATTGGTAAAAAGTTTGCAGTTCTTCTGATTATCTTGCCTTACCGCATATAGACTCCACGAACAATTTCTCAACATATATGCATTATCTAAAATTTCCAATTTACATAGTCGCACAGTTTGCAGGGTATTTCAATTGTATAATGAGTGGAAAAAAAGGTTTTGGACATTGTCAATTGATTCGGACTTCGTTCCGACTTTGTGGACTTCTTATGATTGAATGATGTTTTAGCAATTAATAAGCACATACAATCCTTTAGTTGCTGTTAATCAAAAGAGAATATTACGTCATTTATATTGCACATCTACTATTGGTAGGATCGTAAATCAAGCTTTGGATGTCAATTCGTATCTTGACTTTGAATTCACGTTTTTAAGACTCAGTAATTGGATATGTGCATTTCCTGTAACTCAATATTTTATTTTAATATTAGTATTAGAAGATAGTAAGTCGTCGATATATTGAGCCAATAACAGCAATCGAATTTGAAATATCAGTATTCAACTTCTGATCAAAAACTTCCTAAGCCTGTAAATTAGGTAATATGCAGCAATTAACAATATCTGACTAATATATGCAGTGTTCTAGAAAGTGAGACATAGCTTGCTATATTGAGTTAATTGCTATAATAAAAACTATAAAAACGGCTGTATTTCAGCTTACCACACACTATGTTACTTAGCAGATAATTCTAACTGCTTATTGTAACAATGGTTTCAGAATATATTCAAAAAACAACGAAAGAGCCAGCAGTGTATGCAACCTCTAATGGAGTTCCTTATGCCAATCATCCATATGGTGCCCAAACGGCAGGCCCTGGTGGGCCGCTATTATTGCAAGATTTTAATTTGATGGACGACATTTCCCACTTCGATCATGAAAGAATCCCGGAAAGAGTTGTTCACGCAAAAGGTGGTGGTGCTCACGGATATTTCGAATTGACTGATTCATTGTCTGACTTAACTTATGCCAGTCCATTACAATCTCCAGGCTATAAATGTCCTGTCTCCGTTAGATTCTCTACAGTTGGAGGCGAAAGGGGTACACCCGATACAATAAGAGACCCAAGGGGTTTTTCAATTAAATTGAAAACTGACGTTGGTAATATGGATTGGGTTTTTAATAATACACCTGTATTCTTTATTAGAGATCCGATTAAGTTCTCCAAGTTTATTCACACTCAAAAGAGAGATCCATCAACAAACCTTAATCAGTTAACTGATCCATATCTTACTTGGGATTACTTTATTTATAATCCTGAATGCCTACATCAAATAACTTACATGTTTGGTAAAAGAGGTATTCCAAAGAGTTGGGCCGAGATGCATGGATATTCCGGTCATACATTTAAGCTAGTTAACGATAAAGACGAGATTACGTATATTCAGATCCACTGTCTCGCTGATGGAGGTTTTGAGGGCTTTAGTGACAAAGAAGGTAAAGAGTTGGCTGGCTCATCACCTGAACACAATACTAAAGATTTATATGAGAGAATTGCTGCTGGTAATTATCCTTCATATTCATTTTATGTTCAAACGATGACACCTAAACAAGCTGAAGAATTTCGTTATTCTATCAATGATTTAACAAAAGTATGGCCTCACAAAGAATTTCCGTTGAGAAAGTTTGGCCGCATGGTTTTAGATAAGAATCCGGTAAATTACCATGATGAAATTGAACAGATTGCCTTTTCACCTGCTCATTTAGTTCCCGGAATTGAGCCTTCCAATGATCCAGTTTTACAATCTAGGTTATACTCTTACTCTGATACACATCGTCATAGATTAGGTGCAAACTACCAACAATTACCAGTTAACAAACCAAGGACATTTGATAGTAATTCTGGATGTCCATTTTTAGCAGGTAATTTTCAAAGAGATGGGCATGCATCTATTGATAATCAAGGATCTAGACCTAATTATTTGAGTTCGTTATTACCTATTAATTCCATCTCGAACGATCCGAAGTCATATAAGAATGGATTACCACCTGTTGAAGAAAAAAAATATTTAGGTGTTGTTCCGAAACAGTCTACTGATAAATATGAAATTTTACAGAAACAACGTAATTTGAAGGCTCATGAAGAAAAAATTTGGCTCAAATCTTATGACTATGTTTCTGGATTCAGTGAGCTCGATGTTGAACAGCCAAGAGCGCTTTATAAAAATATTATAAGTAAGCAAGATAAAGGGGATTTCATAGAGGCTATCGTTGGGCATGCTTCGAAAATAAGTGTTCCTCAAATAAAAGAAAGAGTACCTCAGTTATGGGGTTTGGTAGACGAAGATTTAGGAAGTGAAGTTGCTAAAGGTTTAGGAGTAAATTACAAGTATCTCACTGTTGATGAATATATCAAAGATCTAGGAATAGCTCCTGCTAATTAGTAAAATTCTCTATTTATATGATATATCGTGCTATGAATATTTTAATGACCAAAATAATAATTTTCGTATATATTGTTGTTAAGCACAGTGAGTTTCACCGTTAGTGTGGGTATGACATTCGGATCCTCCTTCAGCCTCAGAAGATGATTTACTTGCCTCAGTAGTAGACGAGCTATCACTTTCTGTGTTACTTTTTCTATCACCCGTACATCCTTTCCCAGGAACAGCTATGTCATAAGCATAAACATCTAAAGCATAATATCTTAATGTAGCTGAATTTCTTACCGCTTCAGTTGTATTTTTTTTGGCTAACTCTAAACATTCATCATAGGTATCTGCATAATGGCCGACTACACCCTGTCCTATACTATCTGTGTGCCAAATCCTATGTAACAAATCACCAGCCCAAAATACTGAATTCTTAGAATTTGAAACTGTGTATCCCTGGCTACACATTTGAGATAAGTAAAGACGAGATGTATATGATAAATCACAAATAACATTTTCGTTCGTGGCGTTTTCTCCTCTCCAATGACCCGCCCAACCATCAAGTTTACAGTTATCATCTATGTCATCACAACGAAATAATGTTTTGCTTTTATCGGAGCTAACAATATTTTCAAACCAACCAACAACTTCCCCAGATGGAGCATCACCAAAGTATTTTTGATAAAATTTAGACAGGTTTCTAAATCTTGCCGTATGATCTCTAGCATGGGCAGCTAAAATTTGAGTTTCTTCCAAAGCATTGCTTAATTGGTTGAACTGACTATCATTACATGACTTATGGATTGGAAAATTTTTGACCCAATCTTCCGACCAATCATAAGCAGTAGAAGTGCTGTCAACATATTTTGTGACTGTTACATCCTCGCTACTAGAAGCTGGGGCAGCAAGGCAAGCTGTTGCACAAACAAGAACAAGTATATTATTTATTTTCATTCTATCAATTAGATAGTATCATATAATTACCAAATATAATAAATTAACATTGGTTTATATATCCCTAAATTTGATTTCGGTAATTAGAATCGAATTAGGAATAATGGTTAATGCATTGATTTAAGTTCTTGGCAAATATTGAAGGAATGAATGTATCAGAATAAAGAACATGGTTGATGAATTAGTTGATAAATTTCGTGATAATTTGATCAAATTTTTTTGCACCCTCGTAGTTCCTGCATTATTCTGGGCACTCTTAAATTCAAAATTGTATTAGTCAACGACGGGATACATCAATATTCCAATATAATATTAGTAGAATAGACTTTTGATTGTTGAGATACCAATTCAATAATCTTGGCACTTTCAATAAAATTTTCATTGAAGTGGTTACCTTATATTTAAGTATCTCGTTACTTTATATTTAAGTATCTCTGTATGTAAGCAATATGAAAAATATCTATTCGCTCAGAATAATTATACGTAATGCTCATGAAAGCAATTTTTTTATTCATAAGCTTTTTGGTTTTATCATTGGCAAAGACAGTTACTGTTACATCCACTAGAGACTATCGTGTGGGCCTGTCTACTCTTTTTAATGAGGGTCAAGCAACCATTACCAACGGTAGGGCCTCAGATTCTTCAGACGATTCATCTAGTGCAGCTCAAACAACAGCAGTGACTAGTTGTCACTTGCATGGGTCTGAACAATTTTGCGTAGATGGTGAGGGAAATGAAGGTTCAATAATTCCTGGTCCAAGTAAAACTGCAGATTCCCCATCAAGTTATACTGGTTGCCATTCCCACGAAGAAGATACATTTTGTCTTAACTCAGACGGAGACGAGGTACAATTTGTGAAAGATACAGAATCCTCGTCATCTTCAACATCCACCTCGTCCGGTGGGGAGAATTGTCATTTTCATGCCGGTGTGGAACATTGTGTGGCGGATGGTGAATCAGAGCATGGCGCATCTGCTGAAACTTGCGAAAGAGTTGATCGTGATTATGATATTCCCTTGAGAATTGGATTGCTCTTTGTCATTCTAGTAACAAGTGCTATTGGGTCCTTTGGACCTATCGTGTTAACAAGCTTCTTTAAGTTTAAATTGGATGGGGTAATAATCACTATTCTTAAACAATTTGGTACGGGTATTATTATATCAACTGCATTTGTTCACCTTATGACCCATGCAGATTTGATGTGGGGCAATTCGTGCATTACTCTTGGATATGAGTCGACAGCAACATCGATTACCATGGCGGGTATTTTTCTTACCTTCTTAATAGAATACTTGGGAAATAGGCTTATTGGTTGGAGAAGTCTGAAATCCTCAAAGCGATTAATAGAGAGAGGTAACCCTGAAAAAGCTAATGATATTACTGAAGAAACTATTTCTCCTGCTACCACACACAATCATGATGGTCCGGTATTAGTTAATGATGAATTCTCATGTGTTGTAATGGAAGCTGGGATTGTATTTCATTCTATCTTACTCGGCATAACGTTAGTCGTAGCAGGTGACTCATACTTTATTACTTTATTCATTGTCATCATGTTTCATCAAATTTTCGAAGGTATTGCTTTAAGTACAAGAATTGTTCAGCTTCCTAATACAAAATTATTAAAAAAATTATTAATGGCTGGAGTTTATGCGTTAGTCACACCAGTTGGTATGGCTATTGGTATTGGAACTTTAAATAAGTTTAACGGCAACGATCCAAGTACCATTATTGTATTGGGCACTTTAGATTCTTTTTCAGCGGGCATCCTCATTTGGACTGGGTTGATAGAAATGTGGGCCCATGATTGGATCTTCGGTAATTTGGCTACAGCGTCCTTTTTAAAGACTAGTATAGCTTTGGTTTCTTTAATAGCTGGCTTTATTGTGATGAGTGTACTTGGTAAATGGGCTTAAAGCGTAAAACCTGTATCATTAGTCAGTCGAATTTACTTTCAAATATTTATCATTTACTAAATAAATAAAAGTTATAGTTTTCATATTTTCAATAGATTTTTATCTTAGAGAATGCAACATAATACTATTACTTATCTATAATCCCCATAATTGTTTTCTATTATCTTTATTTATATATTAATTAGAAGTTGCAAATAGCTTATACGTACAGTGAATGTTCCATTATTGTTTAATTTCCACTAAAAAAATTATTCACTAGAAAGTTTGAAATACGTCAATGACACCTTTCCTTTTGACTTGCAAAATCTAATACTCCTAATGAAAAGCTTATCTATTTCAAACTTGATGATAATTATATCCTATCTACTTAACAAGTCCAGGTGTATTACTCTTACAGGAAAACCATATAAAGTTTTAGCCGATATTATATTTAGTGATGATAATAGATATATAAACTCTCTTAATTATCTTATAGAAGTCATGATACTTTCGCTATGCGGTCATAACATATTTCTTCTTCCATTCAAAGCATGTGTATTTGAAAGCAGAAGAATCAATTACTAATATGGTTCTGGTCAAACAAATTAATTAATCTTATTCATCTTTATACATATCATTACAAAAAATCTCTTCTCTACCTAATGATCTTTCTTCACATCCTTTAAACAATCTCGAATACTCCCTACCTAAACTCCAAGAGCTTGCATCAAATAATTGAGACATTTCATTCATAAAACCTGCAACATAATGAGTATTCTCATATTGTGGTAAATTAATCGCACATTTCCGAACATTCAAATGGAATTCTATTGCATTTTTACTTGGAATAATTATTGAATAGAATTTGTCTTTCAACTTATTCAAATAATTAAATGCACTTTCTTTAAAGCTATATTTGTCTTCCGAAAAATAATGATTTGATTCCGGCCCATAGACAATATAGTTGTAGCACCATATTATTAGAGAGCACACAACCATCACATGCCTTCTTTCGGGGATCGGGTCAATTCTTGGTAAATAGCTAATCTTATCAACACTCAACAAGCACTCAATCAAACATAAATATGCATGCACTACTCCTATTCTTCCATTTAAAGAATTAGCCCACCTCTTCATTCTTATCGATACATTTTGATATTCCTCATTCTGAGATCCGATATTCATACTCACTGGGACCCCTGAATAAATAAGCACATCACTATTAACGATATACAATCTGATGTGTGCCATATGGTATGTGGGACATTTACATTTGTTATCATCTAATTGCAAATACAAAGAATTCAAGCTACTATTCTTCAGTGTATGTGAATTTATTAGTAAATTTTTAACATCAGAACATACTCCGTTTACATTATATCTCCATGCATCCAATGCAAATGATATTTTATCCCTCCATCTATCCTTAAGGCTATCATAATCGGTATTACCTATAAGTGATACAATCTCATCGTTATTTTCCAACTGGATTATTAACGAAGCTAAAGTATGAAATAGAATTTTCTTACCAAACGAATCAGTTTTAATGTTTTCACCTTTAAGTAATTTCTTTAAGCAGTCATGAATAGAATCAGATTTTGCCGGCAACGTGAATTTTTTGAGGTTATCGAAACTTGCTTCCCATAAGAGATCGTTGCAAGGTAATGCTAACATCAATTTATCTACGAACAAGATTGAATTATGTGACGATATCATAGAGCTGGTCAAATCAGAGCAAAATGACATTAATGTACATCTTTTCATAGACTCAGCGGCAATCCATTTATTCCATAGCCTTTCACCTTCATTTTCCTTTGGCTTAACAGTAGAACTACTTTCGCAGATATAGGATTCCGCTATAACAGATGTACTTCGCTTTATCATCTCTACCTTAGCTGCATGATGAATAGACGACCGGTCAAATAGGTCACTGTTTGCAAAATATTTTTCATATACTTCTAAAATTAGTAGACTTTGTAATTCCCAGAGTTGTGAGGGGCCATGCTTTCTACTTTTAAAAATTAGCCATCTGAGATCTGTTCCTATTGTTAGTGAAAGGCCTATAGGGTCCTTCAAAATATCCCTAGCTGAGTAAGATAGCACAGAACCAATCATAATCATCGCCACCACAAGCAAGGGATGTGCAGTTAAAGAATCAAATGACGCCTGATGTAGAATTGGAAACTGAATATGGAAAATTCTCCAGTATACCTCCAAACAATATTCTAATGTGGGTATATTAAAGTCCGGAAACTGAACTAAATTAGGTACTAAGTGAAGTAAATTTTTCAACATTTCAGATGTTAATAATGACGAACTAGTTTGAGAAATAGATACCGTTTCAAATTTCCCTTTCAAAAGTTCCAAAAGAATAGTATCAGGAGAATTTTTAAATGTCAATGTGTTGGGAAATTCAGAATGAGTTATATTTTGTGCTGTATTTTTATGGATATGATCCAAGTTCGAAGGATTTTGTTCAGCTCTATCCTCAGGGACTAATTCATTTGAGTTAAATAGCCAATCCATTAATCCTGTTTGTGTGAAGAAGTCATCTTTCTCGGAGATATTATCCAGTTTCTCGATTGCTGGTGATGTTTGATTTTGTCTTGAATTACTTTTCGATCCATATGCTTCTTGATCTTTATTTAGCACCTTTCTCTTCTTGAAATGTCGTTCGTAATGACCAATCATAACATCATACCTTTTAAATTCCATCTTGCATCCAGGGTAAGAACACCCATGCAAAACTGCATTATCATCATGGTTCAAATGATGTCTCCTTAAATGATCCTTTCTTGAGAAAGATTTATGGCATCCAGGAAAATCACATTCAAATTTATTTGTCATTGTTATAGGCGTATTAGCCATCAAGTCATACCCGTATATATAACATATTTATTCGAAAGACAATATGATAGAAAACCAGGATGTTTCGTATTTTAATCTATTCAGGATGAGACACTTATAGGTTATGTAAGCAATTTTAACATTCTGGTTGCTTACTACCGAATAAGGCGGCATAAAGTCGATTACTACACCTAGTGGAATATTGCAGTTGCAGTATGGCTCGAATTATATTTACTTCAAAATTAATAAGAGTGGTTTATGTTGGATTTATATTTGAAAACAGAAAATTGAAATAAAAAGTAGTATAGGAAGTCTATAATAAAAAAAGCAAAAGGCTAAATAAGACTAAACAATCTCAAGGGTTACATTCCCAGATGTTGCGTTTATCAATTTACTTCCATGTTCATCAACCCCGATAACAGTAGAATTCTTATCAGGCTTAATGGTCTGATCTTTTGAATTGAGAATTCTAATCGTGTAAGGTTTTTTAAAGCTGCCCTCAACAGAAACATGTAAAGTATTTTCATTTGCTTCAACAGTAACTGTTGCATTATACTCACCGGTTTTACTGTGGTTAGGAATTTTTGTTGAGATCTTTCCCTGAATATCATAGATATTAACCATAAAATTGTCATTCCAAGCATAATCAGGCTTCTCGTTACAGTGTTCTGGACCGGAAGAAATTATAATAGAATTTGGACGAACTAATAATGGAAGAGACTTATAATCGTGTTTTTCCGTAAACCATTTACCATCCACAGATGCCCTAGTTTTTCCATCTAACCATCCATACCATGATCCTCGTGGAACATAATACTTGACATCTCCTTCAGCACAAAATACTGGGGCAACAAGCAAGCTGTCACCTAACATATACTGAGTATCTGCGGTAACAGCTGTCATATCATCAGGAAACTCTAATAACATGGCACGCATCACAGGAACTGCATTCTCATGAGCATCAATTGCAGCACCATATATGTAAGGCATAAGCGAGATCTTGAGCTTTGTAAATTTAGCCAAGACAACACTAGCTTCATCATCGAAATTCCAAGGTACTCTGTAGGATTCGCTTCCGTGAAGACGAGAATGGGAGCTTAAAAGACCAAAAGCACACCAACGTTTATAGATCGATGGATCAGGTGAGCCTTCAAATCCACCAATATCATGACTCCAAAATCCGAAACCACTAAGTCCCAAGCTTAAACCACCTCTCAAAGATTCAGACATAGCTTCGAAAGTTGATTCGCAATCACCACCCCAATGAACGGGATATTTCTGACCCCCCGTCGTAGCACTACGAGCAAAAAGACAAGCTTCATGTTTTCCCATCTTTTTTTCAAGTACCTCAAAAACAGATTTATTGTACAAAAGTGTGTAGTAATTGTGCATAGAAACCAGATCTTGCCCGCTATTAAATTCTACGTCTTTGCATGGAATCCTTTCTCCGAAATCTGTTTTAAAACTATCAACACCCATATCTACTAAGACTGAAAGTTTATTTTGAAACCATTTATACGCATCAGGATTACTGAAATCAACAATACCCATACCTGCTTGCCAACGATCTGTTTGGTATGCGTCGCCACTTTTATTCTTAATCAAATATCCATTTTTAACTGATTCTTTAAATAATACTGATTCTTGTGCAATATAAGGGTTAATCCAAACACAAATTTTAATATCAAATTCATCTTTTAGTTTTTTAAGCATGGCCTTAGCATCTGGAAAGAACTCCGGATCAAACTCAAAATCGCACCATTGAAAGCCTTTCATCCAAAAACAATCAAAGTGGAAAGTACGCAAAGGAATTCCTCTATCGTGCATTCCTTTTATAAAAGAACTAACTGTCTTTATATCATAATTTGTTGTAAATGAAGTAGTGAGCCAAAGACCAAATGTCCAGGCTGGAGGAAGTGCAGGTAATCCAGTGAATTGTGCATATCTTTGCAAGATACTTTTGGGATCAGGTCCGTAAATTATATAAAACCTTATTCCTTCTCCCGGAACAGTAATATTAACCCTAGTGGTACGTTCCGATTGAAGCTCAAAAACGATATTGGAAGTTGAATCAACAAAAACACCGTACCCACGATTTGACAAATAGAACGGGATATTCTTATATGTCCATTCTGACGAAGTTCCTCCGTCCTCATTCCATATTTCAACTCTTTGACCGTTCTTAACAAAAGGACCAAATCTCTCTCCTAAACCAAAAATTTTTTCTCCAACAGAAAGATGAAGTTGAGCTGTCATGTATGGTGATGCTCTGTTTACGCTCAACTCCTTTCTGGGATATCTTGAATCCAGAACGTGTCCAAGGGATCTAAATCCAAGTTTAGTTAATAGCTGTGAATCCTCTCCAATGAAGTCAATATTGTAGGGCTTGTTTTGAAGCTTTGCGGATATACCTCCTTCAGCTGAGACAGTTGCTCCTTCATCTGAAACTTTTGTAGAACACTGTGTTTTTTCACTTACTGTATCAAACCTTGGCTCCTTAGAATTTAAATAAGGAGAAAGGTGATGATATGATTCAACCCCAATTATACCGTCCCTGGGTGAAGATAGTGTCGTACTAATAGTAGGAACATTGAGATAATCACCACGATGTCTAATAGCCCTTGTAGATGCTACAGAATAAACGGTTGATTGTTCTCGGACTTCAGTCTTGACTCCTTCTGAAGCCCAACTAATGTTAACCCCGTCTTTTATTTCCCACATACCCCTGGTAAAGCGAGTATCTGAATCAACATGGCGATCGATTGAATAATCCGTCATTTTTTTTGTCTAGTTTCAACTTTTATTTTTTGATTTTCGTTATTGGTTCTAGCTATTCTTTTCAATTCCTATTTATATACCATTGAAAATTATTATCAGATCAAGCTTTTATTTGTTACAAACAACTTTCTAACTTTGGAATAAAAAGAGTGGCAGGTTACCCCACGGAAAATGGTCCCTCTATCATAAGAGCAGTCAAAACCTAAATTCTCGGGTTATTATAAAGTTAGACAATAGTTTATTTTCGAACTGATTATTTTATTCTACCGAGAGATATTAAGCAAGTGGGAAAAGTACCTGATTTAGAATTGTATCCGACTTTTATCAATGCTCTCCACTCAATAATGCCTTACTTGTGTTTTCTATATCTCTCAAATATTTTATTTTAACTTTGGATACCGGTAACTATAATATAGTATATCTGGTTATGCCCTCGTATAAGCTGGCATATAGAATACGATTCACTTGAGTTATATTCGTTGAAGGCTGGTACACGGTGATTTGCAACTAACGAACGAAATGTGGCCATTCTAATTATTTAGGTTTACGCAGGAATGGGGTATCAACAATAGTCAACATCTAAATTTGTCTAGAAACACACATTAATTGAGACGCCACTTAAAACTTCTGTATTGGGTATAGGATATGGTGTTATGGGGATATGGGGATATCATTCAAAATAATAAATAGATAATGACCCGAGTCTATATATGCTTGTAAGATTAGTTAATAATGTATAAAAAGAGACAAAGGACGCCTTAATTCTGACTTCATCAATTAAATAATTGAAGTACATTGCAATGGCAAAAGATAAACCAGAAGTACTTCATATTGAAGAGGCTGTAAATGATAATTATTCAGATAAAGCTCTTGATGTTACAAATGTCGAAATAATTGAGGATGCAAAAGAAGCTACTGATAATGAGCATGCCTTAACTCTAAGAGAAGCTTTTGCATCATATAAACCTGCAATTCTTTGGTCAATGGTATTGTCAGCAACTATTATAATGGAGGGGTACGATAATATTCTTATGTCTTCCTTTTTCGCATATCCTTCTTTCCAAAAGAAATACGGGGTTGATATTGGTAATGGTGAATATCAGCTCCTCACCAGATGGCAAACAGCTCTTGGAACTGCCCCTAATGTCGGAACAATTCTTGGTGTATTTGCCAATGGATATTTAACTGAAAGATTTGGTCATAGAAGGGTCATTATGGTGAGTTTAATATTTATGTGTGCATTTATTTTTATCCCATTTTTTGCTCCTTCAGTCGAAGTGTTACTTGTTGGCCAAATATTATGTGGTCTTCCATGGGGAGTGTTTGCTACAATGGGTCCAACATATTCATCTGAGGTTTGTCCCATGGCGTTAAGAGGTTATCTTACTGCTTATGTCAATATGTGTTGGGCCATTGGCCAATTTATTGCTGCAGGAGTTCTTAAGGCACTTGTTGCTAATACTACTGAATGGTCCTACAGAATACCTTTTGCAGTTCAGTGGGCATGGCCTATACCTCTATTTATTCTAACATGGGCTGCTCCTGATTCTCCGTGGTGGCTTATTAGAAAGGGTAGGATTGAAGAGGCTGAAAGGTCTGTAAAAAGGCTTTGTTCTAAATCTATTCAACATAGAGCGCACCAAGCGGTTGCACTTATGATACATACGAACGAACTTGAACAGCAACAAGAAAAGCTTACAAAAGAAGAAGTTAAAGGGTTAAAAAGTTATCTAAAATGTTTTCAAGGTTCTAACCTTCGTAGAACAGAAATTGCTTGTATCGCATTTGCAGGTCAAGTGCTATCAGGATCGACCTTCGCTTATTCTCCAAGCTATTTTTTTTCACAAGCGGGCCTAAATAGTGATGATACTTACAAATTGAATCTCGGTGTTACCGGTATCGCATTTACTGGCACTTTTTGTTCTTGGTTTTTGATAAGGCGTTTTGGTCGAAGAACCATCTACGTTAGTGGGTATTTCATGCTAGTTTTAATGCTCTTTCTTATTGGGATTCTAGCGGTACCGGCAGAAAACAATGCAAACGTCAGATGGGCTCAAGCAGCCTTGACTATGATTTGGGTTGCCACCTATGCTCTTACAATTGGACCTTTGGCCTTCACAATTGTGAGTGAAATGTCTGCGACAAGGTTGCGTGCACAATCGATTGCTTTAGCAAGAAATGCTTATAATTTGGCATCTTTGATATCAAATGTAGTAGAGCCTTATCTTATCACTCCAAGTGGAGCGAACCTTAAAGGTAAAACCGCCTTTGTTTGGTTTGCCACTGCTTTACCTACTCTCATTTGGAGTTACTTCAGGCTTCCTGAAACTAAAGATAGAACGTATGAAGAATTAGATATTCTTTTTGAAAAAGGTATTCCTGCCAGGAAGTTCTCATCTTATGTATTAGATACTGGTGTCGCTAACATAAATGTTGAAAATGTTGAGAAAAAAGAATTAGCTTGAGCGGGAGATCGAATTAGAATTTTTTCTTGCGAGTTTAATTTTTTTCTTTACTCCATGAAAGAACACTTTATTTTAATTCAACAATGTATTGTAAGTCAAATTATCAAACGCATTTTATACGCCTATAAAGTTAGCGAGTGAATAATTGAATGTGATTTTTAGTCAGAAAATTGCGCTTTTTATTGAGCAGACGCATTAATGATCTTTCCGATTAGAAGGCGCATACACAACAGCTATGATGACGTCCATACGATCTCACGACTGTGGGGATTTCTTTAACGCACTATATACAAAATTATATCGAAATGCCTGATCTCCGATACGAACTTCTCTGTCGTGTACCGTGTATCAAAATCTCTTCCCCCACCAAAAGAGAATATGTCCATGATACCATCCTCTCTAGATTAACTCTAAAGTCTCCACCCCCACCAGCCAATCTACTGTATGGTTCCATAGATACTACCTTGTTACGCGTAGTACGAACAGTTCTTTCCTAGTTTGACAAACAATTGCTTCTCGAGGAATAGCAGGGCCCCATAATTCGGCCACTTGTGGAGCAGTATTATGTTGAATTATAAGAGTTGCAAATATTTCCTATAAAATAAATTTGAAGCGATAATTTTGTATATTGAGACCGTACATATTATACAAATTATCTTTCAATATGGCTTTTGAAGATAAGTTAATTGGGCCAGCCTTGAGGTTTAATACATTTTTGGATAAGTTTCCCAAAATTTACAATGTTTATGTTATTGCTATGATCTCATGTATTTCCGGTATGATGTTTGGAATTGATATTTCATCGATGTCTGTGTTTGTTAGTAACGATTATTATCTCGATTATTTTCATTCGCCAAATTCTGAGTTGCAAGGGTTTATTACTGCATCCATGGCATTAGGTTCATTTTTTGGGGCAATTTCTGCTTCATTTGTTTCAGAACCCTTTGGTAGAAGACCTTCTTTAATTACATGTGGTTTCTTTTGGGTGGTCGGATCTGCAATTCAATCCTCTGCCCAAAATGTAGCCCAATTGATAATTGGGCGAATTATCGGTGGATACGGTGTTGGATTTGGGTCATCAGTTGCCCCCGTCTATGGTTCCGAAATGTCACCTAGAAAAATTCGTGGTTTGATAGGAGGTCTTTTTCAGTTTTCAGTAACACTCGGTATTCTTATTATGTATTTTGTGTGTTACGGTTGTCAATTTATACATGGTGTTGCAGCCTTCAGAATACCTTGGGGCTTGCAAATGATTCCTGGACTTTTGATCATGCTTGGAACTTTGTTTATTCCAGAATCCCCTAGATGGTTAGCGAAACAAAATCTTTGGGACCAAGCGGAAAAAATTGTCTCAGAGGTGCAAGCGAAAGGTAATCGCGAGGACCCGAATGTCATAATCGAAATTGGCGAAATTAAAGAACAAATATTTGCATCCGAGAAACTTAGATCTTTTACGTTTGCGGATCTTTTTACTAAGAAGTACATTGCAAGAACCATAGTAGCAGTTAGTGCTCAGATCTGGCAACAATTGGCAGGTCTGAATGTTATGAATTATTATGTTGTTTATATTTTCGACATGGCAGGTTATTCTGGTGATAACAATTTAGTTGCATCTTGTATTCAATATTGTTTAAAGGTTGGCGTAACTGGCATCGCTTTGTTATTTATGGATAAGTTTGGTAGACGACCTCTATTATTAGTTGGTGCCGCTGGAATGATGGCTTGGCAATATGCTGTAGCTGGTCTCTTTGCCACATATTCTTTACCAATTGAAAACCCTGAAATTGATACGGTTAGAATGAGAATTCCCCCGGATAAGAAGCCAGTGGGAAAAGCTATTATCGCATCATGTTTTTTGTTCGTTTGTTTTTATGCCGGGACATGGGGTGTTACTATTTGGGTATATTGTGCTGAAGTTTGGGGCGATAATGCGGCAAGACAAAGAGGTGCTGCTATTTCCACTGCTGCTAATTGGATATTCAATTTCGCTCTTGCTATGTATACACCATCTGCATTCAAAAATATTACATGGAAAACATACATAATCTATGCTACGTTTTGTGCTTGTATGTTCATTCATGTTTTCTTCTTTTTCCCTGAAACCAAGGGTAAGAGATTAGAAGAACTTGGTTTAATGTGGGAAGAAAAAATTCCTGCTTGGAGAAGTAGACTGTGGCAGCCAGATGTTCCATTTCTTTCTGATAAGGAATTACAATCAAAGATGGAAATCGAACATATTGAAGGAGAAAACTCTCAGAACTCACGTGCTTCTCAATCGCTGGAAAACAAATAGAATTTTACCGTTTGTTGCACCTTAGCTGAGCTGCTTCATATTCCTTTATTTCATTCTTTTATAATTGTAAGAAAACAGGTAATATAACTGAGAGCTATATAGTAATATAATACTTTGAAGTATTACGAATACACAATGCTTTTAAAAAAAAAAATGTATGTCAAATATTTTGATTAAGCGAATCTCTCAATCATTTTTTCGCAAACCCCTCTCTTCAAATAATCGATTTTACAAGAATAGTTGAACCACATTCGCAACGCCGCTAAGTTGGGAATGTATCTCGGGAATTACTTTGCCGATATTTAGGAGGCTACAGATATTGGCTGAGTAGATACCCGCCAGCTTACTTCGGTGCCGTTTGAATCGTGTAACATAGTAAGTATCGCTTCTCATGCAAGGGTAACTTGGTGGGGGTGGGGTCTAAGTGGGGGATTATCTGATCAAGACATATATAAGACCACCCAACTTATTACAATTCAATGCTTTATATTTGTAGATAAGTTAAAATATAATTATTAACAATGATTACAAACCCATCTAACTTTAATCCTTGCTCAGATAACTCATTTCAATCAAGAGATGATGTTATGCGTTCGTTCAATGAATCATTTGAACCATTGATTCCTGCATTTTCCACTGGAGGTGCAAGAGTTCACTTGGAAGAAAGTGGTGCTCATTTTCCCATGGCAGCTGCACACTTTGAAGGTTTTGCTAGAGCATTATGGGGAATAGTGCCATATGTTGTTGGTGGTGGGGACTTTAAACATTGGGATTTATTTAGAAGAGGGTTCATTAATGGTACCAACCCCGATCATGAAGAGTACTGGGGAGAAGTTGAGGATTGCGATCAAAAAATGGTTGAATTAGCTGCTGTTGGATATGCTTTGGTATTTGTTCCACAACATGTTTGGGAACCTTTGCCTGAGGAGGCCAAAAAAAATCTTACTTCTTATCTTCTCAAAGCCAGAAAACGTGAATTTCGTCGTTGTAATTGGAAGTTCTTTAGAGTAATGATTGACTTAGGTTTAGATAATGTTGGAATTTCTTACGATAAACAATTAACCGAAGATCATTTGGAAGAATTAGATAAAATGTACATAGGAGATGGCTGGTACGGAGATGGTGATAAAGCCAGTATCGATTATTATAATCCTTTTGCTTTACATTTATATGGATTGGTTTATTACATGGTGAGAAAAGACATTGATCCTGAAAGAAGTCAAAGATTTAAAGATAGAGCTTTGCACTTTGCAAAGCAATATCTTCATTGGTTTGCTGATGATGGTGCTTCTATTCCTTATGGTAGATCCATGACATATAGGTATGCTGTCATTTCCTTTTGGGGTATTTTACCATTAATAACGAAGTCGGACGAAGAACCAGTTATTCCTTGGGGTGTTTTGAAGGGAATATATTTAAGAAACTTGAGATGGTGGGCAATGCAACCAGTCTCTAGATTTAAAAGCAACACCCTTTCAGTCGGGTTTGCTTATCCTAACCAGTTTATGTGTGAAGCATACAATTCTCCTCAATCACCATACTGGTCATTTAAGGCATATATCGCGTTAATGGTCCCTGAAAATCATCCTTTTTGGACAGCTAAAGAGGAGCCATTAGTTTTGGAAGATGCTACATTAAAAGTCCCTGGTATGCTTGTTTCGCATACTAAAGGTAATACTGTAGCATTAATAAGTGGTCCATATAAAACATTCAATTTGAGATATCAAGCTGAAAAGTACAACAAGTTTGCTTACAGTACAAGATATGGTTTCTGTATTGAAAATAATCCTAGAGGATTTAAATTAGCCACTCTTGATAATATGATCGGTTTTAGTTTTTCTGGAAATGACTTCTTTGTCAGACAAACAAACAAGTCTTGGATTAATGATAACGTTTTGTATTCAGAATGGTCGCCTGTAAAGGGAATCAATGTTAAAACATGGCTTATTCAAAAAGGCAAATATCATATTAGAGTGCACCATGTCGAAAACAAAACTTCTGAGAAGGTTGATTCGATTGAAGGTGGTTTTGCCGTATCTTCAATGAATGAGAAAGGTCTTAATACTGCTACACATCCTGGATCGAAAGCTTTGGGAGAAGTTACAACTAATGAAGACAATACTTTAATCGTGAACTTATTGCAAGACAGAAAAGCAAGGGTTACTGAACCAGATCCAAATACCAGTTTAATGGCATCAAAGGTTATGTTGCCACAATTGACAGGCTCAATTGAAGCTAACTCAACAGCTAAGTTTGCATGTGCTGTATACGGTCAACCAGCTTCTGAGCCTTTCTCTAAAGAAAAATGGTTGCAAAGTTTGAGTCTTCCAAGCGAAAGTGAATTGAATGACTTCGTATCCAAGGCAGAAAGAGTCACATGTAACGATGTATAGATTTGGATAACTAAATATGTTCATAATGATGTTTTTTTGATATTATTTGGAGTAGCCTTCTTTGTCGTAAAATAATGCCCTCTCTATTCTAATATAAAATAATATTTTACTTAGAATAATATAGAAGGATAAATCATTTTGCCCTACGAAGAAATTACTAGATCATTATGAATAATAAAAACCTAGTAATTAAAATATTAATGTATATTTGCATATTTTCGAACTCTAACCAAAATGAAACATGCTACAAGAAAAAATAAATAATTTTATTTTATAAAATGACAATTAGAAAAAGTAATCCATATTTACATGCTTTGATAATGACATCTCATTGTATTAATATTGTCTTTTTCTCCCTAAACTCCTTTGTATACAATTCTCCAAAAGATCTGAGTACTCTCGGCATATACTTGAATTGCAGTTGATATATCTATCCTTAAATAGTCTCAAGAGTCCAACTAACTTATGTTTGTTGGGAATCTCATTCAAGCAATTAGCATACATCCTTTTATGTTCGTTAAATAATTTATTATCATTATTCTTCTTCTTAAGTGTACCACAAATTCTTTTAATATACGAATGGCCATCTTCAGATAAATCCGCCAGATTAGCATCTAAATAAGACGTTTGAATTTCATTATTTGAATATGCAGACGATTCGGGTCCTTGCAAGGAAAAATTAAATGCCCATACGACGAATAACGATGTAGCGACAATATTAGGCCTATAAAATATGGGGTCTCTCGAAGGATCATAAAAGAGTTGCATATCATCATTATCTTGTGCAAATAACATTTCATATAAAAAAAGGTAACAATCAACCACGGATACCCTTCCAGCGAGCGAATTTGACCACACCCTAATACGCTGTTCAACAGCTGTATAATCTCTTTCTGCAGTTTTAACATTCATGCGACTAGGCGCCCCAGCATATATAATACAGTCATATTGGTTAATTTTCATTAATGCCTGTCCAATATGATAAATGGGAAACTTACATTGTGTATCATTGATTCTTGATGATAAAGGATGTTCCCCATCATTATTGAAAGGCAAATAAAATGCTGTCTTAGTATCTCGACAATTACCATGGCAAATTGCTTCTCTCCATTCCTCAATTGCCACATATATCGTCTCTTTCCATGTTTCCTTGACAGATTCCCAACCTAAAAATGATACCTGTAGATCTTTCTGCTCCATCTGATAATTAATTGTTAATAAGCCAGCTAATAAAATTTTTCTACTTAATGATGGGGCCTCGAATTTTTCCCTTCGTAATAATTTGGTTAAAGCAGTAATAAATTTAGGTGTTTCTGTTTGGGGAGGGAGATTATTCTTATCAATACTCGACATTTCCCAAAGCATGTCGTCACATGGTAATGATAACTTAATTTGATGAGCGAATAAAATTATTTCATGACCAAATATCGTTGCACGAATAGTATCTATATAAAATGAAACTAATGCAGCCCTCTTTAAGGATTCAATTTCAATCCATTTTTTCCAAAGATCTTGTTCTTCAGTCAACTCATTGTCTTCATTAGATTTATTTAGAGGATCACCCCCTAATAATGGACTTCTCCTTAATAATTGAATTTTAAGTCCATGATGTAAATAAGCTCTTTCGTGTAGTTTTCTATTAGAACATGAAAACTCGTAACTTTCTAAAATAATTAAACTTTGAATAATCCATGATTTTGCAGGAGAAGTGAACTCTTCAGAAGAGCATATCAACCATCTTAATGGTTCTGCGATGGTGTCTGCTAAGCAATGAGCATCCTTAAATATTTGTGACTCGTCTTGACCAGTATGGTACGATAAGCCGGCTCCAATCATAATGATACTTAATAATAGTAATGGATGGACTTCAGGAGTATAAAACGATGGCCTATGTAATATGGGGTATTGTACATGGAATATTGACCAATAAATTTCTAAACTTCTTTCTATTTGAACAGCTCCGAAATCTATATTGTTAGACAAAGAAGGTATCAATAAGACTAATTTCAGTATTATTTGTTCATCAACATATGTTTGAAAGTTCGGATGTGGAAATTTTGGCGAAATAGCAAACGCATCCATTGAAAGAAAACTAGAATAATTGTCAACACCATTGAAAATGAAATTGGGACTAAGCTCACCAGTATTGTTTAAAAATGCATCGTCTTTGAAAAGCCACTGAGTCAAATCTGTAGGCAAGAAATTCTTCTCCGGTATGTAATTCATTGACTCATTATTGAGCACTTCCAAATCTCCACACAAATCAGGAGTCTTCGCCATTTGACTGTCTACCCCATTACCCATGAACCCATTATTGTAATTATACTCATCATTATTCAAATGGAATGAAGTCAGTCTTCTTCTAATTTTATTTGGCGACATATTGTCCGATTTATCTTCCGGAATATTTCTATCGTTGAAATCTGTATTTGAAATATTTTCGAGTGGAGAATTCGTCGATTTCAACGACAGTCCTTGAGATTTCCTCTTCGCTTGGATATGTTTCTGTTTCTCACTCTTAATTATGTGTCTATTTTCGTGTTTCTCCTTTACATCTTTCCTCACAAACTGCTTATTACAACCTTCCCACTTGCAACTATAAAAAGTTTCAGGGTTGTGGTTTAGTTTATGTCTCGCAAGATGGTCAGAACGGGAGAATACCTTATTGCATCCGTCAATGTCACAGCAATACTGTGTTCCACCGGCTACGCTCTTTCTTTTCATTCCTGTTTTATGAATTACGACCGAAATTCGAAGAATTAGTGATATGAATTTATTGAACAAGAATTGATCCCCATATATATATATATACCCCACAGTGCGGCACTCAGAACACCGATCACCAATTTACAGGATTTACGATTACTCCTCGTTTCCGGGAAGTTTCCGACTTGAATACATTTACGAATTAAAAATGGAAGGAAAATTGTTGTTTCTTAATCAGCTATAAACTCTAATTAAATTGCTTACTCATCACTGTCGAAGACAACAACTGGAGCCCAATTTGGTAAAACTAATCTTCTAATACCTCTTAATTTATGAAGATCGTTCAATTCCTTTCCATCTGCATCAGGAAGATCGATGACATTGAAGTTACTTTCAATTCTGTGTGCACTAACGGATTTTGGCAAAACAACTGCACCTCTCCATAAAGCCCAAGAAATCAAAATAGTAGCTGGCGAAACCTTATTCTTTTCTGCGATCTTAACAACAACTTCATCACTCAAAAGAGGAGAGTCGGTAGATCCTAAAGGACTGTAACTTTCCAAAATTATATCATTTTCCTTTGCAAATTGTAATAATTTATGTTGTGGCAAGTAAGGATGTAATTCAACTTGGTTAACAACTGGCTTGACAGTAGTAGTAGGAGCATTCAATAACTTCTTCAAGTTGGTGATGGAGAAGTTAGAGACACCGATGGACTTAGTCTTACCCAGGTCTAACAATTTTTGCATCAAATTATAAGTCTTAATGAAATCCCAGTCTTGGGAAATATCACGGTTTCCATCTGGTAAAGTTGGGAATAATGGATGGTTACCATTTGGGTTCAATGGAACAGGCCAGTGCATTAAGTATAAATCGACGTAGTCTAAACCTAATTTTTGCAAAGAAACATCCAAGGCTTGGTCAACACGAGTGTGATCAGTTCCCCAGACCTTGGTAGTGATGAATATGTCTTCTCTCTTAACGCCAGCATCACGAATGGCTCTACCGATTGGTTCTTCGTTACCGTAACAAGCAGCAGTATCTATGTGCTTGTATCCAATTTTTAAAGCTGCAAGAACAGCATTGTAGACTTCTTCGTCTTTTGATTGCCAAGTTCCTAAGCCGGTAGCTGGAATTTCTTGACCGTTATAAAACTTTAAAACTTTAGTAGATCTAAATATTGTTAGTATATTTATTTCAATTATCTTTTCATATTAGCAAACATACTTTGTTGCGACACTCATTTTTGAATAATTATAATATATTATGATATATAAAGAAGAGAAGTTTATATCTCTCTACTCTGTACCCATTTATATACTTATCGATAAAGGAACGAAGCCCACAACCAACCCCACCTTCTAGATTCTTCTCATCGGATATTTGGTGGGGTTTTCACTGTTAACCCCACCCCCACCAAATTTCCGTAAAACGGTTTTATTTCATCCGGTTTGGAATATAACGACATTAGTATATAAATATATTACGACTGTTGGTTATTAGATACTCCGAAAATCAGATCATCTGTTGTATTTAGGAGTTGTTGCGGGAAATTTCATTTGAGCAATCTAATAAAATAATAATGTGGCTAAAGAGTTATTTACACTTGTGATTTCAAATAAATAAATAATACTATTTTAACCTAAGTAATTAAAATTTTTCAGTATGACAATAAATGTCGGGTGAATGCTTTCTCCAGCGATTCTTTTGACATTCTTCTTTCATTTGATTGGTAAGTAAATCAGGGCCACAACCAACTACTGCTAAAGACTTATAACTACTAGACTTGTCTTCGGTTATCATGTTACTTACAGCTTCATCAATTAATGAAGGAACATGTGGACGCTTATAGTGGATATTAATATTTGACAAATCAAATATCGAGGTCTCGTAGCTTAAACCAGAAGAATTGGAGGATATAGTCTCGTCCAAATCTTGGACTCTTTCTTTTGTGGAGGATACGTCCTTTGTAGTCTTCTCTTTTGTAGAAGTTATATCCTTCGAAGTCATTTCTTTTGTGGTTTCGTCTCTGATATATGTTTCTTTTGTAGGTTCCTGCTCAGCAATTTCATGGCATATCAACTTTCCAGCCAGTGACTGGGTGACATATACATCAATGCTTACAACACCCAATTCTACGTATTGTGCTAACTGGCTTAAAATGTCTTTAAACCATTCGATATTCCTTATGTCTCTGATCATCCAAACTATTTTTATGTGTGCCTTATTTGGACGGAACAAATAATCTCCAGCCTCGTTTCTCTGTCTTATTGTTTCCAAGAGATCTAAAGCCATCGGAAATGTAAATGAGGCTCCTGATCCTGCACCCACAAACAAAGCTGAATCGAAAGTAAGAAGCGGCTGATGCTTTCCTCCATATGGACCCCATAATGATACTTTCAATTTAATGCAACCAGGGTCTTGATCTTCATCATGTTGCACTTTCTCAAGCTTTCGCATCAATCTCTTAGTAAATCCTTTTTGTTTTCTTATGATTAATTTAATTTCACCTGTATTTGGTAAACTTGCGATAGTGAATGGATGATATTGAAATAAGCTGACTTTGCCGACATTAAGGTAAATATGTTGGCCAGCTTTCCATGTACCTATCTTTGGTAAAATCTTTGCGTACCACTTGTTTTCATTCATTATAGACTTAACTTCTATTCTGACTTCCACTGTATCATCATCAAGAATCTTGAAATCAGAGAGACCCTTTGTAGGACTAGTCCTTCTGTGAATGAAACCAATTATTCTCGTTAAAACTCTGTCAAGAACAAGAACATGAACAGCAATCAACACAGCTGCCTTATTGGAAGGGTTATGGAAAAATGCAAATAAAAACATGATAATCGCCAACACTTTATGTTGAACAAGGAAAATATCGTAAGACCATTTTCTGATGAATCTCATACTTCCCCACGTTAAGAGGAACATCGTTGAATATGCAATCATACCAAAAATTTGTGGTGGAATGAAAACCATGACCTCGAAGTCCAAGTCCAACCAGTATGTGATTGTCAATGACATATGCACCGTAATCATTAGCCAAATTAATCTTCCCATCCAATGATGCACGACTTCAAGCCTGTCAGCCTGCAACCCAGTAATTGAAGTAAGAAGGTCATGTTTGAGAATCATAATGTTAAGCATGGGAAAATTTCCAACTGCAATTCTTCCTAATCTTTTTCCCACAATATATAATCTAGGCTCGTAGTCAAGATCTTTAGTTTCAACGTAGCAGAAAACTCCGTTAATAATAATGAATATTGCACTCAATAGTATCAAACTAGGTTGGAAGTAAAATTTGTTCTTCTTGTATGGTATTTTCACCCCAACACACCCAGTCATATTGTCCCAGAGCTGTAAAAACTTGAAAACCCATTTGTATTTTAAAGTTGCTACCTCTCTTTTTCCCCTAAGAAGCCTTGGTAACCAGTGGAAAATTAACCCGTAAATTATTAAACTCAAAGCAGTAACTAGGAATATCAACCCCTGTAAATCATCATTTCTCTTCTTCTCAACATGATACTGCTCACTATATTTAATAGCCATTTTTACTTAATTGGAATTATACGATATATAATACTTAATTCTGTAAAAAATGTATATAGTATAAAAAAATCTCCATTCGATTCGATTTGGCTGTAAATATATAAGAACGTCTGAGTGGTCGTCTACGCTTTTTTTTTTTCACCTGTACGATTGCTTGTCCGTTTGAACATGCATGGTCATGAAATCGCGAATGCAGATAACTAGATAATGCAGATAATAAGACCGTCTTGCATTTCCGGGTCGGTTGTAACAAAAAAGTTTTCATATAATTATACGTGCCAAGTAAATATGCATGTTGACTATTATCTGATAAATCTAAATGCCGCAAAATAATTTTCGTACATGATCGGGAATATTTTTCAAGTAAATGTAGAAGTATAAAAGTAAAATAAAATAAGTCAGATTTATATTTTCAGAACAGCGTAAAGTAACTTATAAAATGCAATTCTCGTGTTTGATTTTAGTATTTGCCAGTATTATTTCACTTGTCTCCGCTAGCAACTGGGCCACTTATCCATCAGTTCCAAAAACTGCCAGTATCAATGGATTTGCAGACCCAATATACACCAAATTGCCAGATTGTGCTCAAGATTGTGTTGATATAGACACCGATAACACCCCATGTCCATACTGGGACACTGGATGTTTCTGTGTTATGCCACAATGGGCAGGACAAGTTGCTGAATGTTTCGTGTCTAAGTGTGAAGGTAAGGAAGTCGCCAGTGCTACCAGTTTGGCTGTTTCGTTGTGCTCGAGTGTTGGTGCCAACCAATGGTTAATGCCAGCATCTTTATCCACCGCACTCAGTTCCGCTGTCGGTAACAAGGAAAAGGGCTCGTCCTCGACTGCTTCGAGCAACGCTGACTTGACTGATTCAAATTCTAGCTCAACTTCAAGTTCGAGCTCCTCATCTTCGGGATCATCCTCCAGTGCTAGCTCTGCTAGCTCTACCGGTAACAATGCCGTAATGATGGCCAGCTACGGCCTTCCATCGGTCGCTTTCTTCACATTCATAATCTCGCTTGTTTTATAGATTTCAAGTATATATGCCACTCAATGGTATTAAAAACCTTACTCCAATCTACAGTGTAAATTCTTCGATTAACTAAACGAGCCCTTAACATTCTCTTTTCTCGTACTTCAAGCATTGTCTAGGCCCTAAATCCCGTTCAGGCCAACTTTTTGTCTACGCACCTTGAAACTATAATTTTCGGCTCCCTTCAAGCAGCATGACAACGACATATTTCCATACGATTATCTGATTGAAGGGTTTACGTATTTGGTAGCTTCCAAGAAATCACTGGGGGCTTCAAATGATTTATACCCAGCGATATGTCCGATTCGTTACTGGAAGAACCTTATGCCACCTCTAGAAGGTCTCACCGATATGTCCGGCCTCGTTTGCTTATGAAGGATGCAGCATATAGCTTAACTAACCACCGATATGTCCGTCTTTCCTATTCAGGGTGCGTTATACTTCATGTGTCTATATGTGTTGACCAAACATAGAAGTAAAATGCAAGTTTTGAACCTTATACTTCAGAGTTCCGGGCCCGCATAAAAGATTGTGCATCCGATTTCAAAAAGTAACACCGACATGCATAGAAGCATTATATGCAGTATAAAGGCATTGTTATTATTATCTGATTCATCAGGTAAGACCGTAGGCGGATGGTCGTTTACGAGACCTGGTGAATGTCTGCCATTCATTGGCTTCCTTCCTTTGGTAAAATTTCTTAGCATTTGTTTCTGAAATATTCTTCTAAAACTATATAAGAGTACAATTTCCGGCCTCTTGTAAATAAAATATCTTAGTGAATTAACTATAAGAAACAAATTTCATTCGCTTTCTAAAAATATGATTTCCGCTAACTTCTTGGCCACCGCTGCTGCCATCGTTTCCTTTTACGCCGCCTCGGCTAAGGCTGCTAACTACGCAACGTACCCATCTGTTGCTCATACTGCTACCATTAATGGTTTCGCTGACCCAATTTACGGTCGTCTTCCAGAATGTGCCAAGTCTTGTGTTGAAGAAGACACTGACAGCACCCCATGTCCATACTGGGATCCAGGTTGTCTTTGTGTTATGTCCAACTGGGGCGCTCCAGTTGCTGAATGTATTGCTGAAAGCTGTAAGGGTAGCGATGTTTCTGATGCTGCTGGCTTAGCTACTTCTATCTGTTCCAGTGCTGGTGTTCCAAGCCCATACTGGTACATCCCAGCCAGTGACTCTGCTGCTTTATCTTCTGCTGCTGAAGCTACCGCCACTGAAGACGCTTCCTCTTCTGCTGCTGAAACTTCCGCTGCTGAAACTTCCGCTGCTGAAACTTCCGCTGCTGAAACCTCCGCTGCTGAAACCTCCGCTGCTGAAACTTCTGCTCCAGAAACCTCTGCTCCAGCTGAAACTTCTGCTCCAGAAACTTCCGCTCCAGCTCAAACATCTGCTCCAGAAACCTCTGCTCCAGCTGAATCTGCTTCTGCTCCAGTTGAATCCGCTTCTGCTACCGATGCTCCAGAAGTTGAAGCTCAAGAAAACTCCGCTGTTTTCAACGTCCCAGGCCCAGCCTTAATTGCTCTTTCCGCAATTTCTTTTGCCGCTTTTTACTTCTAATCTAATTTAAAAATCTTTAGATATTTTTAGTATATTGAATATATTATATTCCTTTTTTTAACACATTGCGTAGTTACAGACTTTTGTGGTTATTTATTATGAGTGATATATGTATGCACGATATTTTTATTATTTAAAAACCTCAATATTCATATAATCCAATAATTCTTTGCTGTAAAACGAAGTATCTCCGTCGGTGCTTGCCGAAGAATTTTCGAAACTGTCCAATGGGTTCAATGCAATATCCTCCTCCAAACATTCGAACATTTCTAGGTAGGTATCGTATTTAGGTATATTTGCTGCACCTCCTATCTGCATGGATGTGAAATATTTATTGTTATCATTCGAAATAATTTCAGCAGAACTCTTCTTATTTTCAATTACTCTTTCTGGAAAGTTTTTTCTAGATAGTTCCCTCTGCTTTTGTAAATTCTTTTTAGTTCTTATTAAAGGCAACGGTTTAAAAATCAACGGATTTGAGCCTTGAATACATTCCTCATAAAACTTTTTAGGTGTATATCCCGTATAGTTTTTGAAAGTCCTACAGAAATACCATTTTGACAAACGTAATTCGACCGCTAATTTGTCCACATCCAATTTCGTTTTAGATGTGGCCATTTTCATTATTATCAAACAAGCCTTCTTAATTTTCTCTCTAGTCTTGTTCCATCCGACCAATATATGTGGTCTACATCTTTTGCATGGTCGAAACCTTCTCTCGATTGCTTCTTCTACGCTATCACAAAAGATTATATTTTTCTTCAATGGCAACCTCGATGAACAAGTCGGCCTGCAACATATCGAGGTAGATAAAACGCAATATATAAACTCCCCTTCCGCATCAGGATTCCTTTCCATTAATGCACTGAATTTAGACTCATACGTTGGATATTTTTTACTCATTTCAAAGATAAATCCTGACTTAATAAGCTTGTGAAAACGAGAATTAGAGGTGACTATTTATCTAAAATTCTTTGCTTCCAATGTCATCAGTTATGTGCAGACTATTGTTTCTATACAATAGGGAATTAACAATGTTTTGGCTTAACGAATTCTGGGGTTATATCCTATTCTAAGATATCCTTATAGTCGGCTTTATCTTAAGGCTTGTATAAAGTCTTAAAGTTGGATATAGAAAGCTTGGCGTGAACAAATCAGTGACATATGCCATATAACTTCGTTTTTAAATCTGACCTACAATTGTAATCAAAACAGATAATATGCCATTTAGCAATTAACCGATCTAAAATGATAAAAGAAATATTAGTTTTCTAAAAAGAACCCGTAAACCAAAGGTTTTCAGCAATTTAATCATGCAATAAATGAAAATATACGTTGAATTAAAAATATGCGTTGAGTGAGGATTTACTAAAGTTCCAAGAGTATATTCTTGTAAGGCAAAGAATTTAACATATGACCTCTATCAATCATCCATGATTCATATTTAGGTCACTTAGTACATGCTACATTTTTTACTTTGGAAGGCTAATTTCTAGGTAAACCCTGAGCACAGTGTCACTGCAAACTACTCAGAAAAGTTAAACTATTTTCCCATACCAATGAATCGTATTTTTTCAAGCTTAACTTTGTCATTATCTATATTTTGTCATTTCTTATTTAAGATAGTAGAACACTTTTTGTTAAGCGGTACGGTTTCCTCACAGCTTTTGGAATTCGCAATAATTTGAAAAAGATGTGAAAACTCAAAGAACTACGAAATAGTTTACAATCCTTATTCTATATGTAAAATGTAATAATTCAATTCAGTTAAATTAAACCAAATTCTGCAGCATATGCTTTATTTATGATGAGAAATGTTGTCCTATAATCTAAATAAATTTTTTTTTTGAGGCTTGTTCATTTTAATCACTTTTTTATTTATATGTTATGAATTATTGAGGTGAAAATTAGATAAAATTAGTAAATCCTACTAGAGTTGGCCATTACATAAGGCTGTTCCAATAGAACTCAAAATTTGCATTTTTAGGGTATATCCTTGATTCATTTGCTTTTTTTTTTGGAATTTAATAGCCAAATGATTTTGCAAAAACTATACATAAAGCAAAAAAAAAAAATAATTTTTCTACTGGCTTATCAATTATAGCCTAAAATATAGTCATTTAGTCTAAAGAGACCACATTGCTCTTGAAATTAATTGGGGTAATCATTTTGCATACTTTGTTGACAAGTAGTCTAGCTACACATTTGAGGCTAATATTATTTATGTTACTAGATATGTAAGTCTTATCAATTTGATGCAGCTAATTCATAATATTACCCAAATATGATTATAAATAACTGCATTAGGTTTACTCCCGTGTTTATAATGTCATTTAGAAATTATATTAGATGATATGGCATCCACATAAGTTGTATTTTGCCATGCAACTCACGGATATATGGGATAAAGTTGAAATGGAAACCAGAAAAATAATTTCTCAACTTGAATAAACGCTTACACCAAAGTATACCCCAGAAGTGTTATCTCATTCTATCATCCTGCTTTAAACTCTTCTTCTTTTGTTATAACGTATGAGAAAAAATCACCGAAGTATAATAGTTCCTAATTGGGGTAGTTTGTAAACACCGCACATAAATTTATTGCATTCAAGGTGATATGAAATTTTATACGGGATATTAATAGAGAAACAAAGTATCCAGTAGATAACTAATAGCTTTAATATTTGGCTACAATTGATTAAATCGTGTCATCATATTTAGTCAATAATTTCAAGTTGTGCTATTTATCAAGATAATGCAAACTGTTTCTAATCAAGTGTGTTATTAAATCAAAATAGAAGGTAGTTACAACATACATACATATTAGCATTTGAATCACGTAAATTGGAATGTCATCTAGTCCCGCAGCTAATGAATATGATGCATTAGAAGTCATAGGGAAAGGATCGTATGGAACGGTTAGAAAAGTTCAGGAAAAATCAAGTGGTGAAATATTTGTTCGAAAGGAAATAGAATATAATTCAATGAATAATCAGGAAAGAAACCAATTAATATCGGAATTGAGAATATTAAGAGAGCTAAATCACCCAAATATTGTTAAATACTTTCGACACGACCATATCATGCAAAAAAAGTCGATACATATATATATGGAGTATTGTGATGGAGGTGATCTTGCACAAGTAATTTCAAATTTTAGAAAGAATAAAGAAATGGTTCCAGAAGAGTTTATTTGGCAGGTTTTAGTCCAGACGTTGTTTGCCTTACATAGATGTCATTATGGGATTGATGCCAAGAAAGTAAATCTATTTTCGAGTCCAGTTGATGATAAAGAACCAACTATAGACTCAGAAACCGTAGTTATTCATCGGGATATAAAACCAGATAACATTTTTATGTTGAACTCCGGTAAGTCAATTAAATTAGGAGATTTTGGTTTAGCTAAGATGTTAACTTCTCAGAACGATTTTGCCAAAACATATGTGGGAACACCCTATTACATGTCTCCTGAAGTATTAATGGACAATCCATACTCACCCGTGTGTGATATTTGGTCATTAGGATGTGTATTATTTGAACTCTGTACGTTACAACCGCCCTTTCAAGCAAAAACCCATTTACAATTACAAAGTAAAATCAAGCAGGGGATAATCCCAGACTTACCAGATATTTATTCATCACAGCTTCGATCTATTATAAAAGAATGCATAACGGTGAATCCGGAGTTGCGACCATCTTGTTATGATTTGCTAGAAACTTTATCGATTAGATTTTTAAGGAAGGAAATGGAGTTGAAAGAGATAAATACAAATTTGAATGAATTTCAAAAGCAATTATTAACTAAGAATGATGAATTAAAGAAGAAGGAGTCATTATTAAATAATATTGAACGAAAAATATTTGCTCAAAGAGAAGATCTAGAAAATGAATATAATAATATGCAAAAGAAATGTAATTCACAGAAAAAACAACTAGAAGAAGAGCTAATTGAGGAATTTGAGATGAGAAAAAAATCCATGGATCAGGAGGCAAAAGAAGTCAGACTTGGTTATCAAAGAGAATTCAGAATGGTAGTTGAACATGAAGTTCAGCTTAGACTAAAGGATATCTTAGGTAAACAGAAGCATCAGCAGCATCAGCAGCATCCACAACAGCATCCTCAACAGCATCAACAGCATCCACAACAGCATCAACATCAAAATCAGCACCAGCATCCACAATATCAACAACCTCAACCTTATCAAGAATTAAGTAGGAAGAAGTCTGATCCTTTATCGTCCCCATCTCCAAGCAAAGCAACAACTAGGAATACCTTGTACCTGACTAATCATTATGCTGCTTCTTATGAACATATAGTGCTGCCGAATAAGCCTAAAGGGCCCAAAGAGCTACAAATAGACGACCAATCAAAATTATTGTCACCACTGCTAACGAGACGAATTCCATTGAAAACAAGAAACAGCGAAAATAGCGATTATGATTCCAATGGGTATTATTCGGACCAATATAAGTCATCACCAACAAGATTTCTGGGAAATAGCTATAAGAAAAGAGTTACTGATGAATTAGAGAGGCTAAGCTTAGAAAAGAGAAATATTCCTGAATTTGAGGAATTATACATCAGAAAGAATAGGCACTAATATTTGTCAAATTAATTGTAATAAAGTGACCATTAATAGGTCTCAACATTTCACTAATTAGGTGATAAATGAACGAGAATTGGTGTACTAGAGGTGTACTATATTATACCATCTAAGATGAATATTATGTCTCAAGGTTGCAAGAGGAAAGTAGTTTAGCATTATCAGTTTACAACATTGGGTGAATTTGATACGACTTTGTAACATATCTAGCATTAATTATATATAATATATATATATAAGTCCATTAATTAGGTTCCGACAGCAGATCGGTAAAAATCAATAAATTATTCGGACCATTTTTCACCGGTCAAAGATTCATAAGCTTCAATATATTTTTCTTTTGACTTAACGATTATATCTTCGTCCATTGCGACACCAAATTTACCGGCTAAACCATTTGCGGTTAACCAGTCTCTTAAGAATTGTTTATCATAAGAATCTTGGGATTGGCCAATTTGATAATTAGCTGCATTCCAGAATCTCGATGAATCAGGGGTTAATACCTCATCAACCAAAACAACATTGTTGTCCTTATCTAAGCCAAATTCGAACTTAGTATCTGCGATAATAATGCCTCTCGATTTAGCATATTCCTTAGCTTTTGAATATAACTCAATAGCCTTTGCTTCCAATTTATCGCACAACTCTTGTCCAACAATTTCCGCCGCTTTTTCTGGGGATATATTTTCATCATGTTCTCCTTGTTCGGCTTTGGTTGAAGGGGTAAAAATTGGCTTGGTAAATTCTTGGGATTCTTGTAAATCATCCTGATCAATGGTTAAACCATGCACCGTCTTCTTATTCTTGTATTCCTTCCAGGCAGAACCAGTAATGTACCCTCTGACAATAACCTCTAAGGGAATTAATTTTAACTTTCTCACCAACAACGATCTGCCACTTATTTGTTGTTTGTATTTTGGTTCCGATAACTTAGCAGGTAATCTGGCGAACAAATGCTCATCATCATTATTTGATAATACCAAATGGTTTGGAATACTGCTTGATAAGAAGTCAAACCAGAATTCAGAAATTCTAGTCAAAATCTTTCCCTTTGATGAAATACCGTTTTCCATTATCACATCGTACGCTGAAACTCTATCTGTTGCAACAAATAATAAGGTTTCATCATCTACTTGATAAATATCCCTAACTTTTCCCTTACAAACTAAAGGTAAAATTCCGTCTAATTCTGTGGTGTGTAATGAATCCATGATATCTTGTAGTTTCTAACTAGTGAATAAGCTCAATTGAACAACCTCTTTCTTTTAGTTGGTCGTTTGTATGGGAAGGATACCGAAAATTTTCTGACTCGTGTATAGATTAGAATTAATTAGCCATGATTACATAATATGACTCAAGATAACCATGGTTGGTGATGATTTTTCACTACTTCATTGGTGCCAAGGATGGTGGTTTCCTGTATTACAGAGCATGACCGCAACACGTCAGGATGGCCAGATTGACTCTCCGTTTCATAACACCTTGAATTCTCCTCCATTGGACAAATAGTGGCGTAGAATGTAATTGGCAGACAATTATCGCAGTTTCTCATAAGCCCACCAAAGTATTATGCAATATTAGGATATAACATTCTATTTCAGATGACACATATTGTTTAAATTCCCGTATTAACACGTCAACGAATACGGGCTATACCACGTTAGGGGAAGGGGTATTATTATAAACAATGTCGTAATCTGTTGGTATAAATAGTCCAACATACTCCTTAATTAATCGTATTGTAGACCATTAGAATATATATATACATTAAATATAAAAATGTTTGGATTCGGCCACAACAAAAACTACGAACAAGAACACCAACAGGTCTATGGTGATCAACACGAGGGAAAGTTTTCTCATGAATTGGTCGCAGGTGCTGCGTCCTTTGAAGCTGCAAAAATTTTCGAGGACAGACAAAGAAGAGAAGGAAAACCAGTATCTCACACGTTTGCCAAAGAAATGATCGCGGGTATTGCCGGTGCTGAGGTCGACAAGTTGTTTGAGACCAAAGGTTTAGACTACTTAGACAGAGACGAAGCCAAAGGTAATGCTCAAAGATACGCAGAGCAGAACTACGACAATCATTATGGTAATCAAAATGAGTGGCACCCAGACAGTCGTCCACCATTTGACTACCAATCTAACAGATACAATTACAATTGAGTCTAGTTTGGTTGTCTGTATATACCTCTAGTGTAGATTAGGTATAGTTTTATACAGGAACATTTTAAGTAACGCGAACGCGCTTTTTTTTGGTATTTGATAACGGGCCTTAGGCGGTTGTAGAGTTTTTGACCTTCTTGTTCCTTGTAAAGCCAAAGATGTCCAGTACTAGACCAGATCTTAAGTTTGCTGACACGGGAGATGAAAGGCAATATTACAGAAAATACAGTAATCTTCCTCCTAAAGAATCAACCACTATTCGTATAATTGACCATAATAATAAAGACTACTTCACTGCCCTTGATGAAGACGCTGATTTGATTGCAGATAATATTTATAAGACACAATCGGTAGTTAAATATAACCAGACACACAAGAATAAGTATGTAACTATTTCTCCTCAAGTATTCACTAATAATGTGTTGAGATTTTGCTTGATCGATAATAATTACAAGGTGGAGATTTATAACAGTAAGACTTTCCAAATAGTTACTATGGCTACGCCTGGAAACTTAGAAAACTTATCGAACGAATATGGGATCAATTTGGAGAATATGATAAGGGATTTTTCGTCCCCAATGATAGCGGGGATCAAGTATCAACAAGTAGGGTCACTGAAAAAGATTGGGATATGTTTGATTGATTTGCTGAATAATAACATACAGGTATCTGAGTTTGACGATAATGATCTTTTTTCGAACTTGGAGAGTTTGTTGTTGCAGTTGGGGGTGAAGGAAGTTATATTGCCCTCAAATTACGACCCACAAGACGAGAATAATGAGGTTATTAAGTTGTATCAAGTGTTGGACAAGATTGGAGGAATTGTGATAAGTTCTGTGAAATCTTCATTGTTTACTAATAAAGATATTGAACAGGACTTAGGGAAGTTTATAACAACCACTAACGAGGCAAATAATATCGAAGTTGTGTTAGGCTCAAAGGGTATTAGTTCAATTGAATATTCCTTATCCTTCTCCTGTTGTAATGCATTATTGCATTATTTGGACTTATTCACCCAAGAATCGCCTAATTTCACTATCGATAAGTACAACTTATCTTCATTTATGAAATTAGATCTGTCAACTATGAAAGCATTGAATATTTTCCCAACACAATCAAGCAGCTCCAATAATTTGATTACCAAATCCTCTAATGTCACGTCAATATTTGAACTTTTGAATAAGTGCAAGACTTCTGTTGGTTCGAGATTATTGTCGCAGTGGTTAAAACAGCCATTAACAAATTTAGGTGAGATCAATGAAAGACATATTTTAGTTAATCACCTTATGGAAGATACTAACCTCAGAGTGTTTCTTTCACAAGATTGGTTACCCCAAGTTCCTGATGTTAAAAGATTGTTAAAGAAGATATCGAATGGTATAAAGAAAACTGTCGGCAACGAAAATAAAAAACTAGAAGACGTGATTAGACTCTATCAATTGGTACTTGTATTACCTCAATTAATTGATCACTTATCCAATATTGTGGAAGAAGAAAACAACGGTGATGATGTAAAATTGTTAATCAAGAAGTACTGGTTAGACCCTGTTACCAAGAATTATGAATCTTTGATAAAATACCAAGAACTAGTGGAAACTACTATAGATTTATCGCCTTTGGAATCGTCATCTGCGCATGATTTGTTGAATACAGATTTTAATATAAAGCCTGAGTTTGATGAATCTTTGATTGCAATTAATGACAATTTACAAGCTACGTTGTCAAACATTAAGAACTGTCACATAGAAGTTAGTGAGGATTTGGGAATTGAATTAGAAAAAAAACTAAAATTAGAAAAACATCAACAACATGGGTGGTGTTTTAGAGTAACTAGGAATGATTCATCGGTATTACGGAATACAGGAAATAACTATATTGAATTACAAACGGTTAAAGCGGGTGTATTTTTCACTTCGAAAAGCTTAAGATCGTTATCGGAAAAGTATCAAGAATTTTCGGGCGAATATAATTCGAAACAAAGAGAATTAATAAAAGAAATATTATCAATTACGTCTACTTATCAACTGGTATTCACATCGTTGTCTTTAACATTGGGTCATTTAGACGTATTAGCTAGTTTTGCAAATGTGGCTATCTTCGCTCCTATTCCATATGTCAAACCGACGTTACATCCTCTTAGTAGCTCAATTGAATCAGATGAACATAAACAAAGGAAAATCAAATTAGAAGAAGCAAGACACCCTGTATTGGAAGTACAAGATGATATTAACTTTATTGCGAATGATGTTTATTTATCAACACCAAATGAAGAAGCTGATTCTAAAGGTAAACCATTTGTCATTATAACTGGTCCAAATATGGGTGGTAAATCAACTTATATTAGACAAGTGGGGGTTATTGCATTAATGAGTCAGGTGGGATCATTCGTACCAGCTAGTGAAGATTCTTCCGCTCCTGAAATTCCAATATTTGATGCGATCTTATCAAGAGTAGGTGCTGGCGATTCACAATTGAAAGGATTATCTACTTTTATGATCGAAATGCTAGAAACATCGTCGATTTTAGCAACTGCTACTCACAATTCATTAATTATAATTGACGAGTTGGGTAGAGGTACTAGTACCTATGATGGGTTTGGTTTAGCTTGGTCAATCCTGGAACATTTGATAAGTGAAAAGCACTGCTTTACACTATTTGCTACTCATTTCCACGAGTTGACTGAGTTATCTACGAAATATAGTGACAAAGTTAGTAACTTACATGTTGTTGCACATGTTGAAAAAAATGATGAACAAAATGACGAAAATGAAGATGATATCACGTTGATGTACAAGGTTGAACCGGGGATTTCTGACAAGTCATTTGGTATACATGTTGCCGAACTAGTCAAATTCCCAAATAAAATTGTCAATATGGCAAAGAGAAAGGCTTCAGAGTTACAAAACTCCAATTCTATCGACGAAGATCAATATATCCAGAACAAACGAACCAAATGCTCCGGCGATGAGATTGCCAGCAGTATTGACAACTTGAAAGAAATCCTAAAGAAATGGAAAACCATATGTTACGACTCTGATTCCAAATGTAAGGTTGAATCTGAAGAAGCAGTACAAATACTTAAAAAGTTAGTGAATGAAGACTATGCTGGAACTATTCAGAGCGACAAATACATAAATGAAATACTTAGTATGTTGTGATATTACTATATATAAAGCTATAAATATATGAACTAGTTATTCTTCTTTTCATTTAATAAGAACTCGGCATCTGCTTCAGCCAATTTTTTGACCTCATTGAATTTATCTAAGCCTTTCGGATCAATACAGTTAACAACTGGCAAACCACAAATCCATTTGAACTTGAAGAATCTTTCTGTGCCAGTCAAGAAACATCTTAAATATTCTTCGTAAACAACATAGAAGTATACTCCAGTTCCCGTGAATATGTGCCACCATCCATGTCCTTCCAACACGAATCCATATGGCATACCCCAGTTTCTTCTCAAAGCTCTTATGGGTGTACATAAATGAATATCCACGTTCCATAAGAAATATCCTAGGATGAAAATTGAAACACCAAATATCATGGTTTTGTACAACTGTCTTTTGGCACCAGCATCATGAACATGTGCCTGGGTTAAGCTGATCGACTGGAATATGATACATGCATTCAAAAGTGCGTAAGAGACTTGATGAATAGTTGGATCCTTAAAGTACAAATAAATAGCGGTTAACGTGTTCGCAGCCGCAAAGATACCAACACCAACTAAAATGGATTCCTTTTTAGTCTTGAATTCACTAAAAACAGACCAGAATGGAATACAAGTTGCATAAATCATCGGCAATTCATCAAGAAGCTGAAAATGATATCTAAGTGTCATATGGAACAACCACGATCCGATCCCGACTAACATAAATCCAAATCCAATCAAGAGAAATCGTGGTTCTAACTTATTTGTGTAGGCATGAAATATAGCAAACGATGCCAAGGCAATGAATACTGAATTTGTAAGTGTGTTTAATGCCTCCGCTATATATGGAGATACAACATAATTTTCTTCACACCAGTCAATTGTAGACGTTGGAACTCCCCAAAATCCATTGTCTTTTTCTGGTGGATACGGTACAGCATAGGGAAGCATAATTCTAATCTACTTGTGATATTTGAACCTGAACGATAAATTTTAAAAACAATCTTCCGTAGTCTTTGTTGGATAATAAATATATATAGGAAAAGAATAATAAAGATTGATTGTGTATTGACGAATATTTCAATAGACGGTATTTCAATTTCAAGTGATATAAGCTCCTGTTTACGGAGGTATCGGTTTAACATAGGCCTCTCCTAATAGGATGTATATTTGCAGCTTCAGTATATTATTAAAGGAAAACTCATCGAATGCAATCGGGTCCATAGGCGTTATGCGGTAAGAGATGATACAATAGAATTATAATGTATGCTTAGGGTCCTTGTATCCTCTATATCTGATGAAGTATCTAAATTTTAACTGAAAAACGTTCTTTGCTCATATGCAAGTTTGATGACCTCTATGTATTGAGGGTTTAGTACGTACATGAACAAATTATGGTCGACGTCCACCATAACAACGAATCATAAGAACCGTTGAAATGCTACACATGCTAGCAATAACTAGTAATAATAATAACAATGATATACAAACATAGTTTATTTCTATAAATAAAATTTTGGAGCAAGCATTAGCTGGAGTAGCTTTTGCATGTAATAATCTACTTTGGCAAGTATGTCCTGGGGCGTATGGAGGTATGAATCATACATTAACGAAAGAAAGAATTAAAAAGGAGTTTTGGATTCTAAGAATTGATGGTAGGATTTTCATTCGATTTTAAATATTGCGCAAACTTGCTCGTTTCGTGAATCCCACATTCAGTCTTGGCTTTACCCTTCCATCTACCACTTCTCTCGTCCTCGCCTTCGGCAACGGGGACGGTCGAGTGCCAGTCACCGATCGATTTATAGCCTAAATCTAATAATTCATTATACGGCACGTTATTTTCGTCGATGTAGCTTTTCACCTTATTGAAGTCCCAGTTACATAACGGGTTGATCTTGATGGTGCCACTCGATTCTTCAATTTCAATCACCGGCAATGTGCCACGGGCCCCACCTTGAGACTTTCTTCTACCTGTTAACACTGCAACTACTTGTAATTCTTTATATGCTCTTTGAGAAGGTTCAACCTTTACTAAGAAATCATAATACGAGTCGCTAGTTTCCCATAGCTGATCTCCGTATCTTTGTGCAAACTCAGATTCAGTTTCGACGTTTAACGGCTTGAATGTGTGGATCTTAGAATTATACTTTTTGCTTACGTTGTTAACCAAATCATAAGTTTGAGGAAAGTGATGCAACGTGTCAATGAAAATAAGATCTATCAAATGACCGTCTTCTGATTTTAACTTCGATATCATATCTATGGTAACTAATCCTGTTAATCCAAATGCAGTGGTTTGATATAAGTTTGGAAAAGTAATATAAGCCCACTTAATGATTTCTTCAGGAGATAACTCCTGAAGTTTTTCGTTCAAATGCTGCAAATGTTCAGCAGATAAGTTTACAGGTCCTGTTATTGTCATGATGCTATAACTTGTATAATAGAGTATGATTTACTATATTATTCAAAGTAGTTTTCCATTAATAATGATAAATTTTGGTTGCAGTGATCACCTGATATGATGAAATGTCTGCGATCGAATTGTGTTGAAGTTCTTTTTTGGATCATATTATGCAGCACATTTCCTTATGAATGTTCCCTGAATACAGTCGTGTTATAACAGTGTATGACTGTTGATTGGATTATATAGAGGTACAGACCATTAACATTTTGAAATCTAAAATAAATATTTTTCTCTGGTAAGAAAGTAGAAAAATGCGGCTTACTCAACTTCGTTAATTTGAGGAATAGGTATCTCAGGTCTTTTATAAATTTTCTACTCTAAGCTTCTGTATAATAAATGCGTCCTTAAATATCGCGGATCTTTTTTCTTATTCTGAACTACTCTCTTTTGTTTATAGAATACTCATCAATTATGCAGACCTCTTCGTCTCAGTGTAGAGATTGTTCCGAATTTCAGTTCTGATCTTTTGATTGACCCAGACGTATTATAAATTACCAATGCTTCGCTAGAGTACTCGACTTTATACTGCAAGTAAGAGAAAAGGGTCTTGCGTTGTAGGAAAATATTTTGTTAGGGTCAGCAAAAAGGTTATTCGCAGCATATTACTTACACTGGCATCAACTGAATATTAGTGAAAATGTAACATCATGAAACGAGATGTCATGCAACAATATGAAATGTAATTGATTATGTCGTTTGCTGATCATGGTATTATTTTGCCAGAAGTATACGAAGAAAGCTCAAATTTTTTTTGCTTTCAATGTTTTCTTCTCGTGTATATAAACATGGAATTATCTCTCTCTGTGAGTATTCTACAAGTTATTCAATTTAATAATGAAGAACATATATTTGTTATATTCTATTATTGATGTGAGTTATACAAAGGCACTTATTGTGACAGATACACACGGCAGACTTTATTATGCTTCTCTTGGGGATAAGCCTGAAGTTTTGATTGTGATAATGAAGAAAGATTTCGCTCGCTTCAAGAACTATGTGCTCCAACCTATAGTAGGAAAAGCGAATTCAGAAGTGTCAGAAACGTTAGAGAAGTTTAGGTTAATGGCTGAAGATCCGAGATTAATCAATACCATGCATAAGCAGATACCATATGAATTCATTTTTGGAACAGAATTGCAACGAAAAGTTTGGAATCAGCTCATGAATACTAAAGCTCTGGAAACAGTATGCTACTCACAAATGGCTTCTAATTTAGGAATGCCAAAATCTAGTAGAGTAGTAGGTGCAGCTTGTGGAGCGAACAAGATTGCTTTATTTGTACCTTGTCATCGTGCTTTAACAAAACTGGGTCAAATATCAGGTTATCGCTGGGGAGTACCGTTGAAGCAGAGATTACTTAAATTGGAACAAAAACCATTGCTGAAAGAATCAAGTTTAAAGGAAAAGTGAAGAATGTGTTTGGATTGCAGATTCTAGTAATTATTTTCAAGATAGGTTGAAATATCGTCAACTTCTGTCTACAATCTTATAACTCTAAAAGTATGTTAGGATGCCTGACAATGTTTTATTACGAGCAAATAAAGCTTTACAAATTTCAAATACTAATGTATGACACGTATGATAAGCCATGTACTTATTGTCAAATGGATATCACTGACAACCTGAACATATGCAAATCGTATAGTTTAGATGTCAATTTGAAATAATCAATCGATGAAGTGCTTCGGAATGCTGGGAAGATGAGGTTGAAACCGAAAGAATTAACCTCTGCTTGACTCCTTGAACATAAACAGATACGACTGCAAGAGGAAACGAATGGACGAAAGAAAAAGATAATAATAACAATAATGGTAAATGAATATTTATTCTCGAGTCTATATAATCATTTTTATATCGAAGCCGAATTCATGAATACGAAAATAGGAATTTGTTCTATTCTAGGATTATGTAACTTGAACGTCAAAGTTGAACTATGATTGTTACCTTTTTATATTGACAATTAATAAGATTTAATTATAGCTTCATGTAAATAGTAACCGTAGCACTTTCTGACGCAACCTACATTGTAGACGTGAATACTATCAGGTGCTAAATAATTTATGCATTTCAATAAGCTGTATCTAATATAAGTCAGACAAAAATTAAGCTTAGTTATTACAATGATAATAATTTTTTAATTGGTTTAGCCTAGCATCATTCAAATATGGTTCTTGATTTAGCTTAGAGGTTTCATAGTTTTCAAAATTATGCATAAAATTTTCGAAGTTGATCTTATCAAACTCTTTTATTTGAAACGCTTCATATTCGTAATTTTCGTTCGTTTTGCTCTTGAGGATTGGACGGACCCTAGGCGACTTAGAAGCGGCATAACTATTTCTGAACGAATTCTTGCGTAAAGATAAGTTTCTCCACAATTTACCACTTCCTATAGTATCACCTGAATTACCTCCTGGAGTGTTGTAATTCCCGTTGTATATTAGAACATCAACATATTGATTGAACTTAATTCTGGGATCCTCTATGTCCAGAATATCGAAAAGCAGAGTATCTAGTCGATTGTATTGCTCTGTATCCTCGATAACCGGAATTTTCATCGACACTGGTGAATAGTTCTCTCCTTCGTATTCTAGCTTGTTTAGCATCTCTGTCGGCGAATTACTGAGGAGTTTTCTAAGCTTAGTTTTAATAGACTGCCTAAAAGAATTGGTCCTAGAAGGAATCTCTTCGAAGGGAGTGAGCTCCATCATTACCGACTCACTATCCTCATCCAGCTCCGAACTTGTGTCGAAATCCACATCAAGCAATTCTCCAAATACCTCTTTCACCTTGGACCTATTTACTGCGCATCCATGGGTCCCGTCTATGTTTCTGTATCTTTCACCCAAAATATCATTATTTCGGTATCTATTGAACACTTCAAGCCCCTCCAGTACGATTTCATCATCCGAATCAATACCTAAATAGCCTCCATTGGAATTATCACATATCGGCCGATTACTGTTTGTTCCCTTCTGTGACCGGCGCCGCCTCTCGTCCCAAATAATTTTCTTGATCTTAAGTCGAATAGAGTTATTAGTTGCAATATTTGTCATTGTAGCAAGAGCGTAGCAATATCTGACCTGGTGCCAGTTTCTGTATAAGAAGTACCTCAACCAACGTAATTCATCGCCTAACTACTCACCTATTATTGTGGTTTTTGCATCCATTTCATTAGTGTATGCGGCTCATTTTCACATAATCCATGTATTCCGCAAGTGTATCAAACAGCAATGCCAAAGATTCCTCACTCCACAGCCATACCTAATCGCCGGCATATTTCTACACATAAATATATACACCAGGTAGCAACTTACGTCTGGTTTTACTTTCAAGATTCTGCCAGTTTAACCGGGCGGGAGAGTCTACTAACCCGAAAAGCTCGCCTGAGTTTTCCTCTACCTGCCGTAGCAGCTATATTGTAATACAATTCGAATCATTTCTAGATATTTCTATACATAAGGCTAGTATATCACCACCGTAATTCCTTTCGTAAACCAAGGCTTATATCCAGACCTGGAGTTCTCTGATTAAGGTATAAAAAGGGAGGCTTTTTTGGTGTTTTTACCATTCTAGATTTACCGGGATCTCCATCCCTGCACATTAAAAATCATCAAAAACCGTTGCACCTCCTTTCATTTCGGATCATAAGGAATCTTGCCGATATAAAAGGAGATATAAATAGCCCTTCTTAAGAGATTGTAACGAATATCTGCTGAAATATTACAAGTTAATCAAATAGCTTGATATATAATGTCGTTTGATTTCGAGAAAGAGAGTATTTTACCAGGTGGTGATCCTAGATCGCCATACCACATTAATGTCCCTAATAGAGACTCGAAGCCAATCGATGATTTGATCGCATATTTTAAGTTCTGGAAACATTTCATTAAGTCGCTCATTTTCTACTTGAAAGAGATCAGTGTGAGTAAGGAGTTTTCTGCTAATATCAATTTTCAGTTGATTAGTTCGGTCCAGTTCCCGGGTTTCAAAGACTTGCCATTGAAGTACCAGTCGCTCCTTGAAGCCAATAGTAACACCCAACCAGGGGCTCCGAGCAAGGAGTTAAAGAAGACATCGTCGGGATCGAATTTGGCAAGCAGTGGGAATACATCTGGTAGTGGTATCGATGTCCAGATGCATCAAAGTGGAGGGAATAATGCCGCAGGAGAAAATGCCGATAATGTAAGTGTGATGTCGAATGACAAAAGACCGGGTTTATTCAAAACTAAGTCCAACAACTCGACGTTCATGAAGCGTAACGGCACTCCCTCTTCTAGCGGGAACCAAAATACGTTCAACAATAATTCACACAAACGAAACACAAGTGGTACTACATTTTTCAAGAATATCCCTAATCATATTAATAGCACCTTGTCATTGCCGTTGCCATTGTCGATGGGTAACCATCACCAATCCCCGGGACAGACACCACCAGTTCTAGGCTCACATAATACCAATGATGTGAGAATCCCACCTGAATTTTTCCCCAGTGATTCGGCGTTCACTAATTTGGCTCCACTTTTCATCAACCACCACCTCCATTCATTCCAGACTCAGATGAAAACCTGCAAAGAATTGAAAACGAAATTGATACCAAGATTGGAGACTTTGTTGAAGAACTTATCGCTCAAAATTAAAGAAATTAGATCAAGTTTGAAAAACGAGTCGTTTGCAAACGATGAGGTGGCTAAGGAAATCAGTCAGACTGGTAAAATCTTAACTACGTATACCAGTTCAGTGGAAAGATATTCTGGCCCGAAACCGGTTTTTAAGAAGGCAATTGATGATTATGAGGGAGAAGAAGATAAAGCTGTTTTGGATGATCCATTCTTGCTTAAGTTAAAGGTAGATCATCAATTGAAGAATCAATTAATTCAAGAAAACTTTCTTTTTGCATCGTACTTGAACTTGCAAAATATCTCAAAGGATTTGTTGACGTATGTTTTGAAAGAATTAAATTTTATCACTGAAAGATTTGGTAAGTTAATTAACCTGGAGTCTTGCGAGTCGGATGAAGTAGCTATGGTCAGTCTTTTTGATACCTTAAAGAATAAGCTACAAAGATCTTCTAGTGCCTATTGGGAGTATTTTATTTCCCACAACAAGAATTTCCTTAATATATACGTGGATACACCCGTTTCAAAGAAAAGAGAGATTCGTAATTTAAGCAAATTGAGTTTGCCATATGCCAATTCTATTCATAATAAATGTATCAGATCAGGAATAATTTACAAGAAGCTGAAAATCTTAAAAAACTATAGTGGGCATTTTTACGTCTTGACTTGTAATTATTTACATGAATTCAAGATCGAAAATGATAACCACCATAATAATGAAGACAAGCAGACATCAACACCACCACAATCAAACCACAAGAAAAAGGATAAGAAGGGTGGGTTGATTGATTATAATGATATCCCATTAAAATCCTACAATTTGAATGACTATATCTTACATAGTAAGGATGCCAAAAACTTTAAGTTTGTCTTGCAAAGGGTTTCAAATTCAAGCAAAAAATTCACGTTTAAATGCAAAAGCATGCCCGATTACAACAATTGGTATGGTGATTTACACGAATTATTACAATTTGGCAATGAACATTTAAGAAGATTCAAGTTGGTTCAGGACAAAATGGCTGTCAAAGACGAAGCGGCGAAGAAGATCCAAGAACAAAAAATACGTGAAAAGGAAGCAAGCGCGGCAGCTCAGGCGGCAGCAAATGAAAAGCATGAAATACCAAAGCAAGCAACCACTCACGAACAACAGGCCACAGCCGCTGCTCTTGCAGCTGCGGGAGTTCAACAAAAGGCCCCTGATCAAGCTGGTAAGGATGGCTCTAATAGACCAGGCCCATTGAATTTACAAAACATATCACTGGCTAACGTCTTCCCTGCTAACAGTTTTGTGAGCACGCCGGTCAATAGTGGTTCTGGTTCCCAATCGCCAATTGTGAGATCGCCATTGTCGAATGAAGTGGTAATCGAGAGAAATCCTTTCGAAAGAACCTTCTCCAACCATTCCGCTTCAAATTTGTCTTCGCCTAACTACTCGCCAAATCAAATATTAATTAGCAATGCTACCTTATCTCCTCCTATCTTGGCCACCTCAAACTCAAACCCTCATCTTGGGGGCCATCAGCAGCAGCATGAATCTTACTTACAGGCCCAACAGGAATACTTAAGGCAACAGCAAGAGATATTAAACTTAAAGATCAAGCAGGCAGAATTGGAACAACAAAGCCACCATACACACAGGTCTCTTAGCCCTCAACAGGAATATTTTGTTTTGAGTCCTACAAACCTGGCAAGCGTTTCTCGTGCCTCGTCCAACGATTCTCTAGTGTCAATGACTCAACAAAGTCAACTTCAGCAAATGTTGGATACCAATAGAGATATCTTGAACCGTTCCCAGAATTATCAATTCCACAAGAGTGACAGTTCTACTGACTTGAAGAATAACGAACAGCCACTGGAATCGAATATCGCACCTTCCTCAGGCCAGAATTCGAATTCTGATGTCCCAAAGGTATTTGTTAGTTCCAACCATTAATCTAATTTATAGATTCTACTAGTGACTTTCCAAAAAATGCATGATATAGATATATATATACTCTACAATATCAAGTTCTTAAACAACTATTCATTGTTCAAGGTGTAGATTTTCACGTGCGAATGATTGCTAAGAATTTTAATTTTGAGTATTTAAAGGATAAGCAATGACCAACGTATTTTATTCACTAATTTTTACTGATACTTGTAAGTAAATATTGGATATTAAGGGATCAATTGATTAAATTAGGTTCTATAAAAATACTGATTACAAATTGAAACATACTTTGTTGATATTTTCAGAATAAATTACGTACTAGGAACAGAGAGCAATTTACAGACTCAATTGCAAATTTAAAGTAAAATAATCTGAAAATATATTAGTTAAGTGAGATTGATTTTAATATGTCGTCTAGTGGATTTTCATCAGGTGTCAAAAAGAACGAATCGGCTATCGCTTCAGACTTTGAATCAGACGTTGAAGTTGTGGATGGAAATGCATCAAATCCGCCTATAAGAAGAAGCTCCTCGTTATTTTCATTGGCTTCTAAAGAAGCATTACCAAAACCGGACGAAAAGGACTATGTTGCGTTTATATCGGATTCGAGACACTTCAGTTTAGTTAGAAACTTGCACATGGCTGATTTCATCACGTTAATGAATGGGTTTTCCGGATTTTATTCAATTATTTCATGCTTGAGATTTACCAGTACTGGGCAGACCCACTATGTACAAAGGGCCCATTTTTTCATTTGTTTAGGGTTATTCTTTGACTTTTTTGATGGTAGAGTGGCAAGAATAAGAAATAAGACGTCATTGATGGGCCAGGAATTGGATTCATTAGCAGACTTGATCTCGTTTGGTGTTTCTCCCGCCACCATTGCGTTTGCCATTGGATTCCAAAGTACTATCGATGTGCTATTATTGACATTCTGGGTATTATGTGGATTGACCAGATTGGCTAGATTTAATATTTCTGCTAACAAGCTTCCAAAGGATAAATTAGGAAAATCAAAATACTTCGAAGGTTTACCAATTCCTACAAATTTAATTTGGGTTGTATTCATGGCTTTCTTGGTCTACCATAACATGATTTTGGATGACTTGCCAGGCCCAATTTTATTAGATGGCAGCTTTGCGGAATTCCACGCTATCTCTTTAGGGTTTTTCATTCAAGGTTGTGCAGAGATTTCCAAGTCCTTACACATTCCAAAACCATAAACTTGACTTAGTTTTTATTTTTTTATTTATTGTATTTGATTTATAATGAAATGCAGGCTAGGAATACAGCCCGGATTTCATATGTAACTATTTAAAAGGAGGTCTAGAAAATAAAATAATTTCGATATCTTTAAATGATGGATGTAGCCGTATTTCGTATTATCGTTATTTAAGGGTATATTACATGCTATAGTTATTTAAAAGGGCGTATTGTCTACTTACTTAAAAGGGGGTCTTGAGAACGTAATAATTTCGATATCTTTGAATGCCATGTCTTTGTACTTGCCTGATTGTAACTCATGGTATGTCTGTTCAGAAAAATTGCACGGATCCAACAATCCAATGGCTTGAGGATTGAAACCTAATACATGCGTATGTTGTGATATATTGGCATATCTGCATTGTTCCCAGAATATATTATGAAGCTTGGAATATTTCAATATGTAATTAAACCTGTATTTCCACAACAATTTCGATCTGGTCTTTGGATCATTGGATCGGCCAATCCCGATTTTTGATAATTCGTAATGAAATGTAGCCAAAATAAATAACAATTCAGGTTGCTTCTCTATTTTATCCATTAGCTCTATAACCTTATCATGACTGGGGGCTTTTTCAAGCTGCCTTTGGTATTCATCAACTTGTCTAACATATCTTAATGAGTTTGCAAGTATATTTCCACCTTTCTTGTATTGCGGAGGAGTTGGACTATTGGAAGAGTAAAATCTCAAAAATGCATATTTCCTACACACCACACTGGCGTACCGTCCCGGTATTATCCTTATCATTTACAGAAGAGTCGTTATTTAATGGTTCTGAATGGTTAATGTATCGCAACTTTTGTGTAATCCATACTCTCATAAAAATATTTTTCAGCGCTTGAAATCGTCGAATAGGTTCTTAGAGTCTTCTACAGGTAATAGAATAAAAGTTGACTAAAGGATCATGTTAAGGAACACAAAGCTCTTATCAAGAACTATAAGTTCTTCGTTACGCTTTGCTGCAACAAAAAATACTAGATTACCAATCCAACATAAGTTTTATTCGAAGAAGACAGATAAAAAGGCGGAAGAACCACAGTCCATCTTGACGGATGATTTATTAGCTAAGGCTGGTTTTGAAGACCCTAATGAACCGAAGGGAAAGTCTGATCAACAGGAATCAGAAAACGGTGAACCAAGCGAAGAAGAAAAATCAAACGGACAAGAACAAAGATCAAAAAAAAAGAGAAGAGCACAAACTTCTAAAGATATACAACGTGAAAGATATGCCAATATGTTCTACCTTGCCACATTAGTCGGAGGAATCGCTGGTGTAGGATACATGTGTCGTGATTGGGATTCAGAAGACGAACAAACCAAGCTCGAAGGTAAGGATATCGATAACGGATTTGCACCAAACTTGATGTATGGTAGACTTAATAAGAGATTAGGATCATTATTCACATTCTTCTCCGAACCAGTTTTTGAAAATTTGTTACCACCACCAGCCCCAGAGGCGTACCGTCGTCCATTAACCTTAGTCGTGACCTTAGATGACTTTTTGATTCACTCCGACTGGGACACCAAGCATGGATGGAGAACTGGTAAGAGACCCGGTTTAGACTACTTTTTGGGTTACTTATCACAATACTACGAAATTGTTATTTTTGGGTCAAACTACCAAATGTACTCCGAAAATACCGTTGGTAAGTTAGATCCATTCCACGCTTACGTTTCGTATGCTTTATTCAGAGAAGCATGTCGTTACAAGGATGGTAAATTAGTCAAAGATTTATCGTTATTGAACCGTGACTTAGGTAAGACTGTCTTAATCGACGTCGAGGAAGATTCGTGGTCCATGCAACCAGACAACGCAATCCCAATGAAGCCATGGGATGGTTCGTTCGATGACACATTAGTCAAATTAATCCCATTCTTGGAATACTTGGCCACCCAACCAGTTAAGGATGTCAGACCAATTTTGAACTCGTTCAATGACAAATCTAACATTGTGCAAGAATTTGCCGAAAGAGAAACCAAGTTGAGAGAACAATGGAAAAAGGACAACAAACACTTGTTCGACAGCGCGAAGAGACCAAATGCCGGTAACTTCTTAGCGTCTTTGATGGGTGTCCCAACCACCAGTGTCAATAAGGAGCCTAAGATGCCTTTGGACATCATCAGAGAACATGGTCAATTACAATACGAACATTTCCAGAAATACTTGAAAGAAAATGCTCCAAAATTCTTGGAAGAAGAACAGAAATTGAAGGATGAATTCGGTAAAGTCAGTTTGAACAAATTGATAACTGAAGGTGCTCCATCTGCTGATGATATTGCTAAGGTTCAAGCCGAAAGAGCTGCAGCCCAACAACAATAAGTCTAAGCTACCACTATATATAATCCCAACCCATTTTAAACCTACCAAAGATGCGCTTACCATCTTTGCACCACTTCTGCCACTTTCTGTGCCTCTAATGCTATCTTTGTAATTATGTTATCCATAAATATATGTATATAAGCTGTTATAAAACCATGGAGCCGATACCGGAGTTTGCACGACCCATCTACTATTTGCTCATTTTTGATCTCAAATTATAATTTTGTATTGTTCCCTTACTTGGTATTCCATGTTTATCAGTATTTAAACCATCAAATCCCGCCGCTTACTCATATTCACTTTTATTCGTGTACATATTATCTCATATTTTAAGAAAGTGGAATATAGCTTACAAGTTGTCTTCAGACATTATTGTCCATACCCAGCGGCTAGCTATTTATATGATCAACGGCGTCTACTTGCTACGATAGTACTAAAAAAAAAATTCGAGACAATTCAAAGTATTCATAAACATCTGTATTAGACAGCTAAAGAATTATAACGTAAGTATTGCCTTGGTGTAATTCCCTTATAACGGTATTGATAGTTACATGTCAGGGCCGTATGCAATTCCGGATTTCGGGAGTGTATCCTGTGGCACCGAGAAATATGCATTTGGCGAGTTTGTGTAACATCATCTTTACTATGATTGGCTTGTATCATGCTTCAGATGGAAAAGATAAAATTTTATCTGATCAATCAGCGAACATTAGTCAGAGGAAGATTAAATTTCAGGCTTTTTTTTTACTAACAAGTAATTTTTAGCATCTATAAGAATTAACATGACTTCAAAGGGCCCAAGTATAGCACCTAGACTGCATAGTTTGGCTCCATCGCCGATAGCTATTGCTAATACACCACCTTCTGCGGACAGCCCGCCACAGTTATTGCGGACTGGGGCACCACAGGTGAAGAAAACGCTGCCTGGAGACACGTCAGGTGGAACCGGAGTGACGCAGATAATAACATCCAAAGAATGGGTGTTGCCTCCTAGACCAAAACCTGGAAGAAAGCCCAGTATTGATACGCCGGCTTCGAAACGGAAGGCGCAGAATAGAGCAGCACAACGAGCATTCAGGGAAAGACGGGCAGGAAGAGTGCAGGAGTTGGAAGAGAAGTTATTGGAGGTAGAGAAGGAAAGAGATGTTAAGGAGATGGGTTTGGTTAATACTATTAATAAGTTGAAAGTGGAGAATCAATTTTTACTTAAAAGCATAGATCAGTTGAGAAACGACATGAATGCGTTCAAAAATGCTAACGCGGGCAGTAGCCAAGCTAGTACCCAACAGAACACGATATTCTCGCAATATAACACGATATCACACTTCAAGTCTAATCCATCACCAAACAGCCGTTCTACGGGGTCTCCATCGGGATCCTCGTCGTATTCCGTGCAGCAGATCTCGCCAGCACCATCTGCAGACTCGCCACCAGTATTTACCAACGTTTCTGCTTACAATAGTTTGTCTACACCTGCTTCGAACAATAATTCACCAGATAAGCTAGTGGCGAATAATACCACTTCGAGTTCGTTCGATTGTGGTGTGTGCGTTAAAGAAGAATGTCTCTGTGAGACAGTGGGATTGAAAGACCCAGAGCCAACGAAGAAAGTATCGTTGGAGGAGACAATCAAGGAGTTCAAGCCCATGCCTGCTGTTTCGTTACGTAATAAGAAGAGAAAATTGACTGACCTGGTGTCTAAAGAGATTGATTTCACAAAAAAGTTTACAACCAGCAAACCAATGCCAGATTTGAAAAAATTAAAGAAGCAATCTGATAACAACACTATGCTTGCTAAGAAGACAAATATTTCTGAACCAAGCACCCAATTTGACGAGTCATCTCCAGTAGATAATTGTGGATTCTGTACAGATGACACTCCTTGTGTTTGTCGCGAGGCAGCCAAAGAAGCTGCTAGATTCAATGACTCGTTGAACGCAGAACAAGAAGAGTCCAGTGATGCGGCAACGTCGTTACCACCAATTCAATTGAATACAAACAATTTCCGTAAGAGCTCCTTGCCAGTTATGCACCCAGGACCATCGGTGGAGATTCGTGATATTACGAACTTATCGCCTGGAGCAGTTCCAACTGTTGTTGCATCAACTACTAGAATGAATTCGTCGGTTTTTTCGAGTGAGACTCCCGACAAGGAATTCTCGCCTGTGCCTGAAAAGAAAGCAGGAGGATGCACTGGTAATCCCGGAACTTGCGAACAATGCCAAATGGACCCAATGTCTACTTTATTTTGTACGACTGTCGCAAACAAGGAAAAGGACGAAGAAAAATCAAGATCTAATTCCTATGATGCAGAGTCAAACTCGCCGCCATCTCTGAAAGAATCGAATGCTTCCCAAATATCAAGACTGAGTTCAAAAACCAGCTTGCCATCAATTTCGGTCACCAATTCTTCTAATTCTATTTCTCCTGAAAGAAGTGATATATTTATTCCTTGCTCTGATGCATATCGTACTTTGTCAAGACACAAGAAGTTTAATTCGGTTGATTTCAGCACTTTGGTTGGTAAATTGACTACAAGAGGAATGCAAGTAGAAGTCCAATCTGTTGCAAATGTCCTTCGTGAATTAGATAGAAGGGTTTACAATTAGAGCTGTTAGGAACAATTTTATATGGTTGATTATTGATTTTGGTAGAATGGTTAGGGGTTTAATTTTTATGCTGTTATGTTTATGTATTTTTACTTATGGGTTCATCTTTTTATAAATTATTATATATTTCTTTATGTTATCAATGCTAGATGATTAATTTGACGTTTATTTGATATCACCAAACATGTAGTTGATATTGATTTGATATGATGCAAATGATGAAATGGTCGTGCACACTACTTGAGCTGGAGTAGATTTTTTTAATATTTTGATAGTATTTGAGGCTAATCAAGCAGAATAAGGCATATTATAGCATAAATGTTGGTTATACGGAAGTTTGGGTTCATAGAGGGTAAAGAAGTTCTCAGGTTTCGATTACGTCAAGTGAGAAATTTTCATGGTACTGGAATTTTATTGAAAGACAAGAATGAAGAATCCAAATCAAGCGAAGAGCAGAAGATAAGTCCGGTGGATCTTTCAAGTGCGTTGAAACACACTTCAAAACTTAGAGTGACAAACCAAGAATTGGCCACGTTAGACCAAGAGATAGATCTTTCTCGAACCAAGAAAATTTCTAAAAAATATACTCAAGACATCAACAGGAACGTACTTTCTCCAGAAGTTCAGAATGCAATCAAGACAGAGAATACAACTGCTCCTCCACCAGCAAGGAACTTAAGGTCTAAGACGAATTCCAAGCTATTGGTAGGCTTTACTGGTAAACCTCAGTCGAAAACGCCTCCAAAAAGAAATACATTAAGCAAGCATACACCATACTCGAAGACATCAAGAAGCTCCAAACCACATAGGTCACCACTGTTAACTAAAGAGGCGATAGAAATAGTCAGTGAGACGATTTCTGTAGATGAAGATGTCAAGCAGGTTCAACAACTCGATAAATCAAAAATTGCCAGATTGGCTCACAAATTAGACAGAACCTTGTTTTCACCTGGAGTACACTTTCTACAAGATCCGAGAACTAGAATATATAATTTCACGCCATATTTAAAGAAAATAATAAAGGTTGACGAGTTCAACTTCGATGCAATCGAAACTTTTGTTAGCGTATCTAAAGATCAATCGTTATTGAAAGTTGCAGAGCAAGAGAATAAAAGGTTTTACTCTTCTACGTCATCCATGACATCCGCATTGATGCAATTTTACCTCCTATTAAATAACTATATGCCAAATACCGAAGAAAGGTTCCCATTCCCCAAATTTTCCGGTGCTATAGAGAGGGTAGCAAGTAGTGTTATTGTGCAACCCAAAGGAAGAAACTCCAAGACAGACGAAATCATATATGCAGTGGAGTCAGATAAGTCAGCAGATACAGAGATACTTTTATCGGTAATGGGTCATTGCTTAGAGGCATTATTAACCACCGAAGAAAAGGAATTCGAAAGATATACACTCAATTACAAAAACCAGGAAATACTAGACATTCAGCATAAGAAGCAAATGGAGGATGAAGATGATAAACCACAGAACACGTACAACTATGCATCATACGGAGATTTCTTGATGAGGTCCCAATTAGATTGTTATGACGATAGACTTCCCGGAAACGGAACGTTTGATTTGAAAACTCGAGCAGTCTGTGCTATAAGGTATGATAGCGGAAACCCGGAACTAGAAAACAATACGTATCAAATTTGGAAGTTGAATGGTAATCTTGAGTCGTTTGAAAGAGAATATACTGATTTAATCAGGACAGGAGCATTACTCAAGTATAGTTTCCAAGCCAGAATTGGCCAAATGGATGGTATTTTCGTTGCATATCACAATATTAACTCTTTCTTCGGATTTCAGTACTTGCCTTTAAGCGAAATTGACAACACGTTTTACAACCACAGTAGAAATGAAATAACGAGGCACATAGGCGCCACAAGCTTAGAAGACATCGACGACGACTTACCATCGTATGTAGCTGATACCCAGTTCAAAATGTCATTAGAAATATGGGAAAAGTTATTGAAAGAAATCATCCATGATATTAACCAGGTAGAACAGTTCAAAGACACCGCATTCAGGCTACTTTTGAAATCATCGAGAATACCCGGGTCCTCTAAACAGAGGATGCATGTCATGGCCGTACCATTGGATAAAGAACAGGTCCACACGCTCCAGAAATTCCCCTCTACGTTCAAAACAGGCTTCAAGGAAGAAATTACACCCGAAGAAAGGCTTCAAAACCTCACTAGACATCGCGACGAATTAAATGAATTCAACAAAAAGACTACAAAGTCAGACTTAGGCGTGCTATCCTACTGTATTGACGTTGATCACTATTTTGGCAACGCCAAATCTCCTGTCAAGGATTTACACGCATATCCGAGATCAAAAGACCAACCATGGAAACTCAAATACTCCATAAAAAAATTACCCAACAACCCTAAACCATATTTAGATCTACTTACCGCAACTACAGACATGCTAACTTCAAGCCACAAAAAAAATCTAGAATCAACTCATAATGATGATTACGAATTTTCCTTGAATAATAATAACGCAGCACAATCTTCCGATCGCAAAAAAGTCACTGATAAGGCAAACGTATTGAAAGTATACTCTGCTATCGGAAAGGCCAGGGCTGAGAAATGGGAGGAGAAGGATTCCAATCCAGTTATGTATAAACCCAACCCATAGATATCTTTACAAATACATGTATATAAATTCCAATACTATAAAATTTTTAATTACGTCCTCATCGAAACTTATGCAAGAAATTTTTCCGGTATTTATCTTTTCGGAGTTTCCGATTTTTGCAATTTTTTAATGACTAATTACGAGATCTATTTAGTTATTATATGAGTTCATACAATTAGAATCAACAAGTAAACTAATAATATATATCGGGATAGTACCATATTTAACGTTTACTGTTTCATATCCCAAAACATCACTAGAATAGAAGCTCTTGCTGCTAGCTATTAAGATGGATACTTTGCCTTACAACGAGGTACCGAATGGACGGGAAGATAATTTTGCAAAGAAAAATATAGAAATCAATATGAAAAAGGATCCGGAAGAAGGTCAAACACCGACAAATTCGTACGGGGTTAATGTCTTCGAAAGAATAGGGTCAAATACTTCGATAAACTCGTTGTTTGATTCCAACGAGTATTATTGCGATGCTTTCAAAACCAATGGAACGCAAACTGCGGCAAGCAGTATGATATCGACTCCGTTTTTGCTGACTTTAAAGGAAAATATCCTTGAAGTGGAAGACTTCAACACTTTGATATCACAGAAGCTTAATTTCAACAAAACAATCATAATTTTGGTCGGACTTCCAGCATCAGGCAAGAGTACGATATCCAAACAACTCTGTAGCCATTTCGACCAAAAGAACTACAGGTCGAAGATATACAATGCAGGAGACATTCGTCGTAGACTCAAACATAACTCGTTCAATAGTTCGGATTTCTTTGACCCTAACAACTTGAAGGCAAAGCACGAAAGAGAAGTTTTTGCTACAACCTCATTGAGCACATTAATGCACGATTTGAACAAAGGAAATATTAACATTGGATTTCTTGATGCAACGAATACGACATTGGAAAGAAGAAACAAAATTATGCAATATATACGGGATACGCCAATCCGGGTTGATAATGTCATTTTAATGGATATCCAATGCAATGACCAAACCTTGATAAACTTCAATATAAGTGGCAAGGCATTCAATGCTGATTACAAGGGAAAGGATTACAATACGTCTGTTCGGGACTTCAAAGAGCGGTCGAAACATTATGTCAAGATTTATGATCCTATCAGTGAGGAAGAGCTTGCATCATATAGAGATGTAGCCAGTCTTTATGTACAGATTGTAAATGGTGGGAAAAAATTCAAATTTGCAAATATCTCTGAATCAAATGAAGTGGATATTCAAATTGGGAATGACCTTCTTACATGTCTCACCGATTTCATTAAAAACTACCCAGACAGGGAAGGGAAGAGATATTTCGAAGCAGTAGAAGCATTCTACAAAAGCAAGAATAACATTTAGAGTAATTTCAAGCTACCTGTGATTTGTACATTATTTTAATTCATTTGGGGAACATACTAGAGTAATTTTTATATACGAGGATTTATATAGAGGGATAAGAACCAGGAGGTTCAATACACATGTATCTGTAAAATTAAAATAAACTGTAGGATGCTTTTGTCTCTATTAATTATGTACTTTATTTAGTGACCTCTTAAGCCGGGAATATTTCCCCATCCATTTGTGGTAGATTCATTACCATTAGGCAAGTTGTTTAGTCCAGGTAAATTGATAGCTGGAGCAGATGACGAGTCGTCTTTATTCACGCTCGCAGTAGATGGCTCAATAACAGCATTAATATTGTTATTAACACCATAGTACCACGCGCCAACTTTGTCGTTTGTGTATAATGCATCTTGGAACGACATTGGGTCATTAGGTCTTGCCCTGGACCAGAATCTTGCCGATCTATCAGCACCAGCAGAACATAATAGATGACCTAATGGGTGATACTCCAATGCGTGGATGGCTTTTTCATGAGCATAAGGAATTTTGTGTGATGCTTCGATTGGAGATGTTGAATTGTTATTGCTATCATTCTTAATATTGTTATCTGAAATATATGAGTCCATTATATAATGATTCATTGACCCGTCATATGCAGCAGTCGTAATCATGGACGGGTGAACTGGGTGCCATTCAACACAAGACAAATCCGTTTCATGATCTCTTATCACTAAGATATCTTTCATAGTTCTTAAGTCGAATATGCGGCATGATTTATCTCTAGAAACCGATGCTAATAATCTTTTCGTACCAGTAGGCTGAAACTTAGTTTTGGTAATTGTATGCTTAAATCCATGTAAGGTTGAAACACATGACGACACTCTAGGGTCCCAAAGTTTGATTAAATTATCCTTAGATCCCGATACAATAAGCCCCAAATTTGGGTGCCAGTCCGCAGATTTAACATCCCAATGATGCCCCACTAAACTTCTCTCTTCTTGACCATTATTAAAATTCCAAATTTTCATCGTTGAATCGTCAGAACAAGTCAAAAATTTAGAGTCATTAGGAGAAAATGCAATATCTCGAATCCCATCACTATGCCCATTTATAATATTCACATTATTAAAATTAGTTTGCCAGTACTTTATAACACCACTTTGGTCACCACTCAATAACCATTCATCGTTATGTGAATATTTTAACGATAAAATAGCCAGATCATGCGCTTGCATAATAGTCTCGAAGTTGAATGTCATACCATTCCACACCGTGAACTCCCCACTGTGTGATGCCACCAACAATCTTCTACCTTCAGGGGTCCATTTTACAGTGTTAATCGAGTGTTTTGCCTTATTGGATGAAAGATGCACAAATTTCGTCTGAATATCCATAACGGACATATTATTCTTGTTCTCCCGAACTGAATTCGACGCATACGCTGGAGACGGCAACAAATCTATCAAATACGACGACTCAGGCCTTATCTTACCGATTGGCTGATCGTCTATCCCAAGACTTCGATTGATATACCACCGTCCCATATTATTACCGTGGTCTACTGTTCTTCTATATGCAGTCTTTTTCTCCTGGGATGCTAGTTGTTGTTCTATGTTCTGATTATACCCTTGGGACCGTTCATTATTCCGATTGTTATTATTATAACCCCGATTACCATTACTATTGCCGTTATTACTATTATTATTAAACATATTCGTACAATAAAGACCTATTAATACACGCCTATTTCACGCTATTTTCGACATCGCTAAATATTATGGAATAAAAATGTCGTCCGACATTTAAACCACATGCCACACAAATGTCGCAATATTGCTATATAGGATAGACCTATAGACGTTAATAGTTAGTAATCATTTATAGCTGCTATACAAGCCTTTTAAAAGTCAAGTTATAATGGTTGAATTCTTCTATCACGACAACAAAGATACCCCGGAAAACTTTACTGATGTTCACAACTCAGGAGAACCAGTAAGTGTCGAAGATCTTGATAAGCTTGGAGTCAAGTACTTTTATGTTACTAGCACCAATGAATTAGACGATATTGCGACCAAGAGAGACTATAAAAATAGAGACGAGATCACGTTGAACTTGGATTCATTTGGTGGTGATGTGGACGCATTTAATGCTAAAATGAAGCAATTTTATAAAGAACATTACCACGAAGACGAAGAGATAAGATATATTATTGACGGAGAGGGCTATTTTGACGTGAGGGATAAGCAGGATAGATGGATAAGGGCAAAACTTGTCCCTAATGACATGTTGGTTTTGCCAGCAGGTATTTACCATCGTTTTACCTTAACTAGTGCGCTCAGAAAGGTCAAGGCAGTTCGATTATTTAAAGATGAGCCAAAATGGGAGGCAATTAACAGAGAAACGGGTAGAAATAGTGAAGCTCGTACCGAATATCTAAAGACTATTGCTGTGTAGTGTCTAGTGTTTAGGGATTATATCTAGGGAAAGCTTAAATTATGTTATACTATTTTTGAAGTTGTATTAATTTTATATATTAACCGTATTGTAGTGCTTTGCTATCTAAACTATATTACACGCATTATAGGACCTATTCTTGTGCTCCTCCTTTAACAATCTTGATGTTATTCTTTTTCATCCACGATTCCATCTCCTTTCTTGCCTTGACCAATTCTTGGTCAAATTTAGTCTTTTCTTCGTTCAAACTCTTAGTTTCATCATTAAGTATCTGGATCACCTCATCAACACTCTTGTCAACAAGTACTCCTCCAATCATCTTAAAACATTTACGATTTTCACGTTCTGATGGAGCAATGCCACTCAATGTTTTGTCGACTATAGAATGTTCGTGAATTTGAGAAGTGATAGTACTAAGTTGAGTTTGCAAATTAGTTATATTTTCTTGGTATCTGTTATACTGTTGTTGTAAAGCTTGAGCCTTCTGGTCCTGGGCCTGCTGCTTTTCAGCGTCGGAAACTGTAGACATGGTTACTTAATTGCAGATATTCTTTATAATACTTTGGATCAACTAAAAATCGGTTTATTCGATATTGATTTTGGACAAAACTGCGAAAAACACTCTCTCAATTTACAGTTTAATTATAATATAGGCTGCAACTGGTCTAATAAGAAGTATTACCTAGACTTTATAAAGCTTGACGTTGGTGATTATGTTGGAGTAATATGATTTTTTAAAAAAGTGTGTTTATTAATATTTAACGACTTTAATTAGTTTAAAATTTATATTATATAGCCAATCAAATGAGTCCTGTTACAAGGAATGCCTGCTGAACTAGTCATCTCAAAGGTAAATGGGAGTGAAAGAGTAAAGAATACGGTTTAGATAGTTATCTTACATGAAAAAATCCTATATTTTGCTTATATTTAGACTTGACGATTATGGCTTCTATTTCTATTATGTGGATACTTAAACATTCTTCTTGGTAGTATTGGTGTTACCCACATATAAGAAGTTGACAACGAACAAAAACCATCCTAACACAACTAAAGCAGCACTAGCCACGTACAACCAAGAATTTGGAATATCCCATGATCTCTTATATTCATCATTGGCCAAGTGTCTAACCGTCACAACCCTTTTATCAACTATGTAACTCAAACCAGATCTCTTGTAATCCAATTCGAATGTGAAAATACCATGTTGATCTGGAATTGTGAAGTTAGCGTAATAAATGTAAGTATCCTCAGTAAGATCACCATCTTCCTTCGAGGAACCTGGACCCAACGGTTGTAAATTAACTCTTTGGTAAGGATCTAACATCTTGAATGCAAGCTGTAAGGTATCGTCTTCATCTTTGATCTCGTATGGGATCCATTTGTCGTTGGAAAATTCAGAAACACCGACAGTGTAGATAACTTGATCTTTAATACGGTATAACTTATTGTCAACGAATTCTGGATTTTCATTCTTATAATGCTGAACAAACTGTAACTTTAACACATTTCTCTCTTGGAAAGTCCACTTGAGTAAGTCATCATTTATCAACGATTCAGAACCAACCCATGTCAATCTGGCATTATTCAAACCTTGGAAACCAACTGCCAAAAACCCTTGTTGGCCAAAAGTCCAAGTTTTCTCTTGACTGATAGTCCCTTCTACTTCATCAGTAGTAAAACCAGTTTTAGAACTTCTGACAATTGGGAATATATTTTCATTGTTTGAAATCAACGCACCGGTACCCTTGAACGCATGTTTATCCCCATTAAATTGCCCAAGAACCTTCTTATTGGCAATATTTTCGTTAGTGAGTTGTGGAACACCCTTTGCAGAGTTGAAATGATCAACATACTTGAAACCTTTTGGTGCTGGGTAAATTCCCATCTCATTAAGGAACGTTCTAACATCATCAGGTAACACGGTTTCATCATTTCCAACCACGAATATATTTCCCTCTCTATTTATAAATTCCACCAATTGGTGTTGGTTAAAGCCCTTCTTGTTACCAATAGCCTTTTTGGAACTTGGAAGTAAAATCAAGTGGTCATATCTTGGTTCGTCCGCAATGAATAATGATAAATCTTCATCACTGTAAGATTGCAATGTTAATTCAAATCCATGTTTTTTCTTCAAATCCGACACCAAATTAGCCACTTCGGAACTCACGCTTCCTAAATTGTTCAAGTCATAAAGGCTAGAATCATAAACTACTAATGCCTGGCTCACACCTTGTTCATTTGCAGACAATGCATTGGCAAATACACCCAACAAAAATGCCACAAAAATTGCCCACTGTTTAATCATTCTTAATTGAATCATTCTACCTTCAATATATCTTCAGATTAAGAATAGATAACTAAGTATGCTTGTTTGTTTAATGTAGTTAATGCTAACGTGTTTGAATTTTCAGCATGGGTCAATCTCGGTACACGGTTTTGTGTTACTTTTCACCTCTTCCCATAAAATGGGACATAAAGAAGTACTATAAGTGAAAAAGTGGTAAACTATCGTCATAGAACTAGACTTACGACTAAAATGGGTATCAAAGTAAAGGTAGAATTCTTAGGAGGATTGGATGTTATCTCAAATGGTGTCAGAGAACATAAATGTGAGGTGCCATTGGAAGAAGGTGAGGCTACAATGATAGACTTGATTAAATATATTACTGCAACTATAATAAGCGATCCAAAAGATATACCTGTATTTATAGAAGAAGGTACGGTTCGTCCAGGTATTTTAGTGCTCATAAATGACACTGACTGGGAATTAGAGGGCATGGAAGATTATGTGGTAGAAAGTGGTGATGTTTTCACTTTCACCAGTACATTGCATGGAGGTTAGTTTCAATGTTCACGTTCATGTGAATTGGTTCATGAGATGGGTCTTTTGTATATATGGCTAATTAATTTATAATGGAAGTAGACGACAACCTAATAAACCCATACCGTCCCATTTATCAGTAGGTTTCAATTCTAGGGTTTGACGAGTACCTTCTCTTAAAATAACGACGGCTAGAGACTTGTCTACGCTATCACGGACCTTGAGCGAAATGTTCGTTAATCTGTTGTGGTTAGCGGCGTGGATATCGTCCATCGCAATGATCTGGTCTCCCTCTTTAAGGCCGGAAGTGGAGGCTGGTCCAAGCGGAACAACCTCACTGACAGTTGCAAATGGGATCGTGTACAAGGGAGTTGGTCTGGGGTTTTCAGGCCCGCTTGATGTATCTGACACTGCTGAGCCTTTCTGCTGTTCAAATTTCTCGATTAATTTAGTTTCTAGTAACGAATACACCAACTTGACATCGTTTCTCAACCGTATGATTTTGACTCTGATTAGCCTGATACCAACAACGTCGATGTCATTCCTGGGATAACCATCATCGGTAAGCAATGGAGTGGACATATCGGCTTTATATTGGTTCGATAGTATGTCAAATAGTAAAGACAATTGTGCTTCGATTTCATTTTTAGTGGCAGAAAGTTGATCATACGTCAATTGGGAAAAGTTAGTTCTATAAGACTTGAATTGGGATTCATCTAAGTTTAAATTCTTCATGAGGCCTCTAAAGGCTGCATCCGAGCTGTTCTCATCAAACGTCATAGAGTATTTATGGCAATTTAGTTCTATCAAGACGTAAATATATTTAATGGCAAATTTCCGCGAGATTCATATTCGCAGACCTTACGAATATGCTCTACACTTATTCATTTATATGTCTTTTATTTAATACAAGATGTAAATATACAATGTAAAGATACAAACCGACTTAGCCTTCAGTACTAAGAGCGAAAGATAAGGTACTAACGTTTTCGACGTCATCATCGTCATTACCTTCACTAATTTCTTTCCATGATGCAGTTGTTAACATAATAAACCCAATGATAACGAATAAATCTCCAAGTAATTGTTGGAAACTCAATTTGTTACCAAAAAGAAACCATTCGACAATTCCGATTAAGAAAATAGTCAATAACGAACTAACGGAAGACAAGACTGGGTTAGTGAGTGCCATGAGAGATAAAAACAGCGCACTAAATAAGATATTAGCGATAGATGATCCGCAAATAAAAATCCAGATTTTTGTAGTATTTTTGCCATAATCAAAGAAGTTGAAGCTGTGGATATGGAAAATTTCACCGAAAACGATCACGATTACCAATATTATGGCCGTGAATACACCAAATAAAGTCATGATAAAGTTTGCAAAGGTTAATTGACGACGGGGAGTAATGATTTTGACCAAATGTGGGGGAATACAAGTGTATTTCTTGTATAAAACCTCATAATACCCATACAAGATGGCACCGATAAAAATAATCAAATTACCCCAGAGTCTGTTAGGATATAATTCTTCACCTTTGGAACCGTCTGGAGCATCTGACGACCCGTCGTCGGAATAGGCAACAATGAAGACTCCCGCAACTGCTGCCACGACCGAACTTGCCTTTAACCACGAGAGTTTTTCGTGCAAAATAGGGATGGCAAAGGCATAAGCAGTGAACGCAGAACAATTATAAATCGCAGTCACATCGGAGGCATAGGTCATGGCCATGGCAACGAACCATGATCCTCCTGCAACCGTCAAAATCACGGTAATTATAGCACTCTTGACAAAAATGTACTTAAAGGATTCAGTAGACACAAAAGTCTTGAAACATTCGTTCAACGAGCTAGAACTCGAAATACGAGGATTTTGGTCAATAAGCTTGTGACAATTATATGTGGACGTATCATCATTGACATTAGCTTCATAGATCAAAATTGACGTATGATAGACATTACGGACCTGTCTGACAATTGTTTTCCTGAAATATTTCAAAAACTCAAACGACCCATGATTAACTGTATGTGTAGGAACATCTCCATTATCTAACAACTGTGAGTTGGAATCTAATCTTTGGTAGTGTGAATTACCTCCATCTCTGTTTCTGCCCTGCAGTTGGATTTTCTTTCCCGTTCTCCATACCGATATTAGAAGCACCTGCATTGGCCACAATATCCACCATGCCCCATGTGTAACCAATAGCATAATTACCGGTTCATTAAACCCGAGTTGGAATACATGCGACGTAAGTTCCGTTTGTAGAACGAACGAAGCTAATGATGCTACGAAAAGGAGCGATATGAAAATGATCTTGGTTTTCGAAGCCTGATGGTGGGATGCTGCATTTTGGTTTTCGTGTCCTTGTGTTGGTAATAAAGTTACAGTCATTTGTCCTGTTATATATTCATCTGTCGTATAGAGATAAGAATATATTTATAGAAGAAAATATTGGTGAAAAAAGGTCTATTTATGTCCTTCGTGTAACCTGTAAATCCAGTTTCAACCTGTTAAACACGCTAGTTGTACTTAGTACTAGCTAACGGAATAGATTTATCTTGATAGTATACCAACCTTCATCGTAGTAAGGAAACGAATGAGGAAGAGAAAACGGAGCCTTTCTGTGCTAGGATTGACCCATTTTTGAGGTATTTACGTAGGTCAGTAATTGTATGGCTTTGCGCAGCACAACCAGTATGTAGCGACGTTGGGCCCGAAATAGCGTAATGGATCCAGACTTGGATATAACAGTTTCGTTTGATATGTACCGGCTAGTTGGTACCGTGAATTATGTAGGGAGGAAAAAGAGATGGGTAGTAAATCAATCACTATCACTTTCATAATCATCCGAGTTGTTTTCAGAATCGATTTCTGATTCGTTTTCATTTTCAGAGACGATTCCATGGTAGTTTCGTTCGCCAATTAGTCCTCTCTCGAACAATATATGACGGGGGACCATGCGGGGCAAGATAAGGTCGATAACTCTCTCGTTGTTTAAAAGGTCATCGCACCACACGTCCATGTGCGAGAGCTTGTAAAGGATGGGCATGCCGTTGACCATTATGGGCGACTTCAATTGGAACCTTAGCTTCCTGTAGTCAGAGTAGAATGGCTCAAGAGTAGTTATGACATCCTCATTTGACCATACCACCCGAATGTAGAGCATTATCAATGCTGTCAAGTATTTGAATTCTTTAGTGCCCAATTGATGCAAACACATTTCAATGATGTCCCGAGATGGCTCTAACTCCAATAAACGAAGAAAACAGCAAACGAACGGAGTTGGTTTTCCATTGGCATTAGTACTTCCAATGTATTTGACCTGACTAGTGATTATGGGCAATATGGTCGCTTCATTGGTCAAGTACAAATATTGCTTGTAAAAAAGCGAATCTTGGATCCGGTGTCTGATAATAGGCTCCACCAAATAGGCCTTACGTATGACATTGCTCTTGTCACTATAGGACGCTTGTTTCTTTGAATTTTCCATGCTTATTTGCATTCATTATTCTTGTTCTCCAGTATAAGAGCCAAATTTTCATCTACAGCTGATGCGCATTTTCAATAATACTACTATTAAAATACATAAGACATCGCTATTTAAATAATAATGGCACCGAGATGCCTCAGATAACACTAGTCGCGAGAAATTATTACGAATGGTCTTCGTCATCGTCGTCTTCTTCGTCTGCCACGTCAATTTTGTCTAAGCTTTCAGACAACGCAGTTAATTTCTTGTAACCAACTTCGAAGAACAGTTTTTGAGCATCTACAAAGACTTTCAACAAGGAAATTGACTTTGATGGTTTCAACAACTTTTTCATCTCAGTGACTGCGACCTCGGTTGCACTCACGTACTCGTCTTCGCATTTAATCAAATCTTCGTTCTCTTCGTCTTCGCCCACAGTGGCTCTCATCGAATCAAAGTCCAGTCTTACCGCATAGACTTTCTTACGCAATTCGTTGACCTTGATGAATTGCTCGTTCAAAATCAGGACCAACTTAGCGTTCAATTCGTCCATCACTGTTTTGTCCATGTCTAATCTTGCGTTAGCGATTTCTAAGTACGACGACGATACTTGCATCAAACCCAACGACAAGGCATTGCTAGACTCCTTGAAGTCTTGGCTGTGTTTTTCGGCGAATTGCGAGAGGTGCCCATAGAAAGTCTTTGGAATCTTAACTGAGGTAGTTTGGATTTCTACCTGATCGTCACCGTTAGCTTCTTTGTCTTTGGCTCCCATCAAGATATTTTCAAATTCCTGAGGAGACGAAACATTTTTTAATTGGGTGAACTTGCTCGAAATCAATCCTCCAACATTAGCGTCCTTGATCTTGGCCAATGTATAGTTGGCTGGAGGATAGTCGTATGATACGTTGGCAAATGTGTCATTGTTGAATTGGATTAATTCGGTATACAATTTCAATAATAAGTCACAATTGGCTTCTAATTGCAAATATTCAACCGGTAATTCACTGACCTCAACGTTGGCACCATTCATGAACTGGGATGTCTTAGTTGCAAATGGCTGGAATGACTCTTTGAACTGGTCGGAGTATTTACCAGGATTCACCTTCTGGATGGACTTGGAGAGATTTTCATAGTTTAACGATTCCTGAATCGACAGCAAATCAAATGGAAGTTTAAATGACATTGTAGGAGTAAAATTCTGTATTGAATACTATGAAGTATCGGTACATAAAGGGTTTGAACCATTTGTACTCTATATCTTGATACCGAAAGTCGAAGTCAGACGGGTGTCGTGCACGGACGCAAAACAATAATACCTGGTCATATCTACGATGAAAGCACTATTATACGTGTCTCCCAGGGACCTGGGAGACACGAAGAGGATCTCAGATACTACTACTGTATTAGAGAGGCATAAAGGAACTTCAAATGGTCTCAAACACCCACAAGCATGTTTGTAGAGCTATAAACCGTTGTTCACCCATCACTACGTGTACAAAAGAAGATATTGAAGAAATACGGTCGACAAATGCCAGCATAGGGCCACCAATGTACCCTCGATGGTCAAATCGAATATCGAAACTATATTGAGTCTGCATTGTTAGTATTAAGTTCGGAAAGAAATTTGAGCATAAAAGCTAGTACATCAGATATTTTCTACTATCAAAGACAACTCTTCATTTGTAAATCAGTTGTCCCTATCAAATCATCATCATATGTACAATGTATATCAAATAAACATACGGTTAGACGGTGTTAATCTGCATTGTTGAATGAAAGAACTCATTATCGTCAAATAGTGAAAAATTTCCGATGGGACATAAATAGCGGCTCAAAGCCGGGTAAGTTTACACCAAATTACATAATTGTAGGTCTAGCAAAGCTAAGTAGTACTAAATAACGATCCGAAACAGCCATCTACACTCTAAGAAGGTCCAGAGACATAGTTAAGAGATACTGAAGTGATAACACTTGACATTGCGGGAAAAAATCACCGAGATTACAGAAAATAGCATTAGGACCAAATCAGAATTACGGACAAAAATAGACACAGAACTCAGTTGATATAACCGATTATAGACTACACGTTAAAGGCAAAATAGAGTAATATGTTTCATTTAGCATCGTCGTTATACACACAGTACACCAAACGCGAGCAGTATAATGTTTTGATACTTGGGTTGGATAATGCGGGCAAAACCACCTTTTTGGAGCACCTCAAATTGTTGTATGCTACGCCAAATGAGACCAAGAAGGCCGAAGGGGGTCCCGATACTACCGAAACCATCAGATCGAAACGGATCTTACCGACAGTGGGACAGAATGTGGCTACTATCAAATATGAGGGAACGGACTCCCATCAGTTCGCCAATATCAACTTGAAATTCTGGGACTTGGGAGGCCAGAGATCATTACGGAGTATGTGGTCCCGGTACTACAAGTCGTGCCACGGGATCATCTTTATCATCGACTCGACGGATACCGAGCGGTTCCACGAGTGCTACGAGACGCTAATGGAGATCACCCACGACCAATCGTGGTGTGACGAGAACAACGGGTTCGACTTTGTCAACGTACCGATCCTCATGATGGCCAACAAGCAGGACTTACCGACAGCCGTCGACTTGATCTCGTTGAAAACTGGCTATTTCATCGACTTGGTAAGTGAGCTTGAGGCCACGGACCTGAAGCTCTTGCCGGTGTCCATCTTGGAGAACCAAGGGCTTCGCGAGAGCTTGGACTGGTTGGTAACCCGTTTAGTGTACAATAAGGCGAACAAGATGCCCCAATATAAGTAGCGATGATCGTGTTAGCAGCTGGCAGTCGTAATCGATTTCATCTCGTTTTTCAGTCTCTGCAAGATCTTTCTCGTTCACTATATACACAAATATTGTGGCTTCCATGCATCTGACCGTGGAACCAACCAAACGGCTGTCTTTCAACGGCTGTCCATTGGATTGCCCACCGGATATCTCTCTCGAGGCCTTGCGCTTGCTATGCACTATGCAAACGTCTTTTGATCACCCGTCTACAATGCCTACAATCAGGTCCCCTGCACGAATCATCCTCCCACAACCATCGGTTCCTGACACTCAATGGCATCGCGGTCACCCACTGCGGTGTCCTCATCCTCAATCCGACGTCCCTTGGTCCTATTTCTCGTCTCATCGCCATCGGACATGCAACCTCCCCCTACCATTTCGTCATCTTGCTACCATTATGCCTCGAGGCCGCACCAGTACACCCATAGAACTCAAATATACACCTATACACCACGAAATTCTCGGCTATTTGATTGCTATCACCCCAATACACCCATACTTAGCCCCTAGATATCGTATCGTAACTTTATACCATATACTTCATTCCTTTGTCACAATACTCCATACATGTCTGTCCATCGCAGCCTCTGTATTACCAGCTACTCTACTTCACAACCACTGCTCCCCATTTTCTTTTCCCATCCCCCTAGCCAGCACCTTGTCGATATCCTTGTACAGCGACTGTATGTACCAGATCTGCAATAGAAGAACAGGGTCACCCGTGTTTCATTCCATCCATCCACCATACATATGTAGGCTTCAAGCGGCTCGTTTGGTCCCAGTCCAACGCATTGGCATCCGTCCAGCATCCCTTTAGTACGGCCGAGGACATCGCGTGTGACAATGCCACTATGACGATCAATTGGCTTGTCAAGAAGAATCGGACCAGAGAGTTGGCTCACTAGAGAGGTACCACAAGTGATACTACAAGCCTATACTACACCCTTTATACCATAAAAGCTCGCCGGACATAAGTCTACCCAGCCCCCGACTTGAACCGTGGCACCCAAACCTCCTTGACGTGATGTACGCAACGTAATTTCGCATTCGTTATAGTTGCGGAGTTAATATGTAGCAATAAAACAAGCATCATGATGGCTTATTGTACTACAACAATTAGGTGGAAAATTTCACAATAGTTGCTGTGAAAGTCATGAAATTTTAAATTCATATATATAGGTTGTCAGTAGTAATATAGGTACTTCATACTAAACCCGACTCAATTGCACCACAATTAATATTCATTAATTTATTCATTAATATTTATTAACTTTTATTACTTTATTAACGGATTAACTTAATTAGTTACTTAACTTAATTAAACTTAGACATAATTAAGCAATTAAGCAATTGATCAATTGATAATACACAATTGATAGTAATTGAAGATATAAAAGGATTTAGTAGGATATTTCTTGCACAATTGAAAAATTCACACTAGAAATATGTCACAGGAAGAAAAACATGGGCTTTTGAACAAGTTGAAAAAGCCGTTCAGATCCCACTCGAGATCGTCGAGTATGAATTCAGAAAAGGCTCCTGGCAGTGCTGGTACTGGAACCAGCAGTGGGAGCAAAAGGGGCTCTTCAGGGGCTACAGGGGCTACCAGTGGTGGTTCAGGAGCTGCTGGGGCTTCAGGAGCAACTAACGGGAGATCGATAGAAGAATTGGCGTACCAAGAGGGACGCAAAAAGGCTGAAATCGAAAGAAAGGGAGGTTCAAGCTCAGGAACAGGTTCGGGTGCAGCATTGGGTGCTGGAGCCGGAGCTGGAGCCGGAGCTGGAGCTGGAGCAACAGTTTCCTCCCCATCGAGTAAAAGTTATAGATCTGGACAGTCGTACGATGATGCCGACACGGTATTGTCATCTCCAAAAGGACGGGTGGTTAGACATCCGCCTAAAATCCACAGACAACCGGTGGATAAGGATGTGGGAGGCGACTTCGCCAACCAAAAACTGCCAATTGACGATAGTTTGGTGAATTCCGAGCATTTTGGAAATGGTGCTGGAACTGGAGCCGGTGCTGGAGCCGGTGCTGCTGGAGACTCTGGCGTTAATACCACTGGAACTGGAACTGGAGCCGGTTCTAGAGGAACTACTGGAGCTGGAGCTGGAACGGGAGCCAAGTCCGACTCTACCAACACCGTTGGTGCTGCTACCGCTGGAGCTGTTGCAGGAGCTGCTGGAACCGCCGCATATGCTGGTTCTAGAGGACAGGATAATAACGGAAACCATGGTGTAATAGAAAATGCCCACCCTTCGTACAGTGACGATGCAAACAAAAGAGAAGGAACTGGAGTCTTCTTCGATCCAAGAGATACCCAAGGTGGTATTTACGGTAATAATAACGGGGGTGAAATGAGTGAAGCCACCAAGGCCGAATTAAACAAGCAACGTAATTTGAAAACTCATCCTTCGGCTTATTACGAAGAACAGAAGCAAAAGGAACAACAAAAGAGTGTCATTGATGACATTAAGAACAGTGCATATAACGAGGGCCAAGCCCAAGGTTCGCGTGATGCTAAGGCAGAACAATATCAAAAGGACCAGACAGCTGGAGAATCAGGTCAGGAATCACCATCCAAGCATAATGATCCTGAATCAGAACATGCGAAGAATAGATCAGCGTGGAATAGAGATGGTGTAACTACCGCAACCGCTGAAGCCAAAGGACAAAGTGGTACTAATACTTCAAATTCGCTGTACTCTGAAAGAGGTTTAGGTACAGCAGCGGCTGGTGCTGCCGCTGGTGGTGCTGGTGGTGCTGCTCTTGCTTCTCATTCCAACAAGAATGCCGCCGCCGATGATGATGCCTACGGTTCACGCACAGGTGCTGCTGAGGGTGCTAACAAGACTTACAGTGCTAATACTAGTGCTGTAGGTGCTGCTAATGCTAACGCTGACCTCTCTGACAGTGATTACGACTACGACAGACAAATCAAAGAATTAGATAGAAGAATTGCATCTACACAAAAAGAGATCGACCAAGTTAATTCTTCAGGTAGCGGTGTTTATGGCGCTTCTGCCGGTACACCTAGTACATCTGCCGGTACCTCTGCTCCTGGTACTGCAGGCTCTAAACAAACTGGTCCAACGACTACCGCTGCGACCAGTGGTACAACTGGTCATACTGCCACTAACGAACAAGATGACTCTTCGAACAAGGGTATTCTTGCTGGTACAGGTATTGCAGCTGCTATCGCAGGAGCTGCTGGCTATGTTGGTTTAGGTAAGCATAATGAGAAATCTACTGTTGATGATGCATATGGTCAGGGTGTCAAGGCTGCATCTGCTGATACAGGTGCTTCTAAATCAATCTTGGATGAAGCTTACAAGCAGGGTATTATATCTGGTTCTTATGATGCTGGTAAAAAACATTTCAGAAAGGACTCTAGTCAGAGTAATTCTGCTGCTGGTTCTAGCTCTACAGCACCCGGAACAGGTGCTTACAAGGGTAAGGATGTGGCAACGACTGACATTTACCTGAAGCACACTTCAAATACTGGAGCATCTGGTGAAACCGATTCCATAAACGATGATTCATCTAATAAGACCGGAATTCTCGCTGGATCAGGTATCGCTGCAGCTATAGCTGGTGCTGCTGGTTATGTTGGCCTCGGCGGGAAATCCCATGAAAAGGAGACTATCGATGAAGCTTATGAAGAAGGTGTAAAGGCGGCATCGAGTTCGCCCAATGCTGATAAAGTACATGAAACTAAGCCAGAAGCATTTGTAAAAGATCCTAATGCGGTTTCCAATACAAATCGTCAAGCAGATCCATCTTCATCAGGTAGAGGTGCTAATGCTGCTACTGGCGCAGCAGGTGGTGGTGTTCTTGGTGCAGCCGCAGCAATGGCATCTAATACTTTAGGTTTTGATTCTGATGATACCGAAGATGATTCTAGGAACCGTGCATTGACAAAGGGTTCTGAGTATGGTTCTAACAGGAATAAATACGACCCATCTAGTTCAACCGGCGATGCAGAAATTAATGATGATGGATCAACGAAACCTGGTGTCCTTGGTGGGGTCACCGGTGCAATTAGTGCTGCTGGGGCTGTTGCTGCTGCCAAAGTGGGTTACGGTAGTCCATCTCCTTCTGACGTTATTAATGAAGCTTATGAAGCGGGTAGAGAGAAGGGTATAATTAATGAAGCTTATGAAGCTGGTAGACAACAAGGTTCTACTGGGACACCTTCTAGTAAAGCCGCATATGGATCTAGCGCTAGCTCAAAGACTTCTAGATCGATCGACACCCCACAATTACAAGATGTCGATGATGAAGAAGAAGACGACGAAGAAGATGAAGATGAGGCTAATACCACTACCAACTCAACAAGATCTGGTTTACTCGCTGGTGTCTTTGGTGGTGCTGCCGCTGCTATGGGATTATCGTCACTTGACAGATCAGATTCCAACAGAAGCGGCATTGATCCATCTAAGGTTGACAGCCAGAAGGATACAGTTCCTAGAGAAGACCTTGCCAAGACCAATACAGGCAATTCGTCTGGTAGTGGCATCTTAGGTGCTTTTGGTTTTAACAAGGGAGGCGAAACTTCTCAAGGAAATTTAATTGATGCTGCCGATGAAGGTAAGGACGTCAAGTCCCAACCAAAACATTCGGGAGATGCTGGAGGTCTTGACTCTACCAATCTAGACACATCAGATCGTGGTGATGGTGTACAAAAAGTTCCTAACTTACCTTCCTCTGGTGCCGAAACTGGCAAACCAGATACCAATACGACTGAAAGTTCAAGGAAAGACACTGTGCCAGATAAGGATTTGGCCAAGGAAGATGTAACTGATTCTAAGGACAGTAATAAATCTGGTACGGGTATTGGTGCTGCAGTAGGTGCAGCAGCTGGTGCAGCGGCTGGTACTCTTGGTTATTCTGGTAGTGAAAATGCTACAACTCATAATGATGGTAGCTTAATTGATCCAGCTGCAAGGAACTATGAAGATGTTGCGAAGGCACCTTCTCATGGTGGGGATGCTGAACGTGATATCAAAAAACCAGACGAAGATGTTGAAGGAAAGTCTGATGATGAGCCAAAAACTTCAGAAAATTTTGGTCAAACGGAGGCGGACGTAGCCGCTTACAATAAAAAGCATGGAGTTACTGACGACAAGAGATCTTTGATTGAAATTGCCGAAGGTGCTTCTCCAGAAATTAAGAATATGGAGGCCCACCATGGTGCATCGGTTGGTAATGAAGCTGGTGATGAAAATGTCGCTGCTTCTGGTGACGGAGTTCAACCTGTCCCAAAATCTGATCTTCAGCATCACAATAAATTTGTTGCAACAGGTGGTAAACAAGGTGACTTGAATGAGAAGGCAGCCTCAGGTGCTAACACCAACCCAAGTGAACTTGATGCCAAAAAAAAAAGTTCGACCAGTGAACTGAGCCAATCTCTGGAATCTGCAAGTGATAAGTCCAGTAACCAGGGCCTTAAGGGTGCAGCTGCAGGTGCATTAGCAGGTGCAGCAGGTGCCGTGGGATTGTCATCAGCTTCGGATAAGTCTAAGTCGAATTCGAAGGATGTTGATTCCCATTCTGAATATACACAAGATAAAGGAGACAATAGAAGAGGTCAAGAACATACCACTTCGACCAGAGACACAACTGGTGTCGCTACTGGTACCGGAGCTGGTGCTGGTGCTGCCCATGGTGCAAGCCAAGGATCTTCAAGTAAGAAGTCTGGTACCACTTTGAGCGGAAATGAGTTATATGAATATTATGAGGCGGGTATAATTCGTGGTTCATACGAAGCTGGCCAGATTTTAGGTGCTGAAGAAGCTAGCTTGGCTACATCTAAGGCCGAGCAGCATACCGGTGCAGCTGGCACTCGTGAACCAACTGATTCAAACTCGTCTGATTATAGTAGGGCTGCCGCTGGTGCCGCTGGTGCTGGAGCTTTGGGTGGTGCTGCAGGCTATGGATTATCTTCATCTGGCAAAGATGTTAATGCTGATCCTTCTGCAACAGCCTATGGTTCTCAATACAAGGCCCCCTTACATGATTCTTATGGGCAAGGTGTTAAAGAGGGTTCCCATTCTAAGGGCGTTGAAGAAGGTGCTTACTCTAAGGGAGTTGAAGAAGGCGCCTATGCTAAGGGAGTTGAACAAAGTGCGTATGAATCTGGCAATATTGAAGGCGCCAAAGATACATCTTCAGGTGTATCAGCAGGTAAGAGTGCTGCTGTCGGTGCCGGTGTTGGATCTGGTACTGGCTTAGCTGCTGGATCTGCGTATGGGGCAACTCATGGCAAATCTAGTAAGCAAAGTAATTTAAATAGTAATGAATTATACGCCTTCTATGTTGCTGGAATTATCCAGGGCTCATACGAAGCAGGACAGATAGCGGGAGCTGAAGACACGAGTTTGGCATCTGGTCAAGGTCAAAAATCCCAGTCTGATACTACCCATGGACACGGTCTTGGTGCCGCTGCTGCCGGCGCAGTCGGTGGTGGGGCTCTTGGAGCAGGCGCTGGTTTGGCAGCAAGTTCCAAGGACAAAGGTCCAGAAGAAAGTAATTTACTTGTTGAAGTTATTGGTGTTAAAGATGAGCAAGCAGCATCAAAGATTGCTCACCAAGCATCAAAAGAACTTAGTGCTCAGGGAGTTGACTTGACACACGGTAAATTAGTTATTAACACACAAACTAAAGAGGTCTATAAGACCGATGATGTTAATAAAAGAGTGGGTGAAAACACCAACCACTCTGGTAGAAATGCTTTGGCTGGTGGTGCTGTTGGTGGTGCTGCGGGTGCTGGTTTAGGCCAGTCGACTGATAGGCAAGGTGGCTTTTCCCCAAGAGAAAGTCAGAAAAACCTTGAATCGACCGATCCAAACGATCACCATGATGAACATCAAAAGGCAAAAGAAAGATTGTCCAAGGCAGCTAATGCAGGTGTTTTAGGCAACGTCCAGCCTTCGGGAGCAGGAAACCAAACTCAACATGAAAGAGAGTATGATCCTTCTGCTGGTCAATCGCAATCACATCACGGCTTGAAGGCTGGCGCCGCTGGCGCAGGTCTTGGTGCAGCCGGAGCAGCAGCAGCTGCTGCTTATGGTTCCAATTCCCGTGATAGTGGTGCCCATAGAGGATACGAAGGTGGAACCACACCATCTGATAGATCTGCCGGAAACTATTCGACAGGTGACCAGGATACTGCTGGTCACACTGGTCAAGGTATTTCTAGTCGCGAAGCTATGGGTCCTGGTGCAACAGGCCAAGGATCCACAACCGGCCACACTGGTGTAGACGCAGCAAGTAAGCAATCAGATGGTTCGGATATTGTGGTTACAGTTCAAGGTACTAAGGATAATGCAGAAGCTACCAGAATTGCAACCCAGACTGTTGATGCTCTTAAGAAGCAACCTTCCGTATTAGCAGCAGTTAAGGAATTAAGAATTGATGCTAATACTGGAATTGTAACAAATGAGCACGGTAAGAGAATTGATTTAGCCCCATCAAGCGGACATACACACCATGAAACTCAGGATACAAGTTCATCTCAAGGTATTGGTGCTGGATCTGCTGCTGGATTAGGTGCCGGTGCGGCTGGATTAGGGGCAGCCGGTACCTATGGTGCCCATAAACGCTCAGACGAAACAGGCCATAATCAACAGCTAGGCTACCAAGACATTCAAGACTCCAGATCAGGTGCTTATGGTGCTCATCAAGCTGAAGTTACTGGCCATAACAATCGTGACCTTCAACAAGGCTACCAAGACTCCCAAGACTCCAGATTGGGTAGTTCTGGTACTAAACAAGGTTACGAAGATTCCTACAACCAAAATAGATCCAGAGACGCTCATTCTAATGCCTCTGTAGGTTTAGGTGCTGCTGGTGCTGCTGGCGCTACCGGTGCTTATGGTGCTCATAAATATTCCCACCAAGATACCCAAGACTCCAGATTGAGTAACAGAAGTGGTGACATCTATGAAGATGCCTACAATGAGGGCTATAAGCAAGGATCTTACAGACAAACTGGAAGTTCTGGCTACAATTCTGCTAATGTCGGTGGTTCCAATTACACGTCGGCTACTCGTGGCAACGCTCCAGATCAAGTTGCCCCAACTACAGCCTCCACCCAACCACAACAATCCGAATCTAGCGGTTTACGTATGCCTGGAAGTTTCTTCTAGTTTACACTCTTTATTCTTTTTATGTTTTATTGTTTTTGATTTAGTTTGCTTTTCTGTATTATTTACTTAATAAAATTGTCTTAATATAGTTTCCGTCGTAGTTCTCAGCATATTTGATCACTATATGTGAGTATTAGGGCGACGATATCGAGGTGTGAGGTATGCCCTTCCACAGTTCCAAGGAAATCTTCATCAATATTTTCATCATAGTGATTTAAAAAACCACCACACTGTATGGATTTTGCAAACTGGTCTTCTGAATAAACCTCTGTTCAACATTTTAGCCAATGAACATATCAGGATGGTGAGCATAATATTCATCATATAAATATCCTGCCAATCCATCAAAATAGGTACAAGAGCCACATCGTTTGGGAATTTATTTAAGCTGTAAACAGGTATCTCTGGACGGAATATTTGGAAACCACATGCATGGAACGATATAATTACTGATGATAAACCTACTCAAAATAGCTCTTAGAATCCTCACTTTATTATTAACAATGATATCATGCTCATAGATCTTCATGGCAAACTCGAAATGAAACAATATACCTCGTACTATAAATCTAGTTATAAACTCATAGTGGTTTTCACTCTCATCATTTCAGTTTCTTCATTTCTCAGAAGCATGTTTATGGAAAAAGCAGTAGCTCCAGTTTGGGCCATTTCAGCTACTTAAGTAGCATCCGTGCGACACTGCCATTGAGCCATCATTCATTGTTGATCTGCCTCATATTGGCGTCACGAACATAGAGTTAAGTTTAGGCAAATATTAAGTAGATAACCAAGCATTCCTCCAAGGTATTCTATTAGTTTACATTACATTATACATTTCGTGATATTATTGTCTCTCTTGTCATGTATATGTCTAACTCTAATTCATCTTGTACTGAGATATATCTTTATTGCAGAGCACCTTACAATGTTAACACGCTCTACTCAATCAAAAAGTACCAGTTTATATTTTGACCTAGATGAAACATATACTTACACTCATACTAAGGTATAGGTTCTATTATCAAGTAAAATTTGTACTATCGGAGTTTCCCTGCAATATCTCCTTAACCTCGTTGCAGCACTTACCATATGTGGTTATATTTTGCATCCAGCACCCACCGGTCCTATCCTGCCACCTTCCAATCAAAGAAACTCACATGAACTCATCATTCCAGGGGCTTTAGCCCTAGCCTAGGTTCACACTTAACCGAAAAATGGTTTTGTGTAATAAGTCCAGAAATCTGAAAATTTTCACTCACCTCACAGTACCAAACCCAAAATAGTATAGAGAAAAGCGACTAATTTACAAAAAGCTAGTAATAAGGACTTCTTCAAAGTAAACCAAACACTAGAAAATGGGTATGTTACACCAACATGGAAGACTATCAAAAACTATCGAATTATAGAGGGCTTATACGTTGATATGACATGAGATGAGTTGTTGAAAGATAGCAGTTAGCGTGAAAAAGAATGACGGAACCGTCCATGGGAGTGACTAGGAAGATGAATAATGATATTATGATGTTATGATGGTTTGTAATAAAGACCGAAATGACAGTATGATGTTTGTGGATATTATGAGCAGATTATGAATAAATGTTCAAGATATAAGAAATCAAGAGACAATTTCAGTTACGGACATAATTCGAAAGTTGGAGAGACAAGACTTCTTTTAGGAAGAAAGTTATAGAATTGGAATAAGTACTAACAAGTTTATAGGTAGAGTTATTCGTAACCAAAGAAAAGGTGCTGGTTCTATCTTCACCTCGCACACCAGATTAAGAAAGGGTGCTGCCAAGTTAAGAACTTTAGATTATGCTGAACGTCACGGATACATTCGTGGTATTGTCAAGCAAATCATCCACGATCCAGGTAGAGGTGCTCCTTTAGCCAAGGTTTCATTCCGTGATCCATACAAGTACAAATTAAGAGAAGAAACCTTCATTGCTAACGAAGGTGTCTACACTGGTCAATTTATCTACGCCGGTAAGAAGGCTTCTTTAAACGTCGGTAACGTTTTACCTTTAGGTTCTATGCCAGAAGGTACCATTGTCTCCAACGTTGAAGAAAAGTCTGGTGACAGAGGTGCTTTAGGTAGAACCTCCGGTAACTACGTTATTATCATCGGACACAACCAAGACGAAGGTAAGACCAGAGTTAAGTTACCATCTGGTGCTAAGAAGATTCTTTCTTCCGAAGCTAGAGGTGTCATCGGTGTTGTTGCCGGTGGTGGTAGAATTGATAAACCATTATTGAAGGCTGGTAGAGCTTTCCACAAATACAAGGTCAAGCGTAACTCATGGCCAAAGACCAGAGGTGTTGCCATGAACCCAGTTGATCACCCTCATGGTGGTGGTAACCATCAACATATTGGTAAGGCTTCTACTATTTCCAGAGGTGCTGTCCCAGGTCAAAAGGCTGGTTTAATCGCCGCCAGAAGAACTGGTTTATTACGTGGTACTCAAAAAACTCAAGATTAAATTATTTCATAATTAATTTGTTGTATAAAATAATAATGATTAAATAAAATAGTTTTGTGGGTTAGTTTTTATGTCTGCGTTTAATTATATTAAAAATTTTGAATATCATATTGTAGTATCTAGTCATATATAAGTATTATGATACATATGCTACGGCTAGGTATGGATAATTAAGCGACAATCATTTCTTCATTTGGAACACTCTGCCTTGCTTCGTCCCCCTCTTCTTCTCCAAGTGGGGGCTCACTAGGTCTGATCTGCTTCTCAATGGTTTCTTTATATTTGCCCTGAATCTTCTTCTGGGTTTCTTTGAACATCTCAAGCAAAGTACTCGTTTCTGCAGTGGTGTTACCTTTTTGTTCTTGGGCTTCGTCATCTGCCGTTGCTGTTGTTGGTGGTGATTTAGAGGGAACAGCGGTGATCTTTGCCGCATTAACAACTTCTTCGATCTTTGACAAATAGGCAGCTTTCAAGTACACGGCCCTTCCATTGAGTTTCTTTGCATTCAACTCGCTAATTGCCTTAGACAAGTCTTCTTCTTTCTTAAGTGTCACAAGAACACTCACTGTTTTCTGTCTCAACGAAATGGTCCTTTGCATCCGTTTTTGGTTAGCTCCTCTAAAGATAAATACTTGTGTGGGAGAATAATCCTTGAAAAATTCACGGACATCCTTATCAACCGTCTTATCGACAGCATTACCGATAAATATAGTATCATTTGACAATTTCTTCTGTACATATTCATCTTGTACCTTTTTTGGCTCGTCTGTGAACGGAATATCTTCGATATTGATCGACCTGGGAACAGTTAATGCCCCATCAAGGTCTTTTGTATCAGAAGACAATGATTTGTCACTATTGACACTCATGTTGACCTTGTTGCCGGCGTCGCCTATCTTCGCTACACCAGAACTGGTCTTTCTACGCCCAAATATGGGCTTTCCAGTCGGACTGAATGGTACGTGAAGCTTCACAAAGATCTGACGATCTTTAAACAAAGCTCCATTCAAATCTTTAACCACTTTATTAGCTTGCTCTACGCTATCAAATTCAGCATATGCAATTCCAAAAGGCCGGTGCCTGCTGGAACGACTAAACCGAATTGTGTAGCTAGGAATGAGAACGTTTATTCAACAGGATGTTAATACTTGTTCTTTAATTGTCGTAGTAGACTACTAATTCTTACCAAAATGTGTAACTTACGGTTCGTATTCCTTTAAAAATAATTCCAATTCATCTTCAGATGTATTAAAATGAAGATTCTTGATATAGACCCGCAGAGACTTTTTGCCGTTATTGGCAACTTCAAACATTGGCGATTCGGGTATAACTGAAGACATCTCTTTCTTTTTGTTCTCTATTTTCACTTGAGGAAAAAACTAGACTATAGAAGCAAGAATAAACGTATACAAGCGGTTAGTAGTTATTTGTGGTTTAAGGCTTTTTGCAACTTTATGGATACTGGACGTGCACAAACCAGGTCATAATCATTAGGCAATACAAAGTACTACTATACCAACAAAACGACTGCCAGAGAAGCCTGATAATAGGGTACGACTAGGAAAATACAAGACACTGTGTTCATGTCAACCATTTGTCAATGGAGCGTGGACTCGTTGCTACAAAGTAGATTTTGCGATTTCTTACTTACTGTTTATAACAATTTTGAAAAGCTTTATTAATACCTATCAAACCCGTAAAGATCTAAAAACCAAACATGAAACTATACATAATACAAAACGTTGATAATTCGTTCAGTAAGTAAATTAAGCGGATTTTTCAGCACGAGCCTTAGCTAAAGCCTTAGCGGTACCGTGTAAAGCGTATCTGTGGTTACGACGGAACTTAGCGTCAACACCCTTTAAAGAAGGGTACTTGTGAGATCTTGGCTTCTTGATACCATTTCTGTGAGCCTTCTTGGTTTGGTTGTGGGCGGTGTGATTCTTAGATTTAGCCATTTTTCTAAAATATGTTAGTATTACTATCCACCATTTCGGGACACCTCGCAAGGTCTGTCACTGTCAATCTCTGCACTTCCTATTATTAATTTGTATAATTGGGATAGGTTTTCATTTGAATTCCATCATTGAATCTGTAATTCTTCATTTCTGTCCCCCATGTCTATTCTCAACGTTTAGGATTCAAAAACATGGTCTTCATTCTGTATTATTATCTTATATCACTTGAATCCAATCTGTCAATCCGATAGTCTTTAAATTTCATATATCTGCTCTCATATTCATTCCCATATGATTTCAATAGTATATAATAGAATTTTTCACCTTTATGTCCCGTTTATTCCCAGAGATTGTTGGTAGTTACAGTTTCCAGCTGACATCCTCTTATAGTCTCTATTTGTTTTTATAGTCTTAAACATACCCTTATTAACAATAACTTGCTTAATTAACAATATCTATAAGCAATATGATAAATATGTTGAAAAGTCCTAAGTATTCGTCCTCAATCGAGTGAAGATTCGGGTTAGTGTAGGGGAAAAAATTTTCAGTACACAAAAACTGATAATCATAGAGACCACCCTTGTGAAAGTTACCAGGGTTTAGCCCTAAATATGCCCGCTAATAAACTATTGATTAGCATTCAATTGGTGCACAGAGGTTTTCACATACGGAATCGGTTGAAAGACGTGAAATTGTATTGAATAACATATATATAGTATACAGAGATTAAGTGAAGGTCACAAAGCGTAACAGATTTTCAGTAGAACCATGATGGACTTAAGCACGAACTGTAGGATCAACCTCTAAAGCCTTAGCTTTTCTGGCAATCTTGTCGTTGGACTTGGAACCCATGACACCACCACCCCAGTGTTTCTTGGAATCTTCGTACTTCTCAATGAAGTTAGCGTTGATAGTAGAAACTAACTTGGCTAATTCAGATTCATCAGCAGAAGTAACCTCGGTCAAAGCAGCAACAGAAGAAGTCTTTTTGTGAACTAAAGTACCTAATCTGGCCTTACCCTTGACAATGGCATATGGAACTCCCATCTTTCTACATAAAGCCGGTAAGAAGATGACCAATTCAATTGGATCGACGTCGTTAGCAATCAAGACGAGCTTGGCCTTCTTGTTTTCAATTAAGGAAACAACGTGGTTCAAACCGTACTTGACAACAACTGGCTTTGGAGAGGCGTCCTTAGCAGACTTACCATCAGCAACAGCAGCAGCTTCCTTGGTCAATCTTTCCTTCTTTTCGGAGGCGGTTTCTGGTCTGTACTTGTTAAATAACTTGAAGGTTTGAGCTGCGGTGTTCTTATCCAAAGTGTTTTGGAATTGAGCAATTGCAGGTGGAACCTTCAATCTCAAAGACAAAATCTTCTTTTGTCTTTGTAATCTAACGTATTCTGGCCATCTGACAAATCTCGACAAGTTTCTCTTTGGTTGGATATCTTGACCAATACCGAAGTTCTTTGGTCTAGATTCAACCAATGGGTTCTTGGAGGTGGCAGTTTTTGGAGCTTTAGAAGCTAATGGAGCTGGAGCAACTTTCTTTGCAGGCTGTGTCATTGAGTAAAGTTAGTTAAAAGTGTTCTCAATATTAAATGTCAACGAACGATCCTTTTATTACCTTTTACTCTACAGTATCTAAAGATACTCAGCCTGTGCAACAAGAAGTGTATGCACATTCTTTGGTTAAATATATACAAGTAGCCAGTACTTGTATATACAAGTAACCATAATTTCAATTCCAGAGCCTCTCTACTCGAAATGACTAGTAGAAAGTCCTCTGGACATAATTGAAAAAGAACGAATAACATCACTCCTTGTGCACAACCTTCATATTTTATAAAATCTTTAGAGAGGTAGATGCGGAGGTGTTCCAACGTCTTTCAAAAAATAGAACATACCATTTTATGTGTTATTGTATTAGTAGTACTTAAGAAGAAAATAAACTATAGATAAAAATTTGAAAATTTTTTTCAACCGGCCTCGATGATTCCTAGTACTGAAATTTATTAAGCCATACTCATAAATACGTACTGTATCAATTATTTTATAATTATTTAGTTGCAATGAAGAATGGTTAAGCATTCAATGGTCTAAATATAGATAGGATACTTCCTGAAGGATATATGTCTCCTTTTTATAGTCTTTCTTCTTTCATTTGTAATTTTCTTATTAGTTGTATTAGAATATCTATTTTATGCATATATACAAGAATGGCCGTCGGCCTTTAAAAGCTATTTATAACGGAACACAAGTTCATCTTCTATGTAATCGAGTTTCGTAATGTGGAAATCACCGACTAAAACTTGACCAACTCTAAATTCACCAGTATTGAATTTCTCTATAACATTTTGTGTACTTTCCAATGTTGCCTTTAGGTTATTGAATCCTAGTACGTGGACACTGATGTTGCCAAATTTAGGATTACTTTTAAGCAATAACTTAAAAGTGATTGGCTTGGATATCTCTCCTTGGTTGAGTAATTTAAGATATTCTTTGAGGAAAATGCCTTCCCAGAATTTGTTAGAGAAACTCTGCATTTTCTTATTGATAAGTTCGCAAGTTTGTAAATGATTACCCATATAGTACAATTGTGCGTCTTGAATGTTGGATGTAGGTATATCAGCCCTCGACAATAAAAACTCCTCAAACTTCCAGTGGTTAATCATATCGACGAACCTTCTCAATGGTGATGTAACAGTAGCATATCCTTGGAGACCCAAAGATTCATGCGGTTTCTTCTCAACCAGAAACTTTGCTGCAGTTAAAACAGACAAGACTTTTGATATATCTTCGATGCTCAAATCTTCGTTAGTTAAATACTTTCTTTTGGAGATTTCCTGAAGCTTATTCAAAATCGAGTCTTCCAATTTCATTTGTTGACTCCTATGGATTATAGGAATATTGTTTTTAGTTGCAAAAATCGATGCTGCATAATTTGCACTTATCATGAAATGAGATACCAACAACTGAGACTTAGACAGAACACCTTGATCAGCTCCATTAGATATTGAAACTACTGCTTGTTTATTGCTATTCGAAGGATCCTGCACCGCTAGTTCATATCCACCTTCCGATTCTTCGAAATGTTTGTCGCATTTGGCTGTTGTGTAGTCCACCTTAACGGCTGATCTAGGTATAGTCATCTCAAGCCCATTACCAACCATTATTCTTATGTCTTTGAGAATTGTAGAAATATTATACAATTTAAATAAATTTGATGAATGAATATCCGTTGCAGAATTATTCTTGAAGGATTCAAGCTCATTTTCATTATTAAGAATTTCATTTACCTTACTATAAGTAAAGTATTTGGGGAAATTATGAGCCAGATATAATTTAATATCCACTGAAGATTCAATATCCTTTAAAATCTTAGTAGAAAATTCGGTATCAGGTTTGAAGGATTCATCATTATTCTTGCATCTTATGTAGCTGTCGATTGTTGCTTTATCCAATGTATACTGAATAACAAAGGTCCTCGTTTTCGAGGTTTCCCCTAACCCAGCAATCTTAGATATAATATTCGGAAGCATCATGGATGGGCCTTCTGGTAAATATGTGGTAGATCCCTTATTGAAAGCAATATTACTAATAGTCGAAAATGGCTTCAAATAAGATGTAGGATTAGCGACGTGAACTGATAAAATATACTTCTTTCCGTCCTTATCCGTACTTATAGAAATACCGTCATCAATCTCGTGAGCAGTCTCAGAATCAATACAATAAATTGGTGTATTTCCAAACTCTTCCCTAATTTTGTTCAACGGGTCAGAAGTGTAGAAATCATCAGTTAGCTCGATGTCATCATCCGTAGGAGAAACTGCGACATCAAATCCACTTAGGGTTGGAACTGAATTAGATTCTATATGTTTAATAGAATTTCCCCCTTCTACCAATTCCCTTAGGAGATTATCTTTATTGGAGAAAGATTCATCTAAGTATTGATAATAATCGGCGGAAAGATCTGACATCAACAGTACATTGTTATTTGGTAGTTGTAGCGCGTAGGACCAATTGGCAGGATTTTCCCATCCACATGACGAAGGATTCAAAGGATCTTCAAGCATTTGTAATAATTCGAATCCCCGAGCTCTTGAATAATCATAGGTCAGAGAAGCATGCCTTTCAGAATATAAGTTCTTTTCCTTCAAGGATTTATCAACTAGTCTGATTACGGAAACTAGGGCTGTTTCAGCTGCGGGGTCGTTCGTGAAATTGCCTGCTGTATAATCTTTAAAAAGTTGAACAACCTCTTCATAGTATTCAGGCCTGTCCACCTTTTCATTCTTTAATTTTTTAATCAAGTAATCAGCAAATTTAACATCCCCATTCTTAAACTTCAAGAAAGATATAGCCTTCTCAAGAAGATCAACATTTCTTAACGGCAAAATATTCACACTTAAAGGTGGATTCGTTGAATTCTGCTGATTAATATTCCATAGTCTTCCTTGAGTCCTTAGAGCTAGAACCAACGACATAAAAGTAGGCACTGAATATTTGTCATTCGCAAATTGCATCCATGACGCGTCCTTCGGAACCATTTTGCCTAAATGTGAAAATTTAGTTTCATTGTCAAAATCTGAAAACGAATCACTCAACTTCTTTCTAAGCGTCTTAAACAAATCAGCTTCACCTTGCGCATCTCCTCCTTCTCTAATTAGTTTTGGGATCATATTCAAGTTAAACAGCTCTAAGTATCGTAATAATAGGAAGATTGAAATGGTTCTGGGAGAGTCAAGACAATCACCATCTTCATCATATTGTAGGACCCTATGCAAAATCTCTAACTTCTGGGATATTTCCGGTATCTTTTCAAATGTTTTTATTGAGATTTGAGTCAAAGCTTTTGAATAAATTTCACGAGCCCTTATTGGGATATGAAAGGTATTGACATCTGAATTTGTTAATAATTGTGAAGAGGCCTGGGCAACGATAAAATCGCCTCCAATCTCTGATGAATCAACATGACCATTATTATTATTATCGTTATCACCATTCTCTGATAATTTAGAAGTTTCAGATGATATATTGCGGATTTCCTTGGGCTTAGACTGTTCCGATTTTGAAAAGGTTGCATCTGTGGCACCAACTGGTGCCATATCCAAGTATTTTGTCTCAAGTCGTACAAGATCTTTGATAATACCGAGTAAATGATTAGGAACTGCCCCCGGAAATCTCAATTTTATCAACTGTTTGGGACCATAAACTATTTCACCTTCTCTATTAATAAATGTGTACGAATTAGAATCAAGATCAGTAGGACACGAAGTAATAATGTACAAACTAACACTATCATGATTTAGAGCTACTAAATCACCGGCACTAATTGCGTTCCCGGCACTTTCAGGCGATATTGTAGCGTTCTTTAGGTGATTTTCAAGTTCGGTTTGTATCAAAAACTCCTTGTTAGGACCTTTCGACTTCGACTTCGTCTTGACTAAATTCAGCGGTATATTTCTAATTTGCAGTTTATAGTCATGCAACCATGAATTTGATGCATCTTTAAATCTCTTGCTCATTCTTATCTCTGCGTCTTTGGAGATCTTATTGAAAAGCGTTGTATTATCTAATGCCAAATTTAATGATGAATTCGCCGGGTCAAAGTACGATGCTTTCTTATTTTGAAGAATCGACCTTGTTGCATCCGCTGCATCTATATTATTCTTAAGTGTTTCTTTTTTTGAATTCAACAATGCCTTATTTGAATCATCTGTCGTCTTATTGAATTCCTTTCGTATGCTCAAAATACTATGCCGAGACTTTGACGGACCTTTCTGGGTACTGTAAAGTCTTCTATCAAACAAATAGCGTTTTTCAAAACGCTGAAGTCTAATCATATCTATTCATAGGTCTATTTCAATATGTATACCAGATACATAAGTCTTGCAAAATTTATGAAAACTAGAGATGATAATGATTTTTGAATTTATCACGTGCAATATGATCAAAAGGTCTTAGAATACCTTTATTGACAGCATTATAGGTGATATATACTAAGTATATATGTAGCATTGTGTCTAAGCCATACTAAATGTTGTAATAAGCAATTTAGATAGTAGATTCTTAGATTCATAAATAACTTGATTCAAAACTCCGAGAAAACCGTATCCAATGTATTTCAAATTTAGACAATTCGAAATATTACTATCATCGATAATATAATAGTATATTGTATTGAGCTAGAGTTTGACACGATATCTTTCGAACTTGTGAATTCTTGGATTATCTATGGTTATTTGGTAACTTATCATTACAACGACTTCTCGGTAAATCGGCCTCCGCTCGATTTCATCGAATGCCGGGGTGAAGAACCAATCGCCGAATGAATCCCAGTAAAATATTGAAGTACTACTTAATAAACTGCTCGTTACCCATTATTGAATTAAAATGTATATATATATAATTTTACATAACCGATACAATTGAAGTTCCGTCTTGGAACCTCGTTCTGAAAACTCTATTTGCGTTCGTAAACATGCCTTCTTTCAAAGAAACAATAATAAATTGAGAACCCTTAAATCTGGTCTTAATTAGGTGACCGATATTTTGCGTGTGTGAAAGATCTAAAGCTGCATCAACTTCATCTAAAATATACATCGGAGCAGGCTTGAATTGCAATAATGCCATGATCAACGATAACGCAATCAAGGATCTTTGACCACCAGATAATTCAACCAAACTTTCCTTCCAAACAGGTCCCAATTTAACTTTAACACCAAGACCCTTGGTCACATCATCGGCATCAACAGGTACCAACTTAGCGAAGGATCCTGGTAATAAGTCTGCAAAAATATTTCCGAAGTCAACAGAAACTTTCTGGTAAGTTGTATTCAAAGTATCCCTCTTGTAACCATTCAACTTATCAATTGTGTTCTCGATCTTGGATTTATCCTTTTCAATAGTCCTTATCATTTGCTTTAAAGACGATTCTTTCTTTTCGACGTTGTCTATCATATTCATAATATTTGTATTAACTTTACGTTTCATTCCCTGGAATTTCTCTTTCAACACTTCTGCCTGTTCGTGACATTCATCTAAATTGATATTATGGTACTTTTGGATTATGCTGTCTAAAATATTTGAGTCCATTACCCAATCATGTTCCTGAACTAAAGTGTCCAAATGATTCTTTAAATTATTAGTAATGGATGAAGACTTTTCGAGCTCATGGTTTAGTTTCTGGATAGATAACTTCGAGTTATTCAAAGACTCGTTTTTTGAATGAAGAATAGAAGTCAATTCATTCATTTCTTCATTAAGTCCTAATAGGTTGGCTTTTTCTTCTTCCAATTCGATTTTCACATGCTCAAGGTTTTCATTCTTTTCAGTGATGCTTTCTTGAGTATTTTTCAATTCTTCATTGGATTCATTAATAAGATTTTTACAATATTCACACGATTCCTTTAAATTAACTAACTCTCCTTGCTGCTGTTCAGACTCAATTTGTATAGATTGAAACTCATCCGATTTTTCCCTAATCTCCTCTTCTTTATTAAGAACTTGATCTCTTAAATTCGACACTTCCTTTTCTAATTTTTTCAACTTGGAGCCTTTATCACTACTGAACTCCTTCATATCCTTTTCGATTGAATTTATTTCATCCGAATATGACTTAGATTTCGATTCTTCTTGTTCTATCTGCTCAGTCAAGGCTTTGATTTCTTGTTCATTATTTTCATTCTCACGCAAAATTAATGAAGAAGGATTATTTTCATATTTCCTTACCAATAATGTTAATTCATGCTTGCTTAAATTAATCTCATTCTGTAACGATTGAGTTTTATGAGACAATTTTTCAAATGTTAGTAAATCTTGTTGGACCGTGAATAGTTCGTTTTGGTATTTCTTGACTTGATTTTGTAACTTGTTATACTTCTGCATTGCAATTAATATTGACGAATTATTTTTTCTTGAACCACCAGACAAATTACCTTCAGGATCATATATATCTCCCTCAAGTGTTATAGACCTTGCTCTAATTTGCGGGTCAAAGGTGACCATTTTTGCTGTTTGGGGATCATTGCAAATAAATGTATTGCCAAAAATGTATTGCATGGCTTTCAACAATTCGTTCTCAAAATCAACCAAATTCAAGGCTAGCTCAACCTTATTAGGGCATAGTGTTTTAGCCGCCTTTACCGATCTGTCGTCGATAACTCTCGATGAAATTTTATCCAATGGAATAATTGTAACTCTTTTCTTTAGTTCTCCCTTTTCTAACAATTGAGACGCGGCATCAGAAGTATCAACAATCACGTTGTACAATCTACCACCAGCACAGACTTGCAAAGCCATTGCTTTATCCGAATTTGATTCGCCTAACGTGAACAATTGAGCTGCAATACCCTTAACAACGTTACTATCAAAATTTGGATTTGGTTTCGTGTAATTGAATTCTACATTGCCGACTTCCCTTCTCATGTAATTAAGTTCGTTACTTAATTGGTTTACCTTGTCGCTGAGAGTGGATTCTTGCTGTCTAAGCTCTGATACTCTTTTTGAATCATAGCCAAATTCAGTAAGCTTAGACTCTTTGTGACTAATTTCTTTCTTGTAAGATTCAATATTTCTCAATACAGACTCATTATTTTGCTTTGCCGAAGCTAATTTAGATTTATCATTCTTAATCTGTTGAGTAAGATGAGTGATCTTTAATTTTGATTGCTGGATAAAAACGTTCGAGTCATTCAATTTCACTTTGACCTCTTTAAGTTGCGCTAAATATCCACCATCCGTGTTACCTTTAGATGAGACACCTGTGGAAAGAGTTGACAATAATTCTTCCTTTCTGTTAAATTCATTCTTCAACTCTGCTAACGCCTCTTTGGCATTTTTATATTGCTTTTCGTGGTTACTGTAAATATCTGCATTGTTTTCAATCGCCTGTTGTAGCTGTTTAATCTGTTGCTCAAGTTTGGTTAACTTTTTTGATTCACTCTTTATGTTTTCAACTATAATATCTTTCGACGTATTCAAACGAGTGATTTCATCCGAGTATTGATTTTCTAAAGTTTCTAATTCTCTGATTTTACCGTCCTTTTTCAACTCCAATTCTCTTTGTTTCTTCACCTGGTTTAAATCGTCAGTTAAGTTCTTTATTTCAGTTTCTAGCTTTTCAACGTCCCTGTTCAAATTGGCCATGATTGTTTCGCGCTCGTTCAACATCGTTGAATGCTCGTCAAACTTCTTGGAATATAGCGCATAATCATGAGCTGCAATAATCCGGGACATTTTCTCCAAATCAGTCTGGATCTGCTGAAATTCCAAAAATGTTCTCTTCTCATTTCTCAATTTCTCAAGCTTAGGCTCGATCTCTTCCTGCAAAAGACTTCGTATTTCAATCAACTTGGACTCCTTTTTGGCCATGGTCTTCTGTGCTTTGTCTTTCCTTTCTTCGAATGTCCTTGTTCCTGCCGCTTCTTCGATCAACGACAAAATCTCTGTCGGCTTCATGTTCAAAACCTTCGTGATCTTCCCCTGCATAATCAAAAAGTTCGGATTGTTGATATTAAGCTGCACAGATTGAAATAAATTCAACACAGTTTGCTGTTGTGCCTTGTGTCCGTTAACCAAGTACTTTGAGCTGCCCCCAAGAATGATCTGTCTTGTAACACTGATTTTGGGACAATTCTCAAACCCAATAGGAGACTTCGAAATTTCACTATTATCAAAAACAATCGTGACACTTGCTTTTGTTACACCTGCCTGTCCTCGTTTGTATATCAAATCTTGCAAATTAGACGCCCTAACCGTGGACATGGATGCTATTCCCAATACAAAACAGATGGCGTCTAAAATATTGGATTTCCCCGACCCGTTCAACCCCGTAATCGCATTAAATTGGGGATCCCATCCTGAAATAACAGTACGAGTGGCGTACGACTTGAACCCGTCGATAATCAACTCCTCTACCTTCATTTCCTAAAGAACATCTATTATTATCTACTAGTAATATAGATCACTCTAGCTATATATTTACGCGCTTTGTTTACTATTTATAGACTTCCTAATTTGGTAATAAGTTCAGGATTTGTTACCATAGGTTTGATCTTTTTACTCACAGCAAAACTCTACCAATAACACAGAATTATTTCGATAGAAAATCATATGGTATATATATGAGGTTGTTGTTTCATATGGAACAGTTTAAACTTGGTTTAAAATTTTGGAATTTTTTCAAATTTTTCACATTCCTCCTACTAGTTGCAATTACTGTGAATACGTAAAATACCTATTCATACAAATATAATATCAAAATTGCCCATATAAGCGTACGATATAACATACTCTATAACATACTCTATAAAAAATCGACTAATAGAGTCCCATATCCTTACAAATGCAACATTAATTGTACTTGGAACATCATAAGTACTAACCAAGGTTTGGTGAGCATGGTTAATTCTCATCCAGCTTATCCACGCTATATCTTAATTTTATTTACCGACCCCATTTTTGAATATAAATTCGAACTGCTTGAAGGTTCTATAAGTCCCAGAAGGACCCAATACCTTGAATTGAACCCTCTAGCGGTCACGTTGACGTGATTTTAGTCCAAATTTGCAGCTTTTATAACACAGCCCACGTGATTCTTCCAAGATCGAGTTAAAAATTTGAATGTTTGTTGATACTAGTATATTAGAGTCTATTTATTCTTTCAAAAGTATCGAGTTATTTTGTTGGAAAGATATTTATTATACTGTGATTGGAATATATCGTGGTACTAGGAAAGTGATCTTTTGGAAAATTTATCTGGTGGCAGTCGTAAACTAGAAATTTCAAGCTACCTTCTAGTATTTATCAGATCTGAAAGATGGCTCAGTCTATACAGATGACACCGTATGATTATCCGTAAGTAAAATTTGTCAGGCAGGCAGTGCGTTGGATGTGTGAAAACAACATCCAAATAGGTATTTAATTGTTGGAATGGAATTACTAACTAAATATAGACCTGAAAAGCCCAAAAAGGAGCCATGGAGGTTCAGCGAGCATAAATATAAGTTTTACATCACAGGTATAATATTGTTTATAATCAGCGTATTGAGGTTTATGACTATGGGCATACCTTCGTTGTATGCGCCGAATTTTTCATCGTATCCGTCGGTTCAGTATTTCGATTTAGCCCACTACGATGGGAGCGAGGACGGCTGGCAGCGAGAAGAAAGGGTGTTATTTTGCGTGCCATTAAGAGATGCAGCGGCCCATTTGCCGATGTTCTTTGGCCACATGAAAAACTTGACATATCCACATAACTTAATCGATTTGGCGTTTTTGGTGAGTGATTCGTCGGATGACACGATGGGATCGTTGAATAAACATTTACTTGAAATTCAAAACGACCCTGATGTGTCCATGAGATTTGGAGAAATCGAAATTTTCGAAAAGGATTTTGGCCAAGCTGTTGGTCAAGGGTTTTCAGATAGACACGGTTTCGCAGCTCAGGGTCCAAGACGTAAACTTATGGCAAGAGCCAGAAACTGGTTGTGGTCTGTCGCAATTAAACCATATCATTCATTTGTATACTGGAGAGATGCTGATGTTGAGACATCACCGCCTACAATTTTGGAGGATCTAATGCATCATGATAAGGACGTTATTGTTCCTAACGTATGGAGACCACTTCCGGATTGGTTAGGCAACCAACAACCATATGACTTGAATTCCTGGCAAGAATCCGATGGTGGTCTTCAATTAGCTGAAAGCTTGGATGAAGATGCATGTATTGTTGAGGGATATGTAGAATACCAAACGTGGAGACCACACTTGGCGTACTTAAGAGATCCTTATGGTGACCAAGAAGTGGAAATGGAATTAGACGGTATTGGTGGGGTTTCAATTTTAACTAAGGCCAAAGTGTTCCGTAGTGGTTCACACTTTCCAGCATTCTCATTTGAGAAGCACGCAGAGACAGAGGCATTTGGTAAGTTGTCTAAGAGAATGGGCTACTCAGTTGTTGGGTTACCACACTATGTCATTTGGCACATCTATGAACCTTCTTCGGATGATTTGAAGCATATGGAGTTTATGGCTTTAGAGGAAGTTAGACAAAATGAAGAAGCAAAAATTAAGAAAGTGTATGACAAAGTTTGGGATAAAGCTTTTGAGGATGTTCAAGGCCGTTGGTCTAAGGAAAAGCATCTGTTCTTGAAGAATACTGATTTATCGCATTTGAAACCAATCCAAGTAGATTGGCCAGGGGTTGATGACTGGAAGATTGATAGCTCAAAAAATGATAAGCAGTTAGCAGATTTCAATCCTTAAGTCAAGTAAGTTTTATACGTTTATAGATTTTTTTACATTCCATTTTGCATTAATTTAACAATTGTATATTAAAAATTCGTTTACACGTAGATAAACAAGCTACAGATCGAATAATATATGTTAATTCACTCCTTCATTCTTATCAATGTTGTCTTTATACATGTAAAATTGTAAGAAAATAAAACAGTCTTCAAAAATGGTACCAAGAGATCCCAATAACCAACTTAAGTTCAATATAATGTACTGTGAATCACTTCTGTAGAAGAGGATTTGACTAGCATAAGTTATATTTCCTAGGGTGGAGAAAAGGAAAAATAATAAACTCAAACCTTCTACCGATTTTCTTTGATGGTTCCTGATAATTTGGGGAATTCTTGCACCTAAATATAAAACAGCAGATAAATATCCCATTACTTGGGGACCCATTTCGATATTAGAACTTGGTTCCTCTGGCTCTTTTGAATCAGATAAAAAGTATCCTAAGCAACCAGCACCAAGCACGAAGAATATTGGAAGAACGTATTTAATAAAAATGCTATGGTACTCAGGTTCTATCGCGATATCTGTAAGCGTTGATGATCTTCTTCTTCTTAATAATGGTGCATTTTCACCGTGATGATGAGGATGATCTTCTTCGTGATCACGTACTTGATTACTCTCATGGCCATGGTGGTGGTGGTGTTCATGGCCATGATGGTGTATTTTATGATGTTTTGGATACATACGAGTATAATAAAGATACGACAAAATCATCATCGAATCTGCAATGCAGAACCAAACTGCCAAAAATATGACTTCTGGCAATAACCCTGCCCAGAGTGCTCCAATTAAATTAAAAGCATCACCCAAAAACCAGATCGAAATGAATCCAATTGAAACACCATCAGCAGATTTCAATCTCCATTGTTCGATTAACTGAGGCATTAATAATACAATCCAACATGCAAGGCTAAATACCGTGTTAGTATACGCTAATTAACTTAACTATCAATACATTTGAACATACGACGTTGAACCCATAATACCAGAAACCGACGTTCGCCACGTGGTATCTGATGATTGTAACATTAGCTGATTCATTTGTTGATGGAATAATGCAAACCCCATCTTCTCTAAAGAATTAGTTTATCCGTTAATATCAAATGAAAGTTTTTACTGAAAAGTCAAGCTTCGATAAGGAATAAATTCGCACGCATCGACGAATGAGCAATAAATGGCAAAATTTCGAGATCAATGGCTAACTAAAAGCTATAACAATGGATTACTGATTATCAGAGGTCGAAAGACATAGTCAAAAGAGTGCAATTAGGTCATGTAGCATATAAAGTATACCATGCAATACTTATTAAATTGTTCTTCGCTTTGAAATTAAAGCAAATAATGTATTATCAATCTATGACAAGGTAAGATTGTAGTAATGAGTAATTGTGATTGTATAAAAAATATTACATAGATGAAAGAAATAAAACATTGGCATTAAATCTAAGCATACATACAAATAAATATAACGTAATCTAATAAACTTCTAAGATATAACGACCATCTTCTTTCATGTCCTCCACAACCTTAGCGACATCCTTGATTTCTTTACCTTCAAGTTTGGCACCATTAGTAACAACATCTTCCAAACAAGCAGTGATATCAGGAACAGGCCAAGTTGGACCACACAAGTAGAACGAACCGTTTTTGGTGACAATTGCGTCGGTCAATTCGTCAATACTTTCTCTGATCTTATCTTGGATATAGATCTTTTGTGGTTGATCTCTCGAGAAAGCAGCGCCGATATGGGTTAATACACCGGCAGACATATATGCTTCCCAGAGTTCACCGTAAAGATATTCTTCCTTCTTGTGTCTAGAACCCATGTATAAGTAGACGTCACCAATTTCCATGCCTTGTTGTTGTTGCCAGATCTTTTCTTCGATGAAGGCCTTGAATGGAGCTAAACCAGTACCCAAACCAGACATGACAATTGGTTGAGTCGATAATGGTGGTAACTTCATAACAGAAGGCTTGACACTTACAACCAATTCATCGCCAATGTTCAAGTCTGATAAATATTTGGAACAGTGTCCAAATCTGGTACGACCCTTTGGATCAACCCAATCAACAACAACAATCAATAAATGCACAGCATTTGGATGAATTTTTTGTGAAGAAGCAATAGAGTATTCTCTTCTCTTCAATGGAGCAATGATTTTTACCAAGTCAGAGAATGAAGGTCTTGCAGATGGGAATTCTTCCAAAATGTCAACATAAGTACTGAAATCAACATCTTGTCTCTTCTTTAATTCTTCAGCACCTGTACCACTAGACAAGTTTTCTAAGTGTTCCTTCTCCTTAGGGTTGGTAGTAAACTCAGCTAAAGCTTCGTAGAATCTCTTTGGTGGTTTACCTAAGAAATCAACGCCTTCGCTTAATGCCTGTCTAGCAGATCTAATTTCGAAGATTGATTGATCTTCTTTGTTAGAAATTTCCACTAACGAGTCAGGATCAACATCGTAGAACTTCAAGAATTCGTCAACTGCCTTAGTTGGGTTACGTCCATGGATACCTAAGGCTTCACCAATTTCATAAGTTAAGCCAGTACCAGTGGTATCAAACTCAATGTGGAAAATATTTCTCGAATACTCTGATGGTGTAAGTCTTTTTGATTCTTGAACTTTAACAACAAAGTTTTTGACAGGTAAATCTGGTCTTAATTCTTGCTTAACATCATAGGCTTCTGGGAAAGTCAATTTAGTTGCTAAGTCCCTGTATCCAGCATGGACAGTTTCTTCGACGCCAGTAGAATCAGTACGTGGGTTAGGGAAGAACGAAGATTCAGTTGGGAAGAATGGTAATGGACCAGCTTCTTCTACTTCTTCTTCTTCTTCTTCCTTCTTTTCGACAGGTTCGTCTTCTAAGTCAATCCATTCAGGTAAAACTTTAATTTCTTTCAAACCATTCTTCTCGTCAACAGTGTTAACGAACTTATCTAAAACAGATGCCAATAATTCGAAACCATTACCGTTGGCTTGCAACAATTTGTTAACAATAAAGCCATCCAATTCAGGCAATGATGCTCTCCAGAAGGCTAACTGAACTAAGAAGTCACCCGAAAATCCCTTAGTAGAATCATTCAGAGCATCTAAATCTTCTAAAATTGTGTTATCAACCAAAACCAATTGATTATGGTTCTTAGCCAAAGTACGTCTGAATTCAACTGGTAACTTAGGAATGATATCTTCTTCAACCGAGCTCTTAATTGGTTTATGATTGACAAGTAAGATAGTAGCACCTGGCTTTGCAGTTGCTAGGATATCGTAGCTTGATAAGATAGAGATATCTTCAATCAAGACAACATTAGCAGAATCAACAGATTCAACAGGAAAACCTTTTGAAGTTGAGACAATTTGGGATTGAAATAAACCACCACCGTTGATATTGTCAAATTTGTTTCTAATGCTGACAACTTTTGAGTCATCCAAGGATAACGATAAGGCTAACTTATTGGAAACCTCAACAAACACGCCATTGTCCTTACCCCAAACCAAATAACCACCTTCTGGAGAAGTGTTGGCGGTGATTGGGGAAGAAGAGATAATTCTATCAGGTACAGCAAGAATGTTGTCAACATTCAATGATGGTAAAAATTCACTCAAAATCTTAGTGATAGTGATTGGAGTCCAGACAAAGTTTAATGGGTAAACGAATTCATCAACGCTTAAGTTGTGGTAGTGGCCACTCAAAAACAAAGCAGCAGTAATATCAGCTTTCAAAGATGATGATCTTGAGCATTCAGTGCTACCTTGACCTAAAACAACTAACTTACGGGTAGACGAAGGAATCAGTTGAACGAATTTTGCAGAACTGAAAGGTAATGGAACACGAACCTTAAGTAAACCAACATCAGAGGAAAGCTTACTAATAGCATGGGATAATTGGGTGGATTCATGGGAACCATAGATGACAAAGACAGTTTCAGGGTTCTTGCTTCCGATATAATCAAAATGAGAATAACTAGTACCTGCTAACCTGTTTAAGTTATTGAAAGCTAATTCAACTGCATCTTCAACGCTAGCTGGAGCAGCATCGGAACTAGCCAACAAATCTTGGTACAAACGACCTAATTCTTCAACAGATAATAAGTCGTTATATTTGGTAAAAGTCTTGGAAAATTCAGGACCATCGAACAAGTTCAAAGATGGGTTACCGGTGAGTGCAGCCAAGTAATGGTTCAATAAAGTCAAATGTTGCAATTCTAAACCATCATTAGAGTTAACTGGTGTAACAACAGGATAGTTCAAAGAACGCGCAACACTTAAAGGAGCAATGTAGTTAGATACTAAAGAATCGGTAGCACTGTCGTAGTCAACGGCACTGACGTTGAGTGATAACGGTAAATTGGCAGATTTCCCGGCCAATGTAGGGTGCATATAGGTCAAAGCATTAGCACCGGCCAAAGTTGATAGTGGTTGCCCATTAGTACCGTTCTTACCAAAGTATCCTAAAATAGCATTAGAGGCTCCGGATCTCACTTGCAACTTGTGGAAAAATGGCACAACTCCAAAAGAATTGTGTCTTTGATATTGCTGGGACCAAAGCTGCAAATACGAGTCTAACAAGTTGTCAGCCCCTGGAGTCTCGTAACTAAAAATTTTGCTCGAAATGGAGTAGACAGTTTGACTGATAATGGTCGATGGTGACGTGTATGCTGTTCCCTTCAACAAACTTGGATCGACAGTCATTTCAAAAGGGTTGGAGTTGATAATGGAAGTTGATAAGATGCTTTCATTACCACTGATACTGGCAGACGCACTTGCGTTTGCGGAAATTGGTTCGATAGCGTGAGGAGCCATATTAGACACTAGTTATATCTCCCTGAAATGAATAAAACCTACGTTTGTGGGAATCTATTCAATAAATAAGCATAGCAGATAAAATTTGTATAAATTTTCAGTTATCAAAAAACACGTGACATGTAATCATAGTCATAAGCTTACTAAGATTTTGACCTACCACGGAGATTCCTAGTTTCTATACAGAGAGACCCTCGTGTGTATTGGCTACATACTCGATATTACCTCAAGATTTGACAATACCGTTATAACAAAAGAAAGCAAGAATTTCTTTTGCATGTGTGAAGTCTAATATTGAGCCACATAAGATATGGGTGTTGATATAGAGACGACTGATAAATGAGCCGAGAGGTGTCTTACAGGGACTCCCGAGTTTCTTGCGAAGGCTGCAGATATGGCCTGGTCGGTCTGGTTGGCAAAATGGGAGATCGATGGTAGCAATATGTTCGAATAAGTTGTAGATCAGAAATATACCGTGGGACATATAGTGGGGGGAATTCGCGATAAGATATGGGACCAATATCGAAGAAAGGTATTTTGTACAGATCTAGGTGTCAGTAGGTATCAAATGGTACCAAATGACATTAATGGGTACATAATAGTATGTAGGACTTGTAGAGAAAGATATAGTGGGTTGTTGGGGCTTTAAGAGGGCGATAATTGGAGAGTGGAGGACGAATTCACGACCTGAGTGGGCTTGGATGCGATTATGGAGGCCACAAAATGCCCGAGAAACAAGATAAATACATGGATGAACATACACGTATACAGTGCATTGTTGGTAGTTAGCAGGTTCGGGTTTGTATGGGCTGACGGTTTATTTTTGAAATATTCACAAATACGAGGGAAGAAACGAGGAATATGTCCCACGTTATTCCATAGTAAATGTACGCAATTCCGAGATATTGTCGGTTAAAATGTCATCAGTGGTCCATTATTCGCAATAGTGGTCAAAACTGAATGCCATCTTCTTGGTACAATCTAAGTCTCCATTGACCACAATAGTAGATTGAAAATGGCACCAGTACAGCTGTCACATTCTATGTCACCAGTAAAGTCCGAAGTGGACTTGCATGAGCTTTCTGAAGTGGCTACGAAACCACACTCATTCAAGAATAATCCAAAGAGGAAAGCACCACCACGTCGTTATAAACCATGCAGACAAATCATAGGAGACGAAGTGAAATACTTGCAGACCAAACCGAATATCAAAGTTGACACCCCAACTTACACATCTATAAGTGCACCACCTAGTTTGAAACCCCAAAAACATTACTGTGATATAACGGGCTTACCAGGCAAATATAAAAGTCCTACCAACAGTTTACGATTCTATGACGTGGAAATATACCAGGAAGTTATTAGAAACATGCCTCCTAGTGTGGATCAAGAATATCTAGAGTTGAGAGGGGCAAATGTGATCTTAAAATGAGTGTATTTTGTCTATGTATTATATACCATTCCAGCTATCCACGATCTTGCTTATGCTTCTGTCAAACTTCGCCGATTGTAATAGTGTCTCGTTATCGGCCAAATTACCTGACAAATTAGTGAAGGGATTACAAATTATATGTATATAGGACTTGTGTAATTGGGAAAATAAATCTTTCAATTTCATTGGTTTTTTTGTAGCCGATGGAGTCTTAGCAGATTCTTTAGTAGACTCTTTAGCTGAGTCCTTCGATTCGGGAGTTGGTGAGCTTTTATCGTCCTCTTGTCTGTCTTCGAATGCTGCTTGGCTCATTCCTAGACCAACTATTATTTTCAACCCAGTATTGGTTTCGTATCCGTACACAGTTATATCATCCTGAATAAACAAGAGAATTGCTCCTCCATTTTCCTCCAAATCCTGCTGTTGTTCACGTAGACTGGTAGAAGATGGAGATGCAAATATGTCCAATGCCATATGTGATAAGAAGTTGTATTTAAGGTATTTGTTGGCATTTTGGGGATTTTCTGAATCCATTGGTCCAATATCAAACGATTGAATATATAACGGTACATCCTTGCGTGATATCAATGACACGAACTTTATTTTCTTGTTTGCTTGTGCCATGGTTGATTCTAATATGCTAGGAGGTAAAGAACCATAATGGTGATAATTATCATATTGAATATTAACTTGTAAAATTATTTACTCAGTTTGCAGGTTTATTGTTTACAAACAGAATCCTATCAACATTTGATCAAGATTAGATCATAGCAACCAAAGTTAAGCAGTTATGACGGAAGTATCTCCATCTTCGAAGAAAGTGGATGATTTCTTATCTAGTATATCCGAATTGTCTCAAGAAAGATTGAGGGAGGACCAGAAAAGACAGAGAGAATTACAAAGGAACGTTGATGCTATGAGACTGAGGCTGAACAGTTCGTCTCCTGTTAAAGGTTGGTCATACCAGCCGATGCCGTATAATTCAAGCAGAGGCCATGATGATATTCCTCTGTTGAAGTTCAACAGGAGTCTTAGACTGAATAATGAGAAGTTTTCAGCGAACATGAAGGATCTTGACGAAGATAAACCACCTGAAATGCCTCAGAGACCAGATAGTGGTGGAAGACAATACAGGAGCTCGAGAGTAGATGCATTCAACGAGACACCACCTCCAATGCCTCAGAGACCAGTTGCTGAAAGCGAAGAATCACCTCCTCCTATGCCTCCTCGTAGGGACATAAAGAAATCAGGACCACCAAAACCTTCGAAACCTTCTGGAATGTCATCCAAGTTTGATATTGAATTAATAAATCCCGTTCCAATGAAAACAAAACCAGAGCTACTTTCCAAAAGGGATGATATTGAAGTGCAACCTATTAAGCCTAAATCTCCCCTGACCGAGGGACAAAAATATAGATCGTTTACTGAATTAGAAAATGGCATTAGACAAGGTTCCGATGTAGGGGAAAAAACAAAGGATATGGTGGATGATTTATTTGCCGTGAATTCGATAACTAATTCGAAGCCGCTTAAACCTATAAAATCTGACAAGCTTTCTACGAAACCAAATTCTCAAGGCAAGGTCGAAGAAACTCCCAACGTAGTACCAAAACCAACATATCTTAGTGCCTTATCAGCCACGAAAAAGCAAACAGAATCATCTCTGATTCAATCATCTATATCCGGTACAAAACAGAGGTATATTCCAGAACATAATAATCCGAGCGATGTGTCTATAATCAAATCGTCATCTCCACAACGGGAAAAGAAGCAGAACTCGTGGCTTGACAGTGCCATCAAAAAGAATGATACACCTGAATCGGTGCATAAAGAAACGGACTTGCCCACTAAACATGTCAAATCACCGGAATATTTATCGCTGCTAGCGAAGAAAAAGTCGCCAGATACTCACAACCCAGACTTTAGAACACCCCCAAAGCCTCCTAAACCATCAATTGAAACGTATACCAAAGAAGAAAATGAATTATTGAAATCACAAATGCAAAAGTTATCCTCATCCAAGAATAAGTCTGCACCCCCCAAGCCTGCCAAACCATCTATTTCGAAATACGAGGAACAGGATACGGAAGTCTTGAAGTTGCAAATGCAGAAGCTTTCTCACGGTAAAAATGCCCCTCCAAAACCATCGAAGCCCTCACCTAAAAAGTACCAGGATGAGGACAATGCAATTCTTCTCTCGCAAATGAAGAAATTGGGCAGAAACTCCAACTCATCCACTGCCCGTGGTTCTACGCAGCAGACAAACCCAGAGGGGTTGGCCGCATTGGCTAAATTGAAGCCCGTAAAAGTGGCTCCTCTGTCAAAATCCGCCTCATCCAACTCCATACCCGAGCCGATAAAGAAGTTAGAACATATGAAAACTTCTGACAGAACCCTCAAAAAATCGCCTCCTCCCGAAAGACCTGCTGCTACAAGAACGCCTTCATCCTCTGACTTGAGCGATAACAAATCTTCCTCTAAGGGCCCCGCTTCTTTCCAAGATCAACTATCATCAATTATGCGAGCCAGCACTGTACCGAATGTTCGTGCATCGAAGCCCGCAGCCAACATTCCTCGAGCCAGTACGCTACCCCTACATGAAGACACAGCTAGTGCTACGCAATCCAAGCTTACGCACCCTAACAAGGGTCGTTCCAAAGGTCCAAAGAGAAGACTACCTAAGAAAATTGCAAACAGCCCTTCTACGGCTGATAAGGCTTGCAGTGCAAGTGCACATGCAAATGCAAATGCAAAAGATAGTACCACCCAAATAATCGACTTTAAACATAAAAAAGTTCCACCTCCAGTCAATAAAGCTTCAAAGCAGAAGGCATTGGACAATTTAAAACCAAGCCGGAACTTTAGTGGAGAGTTATTCATTTAATTAGATAGGCTGTATAAGCATAATCCATTATTCAATTTTGTGTAATTTCACCAAGCCGTAAATTTCACTTGTCCACTCTGACAATAAGCATTTAGCAATAAAGGACAGAAGTTCTTCTTAACTTTATCTTTGACTATACAAGAACATTGAGTATGGAAGCAGTTACCGAACATTTTAATCAGTTGAGATCTCAACTACCAAGCAATTTTGAAGAGGTGCAATCATGCATCAGCCAGTTGAAGGAAAAGATTCCAACCAGCTACGATGATATTGAACCTTATGTCAATGCATTGAAAAATGTCTCCACGGACGATATAGTAAGTGATTTTAGTAATTTAAAGGTGACCCCTATCACAGTATCTTTGTCGATAACTGCTTTCACCACATTATTTATCTTAGGACGTATTTTGGGTTCAAATGGCCAGCAAGGCAGGAGCAAATCGAGTAAGAAGAACCAAAAGAAGCGTTCTAAGAAGAAGTTGACTAAGGCACAAAAGGCAAACGAGGATATACAGTCCATTTTAGACTTTGTCGAGGAGACTTATGTTCCGGAGATTGACGAATACTTGGAGAATTACAAGACTTTGAAGGAGGATGATTTGGAATACAAATACAACTATTTCGAAGAAATGTTGTTGAAGCAGTTAATGAAATTGGATGGTATTGACGTTGTTGGAAACGATATTTTGAGGGATAATAGAAAGAAGGTTATAAAGTTCATTCAAGATCATCAAAGAAGATTAGATGCATTCAAAAAAGAAGTTAATATGTAGACATGCCATGCTTCTTTTGATAAAAAACTATTGTGTTTTAAAGCAGAACTCATGTAATCCTATATATGTATTCATAACTATGTAGATGTAACTTATACTTAATGGAGAAATTGTTTTATTTGTAATTGTGAAAAGTGTAGGGGGCAAACGACGACTTTCCTAAATTAGACCCAAATCCTTCTTCACCATGGTTTTGCAAATGGGATGATAACTGCTCTCGAATTTTGTGAACGTGTTAATGGCGAATTCTTTGCTAACATAGGCTTGCAATAATTTGTAACCAGGCCTCACAAATTTCATTCTACCAACAGTTCCTAGCCACATTGCAAAATCTTGGACTATTTGATCCGTAGTGTTATAGTTTCCAAATCTAATAAGTAATTCATTCCAGCTTGATTTTATCTCTCCATTAGTGCTTGCCGCATAGAAAGGATAAATTGATGGTAACTTCTTGATAATCTTCTCGGGAACGGAGTATGTCCCGAATTTTTCTGTTAATGATTCAAGGAAAAGCTTATGTTGATCAGGTTCGAAATTTCCAATATCTCTCGATTCATTAAATCCAGACATATCTGCTGAATTAGATTTGGCAAAATCGAACCATTTATCAACTAATCTATAACATTCGTCAGCTAAGCTGGAATCAAATTGAGGAATATTAGGCGGTAAGCCTTCACCAAATATCCAACCTTTCCAATCAATGGCATCTAACTTTGCTGCCTTTCCACGAGGTTCAAAAAACTCATATAGTGTATCTATGAATTGGTAGGTATCTAACGACTCATAGCGAAATTTCTTGAAGTAATAAGGTATGAATGGATCAAATTCTTTAATACCTCCGACTTGTTGTTCAATGTAGAATAAGAAATTGAAACCTTTTTCATATGGAACACGGGAAAATGCATCATCTGGATCTGATCCTTCCTTGAGATCCCAAACTAGAGACGTGTATTTTGGCTCTAAAGTTTTGACAGAATCAACTAACGAATTCCAACCAACAATAGCAGAAAAATGTCTCCTTTTTTCTCCATACTCGATTGCCTCCTTCTCACCTAATGATTTAGCTTCTGCTGCAGCTACTCCCCCAATTATTCTTCTTTCTAAATAAACTGTCCACCCTTCATTTAACCAGAAATGTTCCCACGAACAATTCGTAACCAAATTACCCAGCCAAGAATGGGCTAATTCATGAGCCATAACCTTAACTTGTGACCTGTCTTTGCTAATTAATGTAGGTGTAGCAAATGTAATATTTGGATTCTCCATTCCACCATATGGGAAGCTCAGCGGTAAGACTAATGCATCAAACTTCAACCATTCGTACTTGAATATTAAACCTTCAGCTACTCGTATGAAATTCTCCATGTCCTTTTCGAATTCCCATTGACAATCACTCAATCCTACCTTTTCGGAATAAACTGTTGATCTTGGCCCTATTGGAGCAGATGCCAAATCCCCAGATGCTAATGCTACCAAATACGACGGAATTGGAATAGGTTGATGAAAATAATAAACTCCTTCCTCATTGGTTTCCTTTGGTCTACCAGACATTAGACATAGGTATGGAGACTTAACTTTCATATCATAAGGGCTTTTTATTCCTGGGGTATCAAAACACGGGAAGAAGCTTCTGGCATGAATCGCTTGACATTGGGAAAACAAATATGGAGCAGTTTGGCCATCTGTAGCTTCTTTTTCAATGAATTGTAATGCTGTACATCTATGTGTAGTGGCAAATTCAATGTTCAACTTGAATTCTTTGTTAATTGTAGTTGGTAATGAAATCTTCAATGGTGATCCAAATGGTTCTTGCCTTTTTACGAGTTCATAATTATCACTTGGTAAACCATTTATTCTAATTTTAATTATCTTTAAATATGAGGTGTCCAACACAATGTTTGTTGTATTAGGTTTTCTTGCAGTTAAAGTATAAGTTACTTGTCCCAGGACTATCTTTTTATCAAACGAGACACTGATATCTAATTCAGTGTTCAGCACATGAAAATCCTTATAATTCGAATTTGAACAAGGGTCCAATTCAGGGCTTACTGAAGGCCTTTTCTTGTTAATATCTTCTAAAGCCATTAGATTGTATTTAATATTTAAATGTAGAATTATGACCCCAGTATCAACATTTCAACACTCGCATAAAATTTATGGACAATAAAGAACGTTGTAAATTAAAGGTAATTAAGTGTCTAAATAAATACTATATATAATGTACTCGATAATAAATAAAATAACTACTTAGTAGGTTCACCAGTTGTAGTAGCATGCTCTGTAGGTTTCTTCTTTTTTTCTCTTTTCTTGGTAGCTTCAGCGACCAATTCTTCAAATACTCTAGCTTCTTCATCTTCAGCTTCTGTTCTTGTAATACTCGAAAACACTTCACCAATTAACTTCAAACCCTTCGCTCTTGCAACTCTAACGTTCAATGGTACTTCCTTGTCTTGCAATATATTGTCGCAAACACCACGAACTGTACTTTGAATTTCGAACCTTGAACCAGACCATGCAGCTGCTAACACTTTACCCATTAAGTATTTTTCCATTTCTGCAATATCTTCGGCTGTATGTTTTTCAGGTATCTTTTCTTCCTCTTTCTTTTCGTCGCTCTTGATACCTTCACCTTCTTTGGTGTCTTTCTCAGCACTGTTGTTTGTCGCAGCTGCTTCCTTTTGTTCTTTCTCCTTCTTCATCTCTTCGATTTCTTTCTCGATCTGGTCAACTTCTTCAGCCTTTTGCTTTGCTTCAGCCTGTTCTTCGGCTTCTTTCTTAGCATGATATTCATTATCTTCTTGCATTTTAGCATACTCTTGCATCGTCAGTTGCGCATCCAAGGCACTGGTAATAGTTTTGAAGGTATCTCTGACAACTCCACCTTTTTCTTTTACTGACCACCAAAGACCACCGAAACCCAAGAAAGTTTGGTTCTTTAGAAAGATTTTCAGCTTGGTCTTATACACAGATCCAATAGTATGTAATATTTCCAAACCAAAACTTTCCATCTTCAATGATTCTGCCTCGTACTTCAATTTCTGTTTGAACGAATCTGCAACGTCTTCTTTCATGTCTGTTTCAGTAAATAACGAAAGCTTATCAGTCAATTTTTTAGATAACTCTTCTCTCATTTCGATTTTCTTTATCCTACATTCTTCTTCGAATTTCTCAAGCTCTTCTTTCCGTTTTAACTCTTCTTTTTCTTCCTTAGTCAATTCCTTTTTATCTCCGTCTTTTGTGGCTACATTACCACCACCAGACGTATCCTCCAAATATAACTTTTGTGTCTTGTCACGTAACTTAACATCTTCTTCATCGTGTAAGTTGGAATTCTTAACAGTATCGCCCGTAGTAGTTGTCGCATGAGTAGCATCCTGTGCTTTGGATTCACTAGTTTGCGTCTTCGAGTCATCGCCCGTCTTTTCTTCTTCCTTTGCATCCTTCTTCTCCTCGTCTCCATATCCTGATAACTCAGCGGACTTGCTTAACTCCTGAAGCAACGATAATTCCCCAATCCAGTCTTTGAATGCATCTCCTCCAAAAATCATAGAGAAAAACTCCGATGGATCTTCGAATCCTTCGCTTGGAATCGACTCTTGTTTACCATATTTATCATACTTCGACCGCAAATTATCGTCCGACAAAACCTGGTATGCCTCCCCAACTTCTTGGAACTTAGCTGCGGCTGTAGGGTCTCCTGGATTCTTATCTGGATGAAGCTTGATTGCAGCTTTTCTGTATGCCTTCTTTATGTCCAATGAAGTTGCATCGGGCTGAAGGCTTAATAAATCATAATACGTAGTATCTACCACCATTGGTTCAAATTAATCAAGAGTTCTTTCTCTAATACCAATAATATTGACTAAAATATCCTTCAATTCTGGTAATATGGTGCAAATATGACCTTCTATACATTGTCTGTGGCAATTTAGCACAAGATGACATGAAATTTACGCGCACGACTTTTTGATAGTTGAAAGATAACTACTTATACTACTACTACTTCATAATTAACGTACTATAGTTCTAATATTATATGAATTCAATAGTTATATACAAGAAGAAGATTAAGCTGAATAATACACTTTTCTCAAATCGACTAATCTCTTACCTCTACCAGCAGCAAGATCCTCTAAAGGTCTTTGCTTGGTCAAGGCTTCAACGAAACCCTTGGTAACGTTCATTGGGTTTCTAGACTTGTAGATCTTACCTCTCAAGTCTTTGATACCAGCAGCCTGACAAACTTCGAAGATATTAGGGTTGACTCTCAAACCAAACGCGGATGGGGCCGACTTAATGAATAATTTGACGGCATGGAATTTGTATTCGATGTCACCAACAATGGTTCTCTTTTCATATCTTGGGATAGGAGTCAAGTTCTTTACTGCGTTCCAGTGGGCCTTGACCAATGCAGTTCTCATTCCGTCTCTTGACTTACCCTCGCCTAAACCAATCATACCATTTTTGTCACCCACGACAGTCAAGGCATAGAAGTTAGGAATCTTACCTTTAGAAGTCTGACACGAAACTCTCTTCATTACAATTGGACGCACGTAAAGGTTGGATATGTAACGTTGATCTAAACCGGTCAACTTGGCTAAACCCTCCGCGATTTCTCTTTTACCTTTCAATGCAGACGAAAATTTTTTATTAGGACCAGCTTCCGGCTTGAAACGAAACGCTAAGTCGGTTCTATCCGCTGCCTGGATTTGAGGGATAGGTGGATATGGGGAGCGATTCTTGGCTTGGTTTGGATATATGATAGGTTCTGTCCACTTTGGATCGGTGGTCGAGTAATCAGATGATACATCTGATGGTGCTACTTTCGACTTGGTCTTTTCTCCTTGTTTCTTCAACTCTAACACAGTCTCTGGGTCCACCAATGACTCAGTAATCTTGATACTTTGTAACAATTCTGGTGTGTAGAACTTGGACAAAAAATCAACATGCTTGTCAACTTTTGAAGCTTTACTACCGATAATTTTGGATGTAGAAAATGCCTTGCTCCCCCTTATTATACTCGAGGGACCAGGTAAACGAAACGTACACTTGAACATCCTTATTTATTCCTTGGTTTCCTTGATTCTATTAGTATAGTAATAAATTTATGAATTTTTCACTTCTTCAAATTCCGAGATTTTCATTACCCGGATTTTTATATTGTCAGTACTATAATAGTTGATTGCAAAATTAATTATATATGCTATAATTGGTCTTTGGAATGTCCTGATAGACGATGGAAAGAGTTCCTTATTGGAGTATGAATGGCATATTTAAAAAAATGCTATATTCTAAAAAAAAATTCGTGTCAGTTCTTTCAAGACATCACCATAGTATTAGGCATAGTAGGCATGTAAAGTACAAAATTGAAGTCCTAAGTCATGTAGTAGCAATATACTGTACCTAAGAACGACTAAACAGCTAACATAGAAAGACTAATCGTGGTATAGCAAATATTATTCAAATTCTGAATGAATATTTAGTTATATTGATTTATTTGGTTGAAAATTCATCTCCATCAGCACCAATCAAGCTGACTGGTTAATTCACTAATGGTGTCATACATTAACTGCTAATGACAACACTATTGCTTAAAAAATCTATCGTGGCAACACTCTCGACCATATAGAATAGCTGCATAATATAGCCATCTGACTTTTCAGCACGGTGCAACTACGGTCTGCCTATCAATTGGTACTTCGTTAGTGACCACGATGTTCCATAGGGGAAATTTCTACTATTATCGGCCTTATGCCTTATATTTTCTCACACGTAAAATTAGTATATGAATGTTGCATATGTACCGCATGCCAAGGTTCCAAAAATCGATATACCGAGTAAATAAAAAGGGTCACTGCTAGCCCTCTCCCGGTCTCAAAAGACGCTATTCTATATCACTGTCAGTACTGGAAGGTTTGGAAGCTCAAATGTAGTCGCTGACAAAGCCCCGGCTCCAGTCCCTCTTCCCCAACAGCACCCCCTCCTTTCGCAAGATAGCGTAGGCCATCGAGACATGGAAATAGACGTTTGGCATATTCCACGAGCCAACCACAGCATTGACAGGCACCTCAATTGCTTCGTTGCGAACGGTGAACGAAGTTGAAGTTTCACCGAGTCTATTGACTGTGTCTTTGTCGGTCTCATCTAGGTGCTTGAGGGCCAGGTCGATGCGAGCATGCATCTTCTCATAGGTATCAAGATCTTCTTCAGGCTCAGCATACTCCCGACCGGAAAGCTTCGCAGCCAATGAATCGCTCAGGAAAGCAGCATAGTGAACTTGGAAAGTGAGTGGCTTCATGTCCTCTATGAGGCGTGCTGTGAAGAATGTGGCGGAATCGGGGTGCTTTTCAGCTTCAGTGAGGATTCTCTTGAGAGACGTGAGAGCGCCCTTGGCCATTACAACGGTTGCATCGTAGAGAGAATAGGTCATAGTGATGGATAAACTTCTATGTGGTCGACTTAAAACTTACTGTTTGAGATGTTAAGCTTTGAACGTTAATGGTTCCAAGAGGACTTTATATCTAGATATCTAGAATTTCAAAACTCGACCAAGACGGCATAATTCCAGTAAGAACACAATACCCACCATGCGGTATTTATTATAGTATTTATGGCGTTTATACGATAAGCACAATGTTGTGGTGAACTTTTAATATGTATGGCCTTATGGATGGAAGCAGACCTGGCACGAGCAAAGATATTCTATGTAAGTAATTGAGTCTGTTGGCCATGAAGCTTCCCAGATTCTGGTCTCTACAATAATCTGAATCTGACTGGCTACCAATTTGTGGAAAGCTGTCACTGATATAGTGTATTACTATATACGCTAGACCGCTTGTCCTCTTATAAAATATTTTATTAAGAAACGAGAAGGCATGTACTCTTTTACAGTTATTTCTAGTGTTACAGAAAGCTACCTCTCTCTCATGACAATTATTGCATACATCCCTTTACAGTTAACTCTGGAACATAAATAGATACCTCAAGAGTGTCCGCTAGCATTGTTTCTCACTAATAGATTTTGGATGCAAAATCTCAAATGAAGTATCTTGATATTGTAGAGTTTTAACACGCACTATAACAATTATTATACATCTGTATGTTTTAAAAAATCCATGAAATCTAATTGTTCAACTGATTCTGAATGTTCTGTCGTACTTGACCATTTTCTATCATTAAAGCTGGTATAATTGCTTGTACGAGTATTATCTCCTGGGCGGACATTTGCAAACCGAAACGATTTCTCATTTGGAATACTATTATTACTAGCAATACTATTCCCTCTAACCTCAGGCGTAAGAATGGTCTTCTGTCCTGAAAGAATACCAGAAAAGTCATGCATATTAGCATTTTCCACACAGTAAGCTTCATGCTTCAAATAATTTATATTCTCAGATTGACAAACTTCCATCGGCTTTGGTAAGGAGAATAATGGGAGAAACGATATTAATCTACGCCAGCGTGGATATTCATACTTTTCAGTTTGTGACTTGTCTACTTTTATCGTCGTAATTTTCCATGGTTTCTCTCTGATTAAAAATACAGCCGTATCAACAGTACAATTGAATGGCTGCATGAACGCAGCAGTCCCGTTCATCCATATATGTGGCTTTACAGATAATCCGAATCTCAAATCCATGCCATGCACTATAGTTGTGAAGATCCATAATAGAAGATATGACGCAGGATAGATGAATATTGCCCTCATCTGCCATTGAGCTTGTATTCTTCGTGCTCTGAAATGTTGTATGGTTTCTTGGCTTATATCGCTCTGCAAAGATGAACGGTTAATACTTTTCGATTCGTCATTTTTCATAGTAAGCTTGAAAAAGAACAAATATCTCATAAAGTTTTTAAGCTTTCTTGTAAACCTTTGTCGCCTACTCCAGGAACCATAATCGGCCGCTAGTGCATTTTCAACATCGCTATACTGTTTCGTCACATGGCGATAAATGCAACAATATATAACAATTATTGTTGCCATAATTATGTATCGAGGAATCCAGCTTAAAGCTAATCGATACCAAATCGGTCTGCTGGGAGTATAACACCAATTGGTTAACGGTACATAACCATGATCACTAACAAACGGTATTGCAGCTAGCACGATCGGAAACAATACTGACACCACGTAAACTGAATGCCTGTATCGGTACAATCCACCTTCATAATTATCTCCTCGTTTAATTCTATTATTGGGTCGATACACCAACAATGCAACATGAATCGCAAAGCTCAAGATTGCAATATCAGACCCTTCTATCGCAAACGCAGTGAAAAATCCTGACACTTTGCAGAATTTCAAATCCTCATAAGCTGCAATGTTTGCCATAACCGTCGCTGGAAAAACCAATAAAAAAATAGCCTTGATCAAGTCATGTAGAATTAAGAAAATAACCAACTGATGCCTGAAAACTCGCTTTCTATAATCAATAGCCAAAAAGAAATATATTCCAATAAAGCCAGCAACTATTGAGACTGAAGCTGAAACTATCGATATTAATCTTTGTCTATCAGCCTGGTACATAGTATAACGACCAAGATCAGCCGTATACGGCCACTCTAAGCTCGTTTCATAGACATTAGAAATTGTTCCAACTGATGTAGATGGTTGTACTAATTTCGCATTTCTATTCATGTACCCCATGAAATAAGTCTGATGGTGAAACAAAAGCTATCAAATGTGTACCACTTGTCAAGGAAGAGACTTAAAATAAGTAAGTAATAAGTAAACACTGTATGGTCATGCAGTCCTTCGTTCTAAAATCAATAGGGCCTGACATCGAGCATGTCATGCTACTTTATGTGAAGATCTGCTTTTCGCTTACTAAAATATTGCGGTAATCGAATCATGCAGACTTCACAACAGTAAACCCATTTACATCTTACTCATCATGTAATGCCCAGACTTTAGTCAGTTATTTTTGTAGGAGCGATTGTAGGAGCGACACTGCGAGTTCTAGAGCCATTATAATGGCAAAAATAATGCTTATCGATGTTGAGGTGTGGAATGTTGTTGACTAAGATAATTCTGCAATAAGGCCTGCAGTTATCATTGCAATGCATACCAACGATCTTGTGAATATATTCGTATATAAACTTTCTATACAACAGGCAGGCTCAGCATGTGAATACGATTGAATCACTTCTGAGAATTTTGTTGAGTACTTTATTTCCAGATGAAATATTTTGCTCACCGAAGACATATACATAATGAGATTACATGCTGTTAGTCTGGCTAATGATAACTAATAGATAGATACAATAAAATTATTGAAAACAATTCAATAGTAAATAAAATTTAATACATTCTAATTATTCAGGTTCGAATATTAAATAAAATTCAAATATTATAGTAAAGCACATGGAATGAAAAAGCCATCTAGGCTTATAAATGCCGTATTATACAAAACACAAAAAACTGGGTATGGTGAACCTGAAAATTAGATTCGATGAAATGCTTTTTATGTATTTGTAATTGATTCAACCCATGGGTGTGATGACTGGTGATTCACGCTCCAGTGGGCTGAGCTGCAATTGAGACATCGACTTTTCGTTTTCCTGTTCCCCGTTCTTCTGTTGTAATTCGATAACTTCCATTTTCAACGTCTCAACTTCTTTCTCTAATCTTTTACCAAAGACATCAATATAGTACGTGGCACCATTATACGAAGCCCAGATAAATATAAAGAACATGAATGCACCGCAAGCATGCTTGTACCTGAACCAAATTGGACAAAAACTCATGGTTAAGATTTGATATCCGAATTGAATTAAGGTAAAGGCGGCGATTTGCATCCACGTATATGGTAATGAATTGACGAATTTACCCAACGCATCGTTCTTGTTTTTCTTCTTGAGGTAGGTAAATGATGTCACTTTACCCTTTTCGATCTGCTCTTTCCTCTTGATGGTGATAAAGTAATGGTAACACACTTGCCAAAGAGTGTAATAGATGGAGGTCCAAATTATACCGTTAATAAAGTTCCAATGGTCGATACCAGCAACCGCTGGGAACCTGGCGGCCCTATAATCTTCAGGCAATTCGTGAACAATAACGAACAAAGTCACTGGCGGCATGATGTGTATAAATGAACTCGTAGATTTTTCGATAGAATGTAAAACAAGCGAATTTCTCCATGTGATGACCGCAAACGACAACGTCCCCATGGCCAACGAAAACACCGACACGAAAAGCAGTCGTGAGTCCGGAAACCACCAAATAAATACAATCAACAACAAATTGACATAGTAGCACAAATCGGCCAAATAGTATTGAAATGAAAGCTTGAAGTAGGTGTAGAATCTGATGGGCATCAACACACAGAACAATGCCGTGTGAAACACATGGAACCACTGTGGGTACTTTCCGATCAAAAACCCGCATGTGGCAATCAAAGTTATCGCCATCGCATAGAACAACTTCTCGGTGGTCGAAGACCTCAAGCTATCGTGAAGTCTCTTGTCAAACTTCCCCAAATTGGAGAATAGATTCTCATTGAGCCTCATCAACTCAGAATTCGAGTCGGACTTTCTTGCATCCTCCTTAAGCTGCTGAAACCTCTGTTTCGTCTTCTCTTTCATCCGGTTGAACTTCTTCTTGGTGGTATCACTCACCATATCCACGTCGAACCCAAAGTCAAAGTCCGACAAAAAGAGCATCCTGGACAAATCAATAAATGACACACTGGCCGAAGAATCGCTTCTCTTCAATGTATACGTGCTGCTGCTCTCATCATCATTTATGTCCGCAGATTCATCCTTACCATCCTCTTGCTCATTCTTTCGACGCAAATTAATTTCCAGTAGCATAGAACTTTCGTCAATATCACTTGATCCAACACTAGAAGCTGAACTCATTCGTCTTTTGTTAAAATTACACTTCCACTTAATGTTCTTAACTGAAACTTGTGACTGTGATGATATATGTCCCATTTTTGTAATTTTGTGTAATGGAATCCTGATTATGGCCTACAACTTACTAGCAGTATAGATCTTCGATAAAACCACCAAAATGACAAAAGAATATAAAATACTACATCTTAGGAATTATACTTTATTATTACCAGTATTAATCACAGCATTTTAGCGTTATGTATTGGTATTAATATCAAAATAAATACATGTGGTGTACAAACCCACCACGTTTCCCAATCACAATGGCTGTTAATGCCACTTAGTAAGAAATTATGCGAGTCGATGACCATCAGACTACGAGTTTTAGTCGCTTGACGTAATTCCTAGTAGAGAAGCCGTCTTCACGAGTAACTAGGGACTAGCAGAACAACGGGTTTATATTGGACGGAACCATTTCCATATTAATCCACACGTGACCTTTTCCGAAAGGTTGATAAGTATTGGTATAGAGCCAAGAGGACGAAATTTCAGGGTCAAAAGGGCAGAATAAGGAGAAAGAACGACATGGGGAATCAGAACTACAAGCCGTTGAACTTCTTTGCGTTCAACTTTGCTGGATTTGCGTGCATTGCGTTAGTGGTGTTCCTTTCGTCTACGCAGCCGTTTTTCTTAGACCTGGTGGTACGAGCAGATGATAAAAAAATTGGCAGTGTTATAGGGACTTTGGGATTTATTGATGAATTGGCATCGGTTGTGACAGCGCCGTTGATAGGGACGTTCTGTGACAAGGTGAATAATATGGTGTATTCTACTAGAATGAAGATGGTCGGAGGGACAAGGGCCATCGAATTTGCGGGATTCGGGTTGATTGGGGTGAGTTTGATAGGATACGCAAAATTGGGAACCAGTGTGGACTGGTTGTATTTATGGAGGCCTATTTTTGCGGTCGGGGTTACAGGATGCATGAGCATGGTGACGGTGATGTTGAACGAGTTATCGAACTCCGACTTCAGATTGGCATTCTGGAAGAAACAGAACGAAGTAGTGGAACATGAATTTGAAGACAGAGAGACGCTCGAGCCTGACGGGTCGCATACTCTGGAGGCGACTCCGGTATGGGAGGAAGGGAATAAGAAACATGGAAGATATGCTGCTTGTATTGGAATATCGACTGGTTTAGGGGCCATTTTTGCGGTGTCATTCTTCCTCCCAATGCCAGCCAAACTTTCAGATTCACTTTCCATCCCCATCAAAGAGGGCCTCCAGAAGTCCTATTTGATTCTAGGATGCTTATCATTTATCGTGGGGGGAATTTTGTTAGTGTCACTCTATGATTCGACGAGACACAACAGTGCAATGCCACACGTAAATAAAACTGGCTACTTTAGGTTACTTTATGAAGGGGTTCTTGCGTCAAAGGGCAACATTCGTATTCAATTGGCATACTTGGGGTCATTTGTGGCCCGGTCAACGACGGTAGTCATGGCCGTATTTATTCCACTATTAGTTTACAATTTCTACTACAAGAGCGGATTATGTAGTTCCGATGGAGATGGTATTCCTTCGAAGCAGAGCTGTCGTGATGGATACGTGTTTGCAGCAATATTGACTGGTGTTTCACAAACAGTAGCTTTATGCTCAGCTCCATTATGGGCATGGCTCATAGACCATCCGCTGATCGGTAGCACCAAGTCATTATTCATATCTTCATGTCTAGGGATCATAGGCTGCTTTGGATTGTGCATTTTGGGTTCCAAATCCGATATCTACGACCCCAGAACCGCTGGTTCATTCATAGTTGTGGGTTTTATAGGCTTGTCGCAAACAGGGGTCATAATTACGAGTATGAGCTTCATCAGTAGTTTAAAGAAATCCTCAGATTCGGCTGATACAATCGGTAGCATAAGTGGTTTATACAGCTTATGTGGTGGACTAGGCATTTTGATCATAACAAAAGTCGGAGGTTTATGGAGTGACCACTGGATTTTAGGTCCCTTCTTTGTTCTAGGCTTGTTCAACCTTGCATTGACCATAGTATCCGCTATTGGCTTGTAAAGATGGCTGTAGAGTTATTTTAAATATATATATATGGTAGACTTGAATCAACAAACTTCTCACGTGAATCCATTCAATGAAAATTTCGCTATAGTAGAGACTTCTTTGTCTTTCGAACCATAGCCAACAGATACAAGTAGTAAGGATGATTGAGGTTCTATTGACAGTAGTACCATCCATTTGTTGGATTATTTATCGCTGTTACCAACTACTTCAAACTCCGGTGGAAGGGCTAATCGAGGATTTGAATATTGAAATTCCTCATGCACCCAGTATTTGCATTGATTCAATAACCCACACTTCCGTGGTTATTCATTGGGATATCGAGATAGCATCCGATGAAAGCCTTATATATGTGCTTTTGATCAATAACCAAGAAGGTATGTTAGACAAAATAAGTTTGAATAATTTTTTGAAGAAATACTAACCAAAGTAGCGGCAACAATGGGTGTCACGTCTTGCCAACTCAATAATCTTCTTGAGAACAAATTGTACCAAATTCAAGTAGTAGCAATAAACGTGGTTACTAACTTCAGGTCTCAATCCGCTCCGGTGTTTATTGAGACTTTACCTAAGCCTGCAAACAAGCTTCAAAGTAATCAGACATTACCTATGATCACCAACAATGAGATCAAAGTGTCCAAAATTAGCCAACTTAGGGACTATGATTCCGAACCTTCTAAATCTAACTTACCTATGTATTTAGAGCCGGAAGATGTAAAAGCTAACAAATCATCCGAATCATTGAACGAATATCTTTTAGTTTATCAAAATGAGTTACGCAAGGCAAAGGAAGAATATGAATTGAACCATAGTCAACTTAATCATGAAATAAGCAAATTGAATCAAGACTTGAAATTCTATAAGAAGGAATATGAACAAGAAACTGGGTCTAAGATGAGAAAAGATATCAATGTCAAGGACTTAGAAAAGAGAAGAGATAATTTAACGTTCCAAAAGAGTAAGATTGCTAAAGAGTTGAAGTCATTCAAGTCGATGAATGATATTTATAAGTCAGAATTGAATGATTTGAAGAATAAGATCAAGAAATTGACGGAAAGAAAACAACAGATTATGAAATATGAAAAGACTGACCGACTGAAGATTGATAAACAAATCACTAAAGTTATGGATGAAATAGAATTAATGAAAGTAGAGAATGATAAAATTGAAGATGCTTGCAAAACTTTAACTGTCGAAAAGAAAGAAATGTCTGTTGCGTTCAACAATCTTAAGCCAATAGTTGAATCATTTAACAGTGAGGTTATTTTTAATAAAGAAGGAAATTTAACTCCGAAAGCCAGTGAGCTATTGGATAAGTTATACAATCTTCAACCGTCTTGGGCGAACGATATTACCAATGAAATTTATAGTTCAGTAAATTTTGAAATTAATTGGAAATCAACGTTCAAGGCAGAAATTCGCAAGTTTTTATCAATTCAACATAGTTTCGAAATCGCCAAAGTAAACCAGGATAAAACATACCAACCAGTCAAGTTGTCTGAACATCAGGCTAGTATAGAGTTTGGCGGTTTTAGCAACGCATTGCCTAAAAAACATAAGCGAAGCTTTTCTCCGTTGGCCTCTCTGCAATCACCAATGAATGATGAGAATAACAACGGTCAAGGCAAGGAATGGTATAATTTTTACGGCCAGGTTTATTCGAATGACTCAACTGAACAGCTTCAAAGTATGCCAAACCAACAGCAATTTTCCGAACAGTTTGATCCAATGCCATCGCTGGGTGTCACTTACGATGATACAGTTTACAGTCAAATAAATAACGGTCTTCTAAATTCGCCCGTCCAGGAGGACGTGGTGTTACAAACAGATTTATTGAACCAGGACCTTTTAACCCCTAATTCGTTATTGATGAATAATGAGTCGTATTTTGGCTATCAACCTTCGTTGCCCAATCTCAACACTGTGTGGAATTCTGGCATAGATACAAGAATGAACTCTAATATGAATACTAACATCACCAATGCGAACATCAATCACGCCAACCTCAACAACGGTTTGTCCGGTGCCAATTCCAACATGGGCAATTCTAACATCAACAGTTTACCGGGCACCAATATGTCCAACTCCAATTCGAGCTTGAATTTCGGGTTGAACAATATGCAGACAGACTTGAATAACCACTACAACGACTTCAATGGAAAGTATGGTGATTTACAAGCACCCTACAACGACATGAACAGATTACCGTATAACCCCGACATCAACATTTTCAACCCGGTGATGGACCGCAGTGTATCGAGCCTCAACAACAAGTACTTTGCTCCGCAAAATACCGACGTTGAGCTCAATGACACTCCTACGTCTACAACAAGCAACAATCCGATCCCGTCACCGATAGGCTCCTTGCTTTCTCCGCCACCCCATGCCACTCACCACCAAAAGGACTTTGGCAATTTATGGCTAGACAAACCCTACGCTCTGCACAATAGAACCGTATCGGGTTCTAATTCCCAGATTTGGAGAAATGACCTACCCTTGGGTCAAAGTCGTAATTTCAATTTGCAGTTGTTTTCGTCAACACCTTCGTTAAACAAAAACGAAAGTGACCTAGACTTGACCCAGAATATCTAAACTCCGGTACCCCTGTTTATACTGATTCCCAATATCCATACTATATATATATATATATTGACTCTATATTGACTCCATACTGACTCGTGTATTCTTTATAGGCATTTGCCTCGCTTCTCTCCACCTCAAAAACCTATTTACATTTTCTATATGAAAAAAATCTGGTTTATTGTTTGCCCGTTGAACGTTTCTTTACTGTTCGAACGGCATTTTTTTTTTTCGCAGTCGGCATATATGGAAAAGTTGCGAATTTTTTGACTGATGAGGTTCCAAAATCATAAAAGCCGCATATTACAAATAGGAACTTATAAATACTTCTAGTTGACATTTTTCTCAACGGCGTGTCACCTCATCATATATATATATATAAAATTGTCCGGGGAGGTTCATTTGGAATAAATATAGAGAAAAAAAAGTAACTCAATAGTACAAAAATACGATTATAGGCCTAAGATGACAGTAGAAATTGCACCAGAATTTTCTACTCATAATGAATTCAGAAGTGATACTTTCACCGTGCCTACCAAGGCCATGTTAGAGTCCATCCAAAACAGCACATTTGGAGACTCGGTGTATAACGAAGACAAGACTACGTTGATGTTGGAGAAGAAAATGTGCCAGTTGACTGGAAAACCAGCAGCTTTATTCTGTGTTAGTGGAACGTTATCCAACCAAATTGGATTAAGAGCCAACTTGTTCCAGCCACCATATTCGATTTTATGTGACTATAGGGCACATGTTTTCATTCACGAAGCCGGTGGATTGGCTACCTTGTCACAAGCCATGGTACACCCGGTACATCCTTCTAATGGAGTATACTTGACGTTGGAAGACATTGCAGAAAATATCACTCCTGACGATGGAGACATCCATGCGGCACCTACTAAGCTCATCTCATTAGAAAACACCTTACACGGAACTATCATGCCTATAGAAGAGATTGCCAGGATCAGTGCTTTTGCTAAAGAGAATAATATTAAATTGCATTTAGATGGGGCCAGATTGTGGAATTCTGCCGCGGAAACGGGTATTTCGATTGAGAAATATTGCTCATACTTCGACTCGGTTTCGTTATGTCTTTCGAAGTCGATCGGAGCTCCAGTCGGTTCCATCTTGGTTGGAGAGCCTACCCTCATTGCGAAGGCCAACCATTTCAAGAAACAAAACGGTGGTGGTATCAGGCAAGCCGGTATTTTGGCGTCGATGGCTATGGTGGCTATTGATGAGAATTTCGCAAAATTGCCTTACTCGCATTCCCTCGCTAAAGATGTCGCAAGCTTCTGCGAAGAACACGGAATCGCCTTGGAAAGTCCCGCTCATACCAATTTTGTATTCATTGATCTTGTCAAAAACAAGATGGATGACTCATTACTCATTGAATTAGGTAAAAAGTACAATGTTAAGTTGATGGGTGGTAGAATCGCATTCCACTACCAATTATCCGAAGAGAGTGTTGAAAATGTCAAGAGGGCTATATTGGAATGTTACCAAGATGCATTAAAGAACCCATACACCAAAACCAAGTGCAACAAGAAAATGTACAATTTTGATGCCATCAAGAATTCATTAGTCTCTAATTAATATATATGCATTCAATAATGAGAGTGTCTAATCAATTAATAATATACGTTGTATGATCTAGAAGCCATAGTAAAAATTCGCGTCCTGAATTGTCTGATTTATTTGACACACAGAAACTGTCGATTTGTCGTACCATCGTAGAAACCTCCGGACTTCGAGACCCAACGTCCGCATACAATTTGCTTATCATATACCCCTAAACATGGTGAACGTCTCATCGTCTTCCCGGACTCAAATCCATTTGTAGTAATAAGCAGCATTTGGGGTATCTACATATAATGGAGCACGATTCGGATTCGCCCGACGGGGGCCTGTCCAAGGGTTATCTTGTATCGAAGACATACAATCTTCCGGTCAGGTAGGTAGTAAACGGTTTTCTTAAGGCTAGAACGATACGGCTAATGCATGCATCATCAGATATTAATCCGAGAAAAGGAAATCGGATTGTTCCACGGATAAAAGAAGCAATCCAGCCTGTCTCGGATAAGTACCGGAAATGGACCATCCGGCCAGGTGTTCACACCTAAGCTCTGGTCGGCATTAGGTCGGAATATATGATGCACGCTATCTTAGCTGCTAATCTATGGAACCCATCCGAATACGGGTATTGATAGAAGGGTTATAAATAATAGAAGTTCTCTTGAAGGAATGAGTATTGAAAACTCAAGATAAATAGTTACAGTCAATAGTAACAAACAATAGATAATAAAAATATGACACATAATTCGTTATCAAGTCTGGCTTCATTTGATGAAGAGGCCTACAATCCAAATCCACTTAGAGATAATGCAACAAACGATGCACAATCAGAACTATCTCCAGTAAATTCAAGATATACTACTACGTCGGACCGTAAATCATTGAGAATAAGTAGAAGTGAGACGAGGAAATCATTACAGGAATTGGGATTATCGTCAGAAATACCTACTCCAGATCTTGTTCATCCTCCAGTGGCAGACCCAATCTTTCCAGAAGAATATACATTAGAAACAGATACGGGATTAGTGCAATTACAGACATTACAATCGTTGGGTAGGCAGAAAACGCTAGATTCCAGCAATAATTTGTATTCAATAAAATCTGGAGATTCATCCACCAAAGAGAAACTGGATGATTCCGATCCTAGTATAAGCCACAAACATGCATTGGATCCAGAGATCGAGTTTGTGACATTTACTGTTGGAGATCCAGAAAACCCTCATAACTGGCCGATGTGGATCAAGTGGTCTTATACGGCCTTATTCTCCATATTTGTTATTTGTGCAGCATACGGATCTTCATGTTTGGCTACGGGATTGCCCACTATTAATAAGAAGTTTGGTGTTTCCACTGAAGTTTCTACTTTAGCGGTGTCTCTATTTGTCATTGGTTTCGGGGTAGGTTCCATGTTTTGGTCTCCTCTTTCTGAGCAACCAAGGTTTGGAAGGAGATTAGTTTACTTTATTTCCTTTGGTCTCTACGTGATATTCAATATTCCTTGTGCTCTAGCAAAGAATATCGGCACAGTTTTAGTTTGCAGATTTTTATGTGGTGTATTTTCATCCTCTGCTTTAGCAAACGTGGGTGCTAGTTTGGTTGATATTCACAACGAAACAAGAGGGTTGGCAATCGCATTCTTCAGTTTTTGTCCTTATTCGGGACCTGTTCTTGGTGGTATCGTCAACGGATTCATCAGTGTTAATACAGGAAGATACGAACTAATGGTTTGGGTTAATATGGCATTCGCAGGAGTAATGTGGATCATAATTTCATTTATTCCAGAGACATATGCTCCTACCATATTAAGAAATAGAGCTGCAAAATTAAGAAAACAGACCGGTAACCCAAAGATCATGACAGAGCAAGAAGCAACCCCAATGGCATTTAAGGAAATTGTTAATACTCATTTGTTGCGTCCAATTAAGTTTATCGTTCAAGAACCAGCTTTGGTAATAGTATGTGGGTATGTGATGTTGATCTATTCTTTGCTTTACGCATTTTTCTTTGCATACCCTGTTATTTTCAATACATTGTATGGATATGAAGACGATAAAATTGGTTTAATGTTTATTCCTATCTTGATCGGGGCTGCTTTGGCTGTTATGTCTACCATTATTTTGGAAAAAAATTACAAAAAACTTTGCATGAGGCGAACTCCAACGCCAGAAGATAGATTAATCGGTGCAATGATAGGATCTCCATTTCCATGTATTGCTTTATTTATTTTAGGAGCTACTTCGTACAAACATATTATCTGGGTCGGACCCGCATCCTCTGGTATCGCCTTTGGATACGGTATGGTGCTTATTTATTATTCATTGAACAACTACATTATAGACACATATGCTAGGGTGGTAGCATCTGCTTTAGGAACGAAGGTTATAACTCGTCTGTGCGGTGGTGCAGCTTTTCCATTATTCATTACCCAAATGTATAATGGTTTAGGATTACAATGGGCCAGTTGGTTACTTGCGTTCGTTTCATTGGTAATGGTTTTAATTCCATTTTTATTTTACGCATATGGGAAGGCTTTAAGAGCCAAATTATGTAAAGAAGATTATTCAGCCGTGCATCATTAATAATTAATTGACATACATATATACTTAATTATGTCTAATAAATAATTCTAGCAAATATAATTCAAATGCTTCAATAAGCTCCATGATGCATTTCATCCACTTGAATAGAATTAAACTTTGTTGTAATCGAGTGCTTTGTCTTCTTGATCAATTTCGTAATTTTATCTAAGTCAACACCAGTAATCGATTCCATGAATGCGCCAATCTCAATATTTTCATGATTTCCTAATAAACCGTGATATGGCTTGTTAGATAATAATTGAGACCTAATTTGCTTCGAATTGGTGTATGCATAAATGTTAACATCCACAGCCGAATGGCCATGGGTAGTCCACCCAGTTTGCGACCTCACAGAAACCAAGTTATTCAAAACGTATAATAAGTTTGACTCATTGTTCGAGAAATGCTTGATGGTTTCAATTTCCTCTTGTGTGTAATCCATAATTCCCAAATCCTTTTCAAGGATTTCCTTCACAATGAACTTGTCAAGGGTAGTAAAGTCGTCTGTGCTGGAAGTGAAGTTGACGATTTTACTAGACAAATATTCACCTGAGTGCGTACTATTCAACAAAACCTCTGGATACCATATATAGTCTGGGTAATGAGGACTATTTTGTCTCGATGTAACTAAACCACCAGTTTCATGATCTGAAGTAGAAATCGCAACAGTATCAGTCTCGGTTTCATCAATAAATTTTAACACTTCTTTAAATGCTTCGTCATAAGCTAAGACTTCCCTAACCTGAGTGGCGGGATCGTTATGGTGACCGGCGTGGTCGATACGAGAGCCCTCGATAAGCAAAAAGAATCCCTTGTCAGAATCCTTGGTAGCCTTCGATAAAGCTGTCAATGCAACTTTAACCTGCTCTGCTAATGATGGATAGACCTTAGGGTCTCTATCGATGTCATATGGAATATCAGTGTCGGCCAATAAACCCAACAAAGGAAACTGAACATTATGACCGTGTTTCAAGTCATCAAACTGTTCACGATTTCCCACATAGTTCCATCCCTTTTTATGCTGTGCTTCCTCAACCAAATTTCTATCATCTGAACGGCATCCACCCTTTTGTGACTTTGGTAAAAAATGACATCTTCCGCCTCCGATGATCAAATCCACCATACGTCCCAAAGGATATTCACCCAACTGTTGTTCAGCAATCATATCTTCTTGGAATCTCTGGTCCACGTGCGAGCTGAACGCAGCTGGTGTAGCGTCAGTAATCCTCGTAGTCACAACCAACCCCGTCATATACCCTTGGAGTTTCAAAGCCTCCAAAATCGTTCCGCATGGCTCAGAATCTGATGAAACTCCGATGGCACCGTTGTACGACTTCAATCCACATGAAAAAGCAGTGGCACCAGCCGCCGAATCTGTAATGAGTGACGAATTAGACCGCGTTCTCGAAGATCCCACTAAATGTTGATCTAACTGCAAAACATCCTCCATAGGGAGCTGATCTCTGAACTGTTTGAAAGACCTTGCAAGAGACAACGATGCGGGTCCCATACCATCTGTAACCATGAATATAACATTCTTCTTCTTGCTGGCATCAACCCCGACCGACTCAGGCCCCCTCATGTTCGATAAGCACAAGTACACCGTACCTATAATAACCACCACATGAGTCAAATACTTCAAATATTTCACGAAAGAACTCTTCTTTTTTGTATTATATAACGATAAAGGTTCATCCCCTAATAAGGAGGTCTTTTCTGTTGTCATCGTTCCTTTAAATAACTAAGCGTTTAAGATAAGGAAAACAAGATTTATATAGATTTATATAGTAATTAGTACCCAGTTTTGTTGGCCGCGCCGTTCCAATTGGGTCACACGACTCATCAATCTATCTATTAATGATTTTGCAGCTACTGATAAGCGAATAGAATGGTTATGCCGAGTGTTCAAAGCTCCGTTTTTGTTGGATATAATTGGAGTGGACATTAAGATTATCCTCAAGTTAGCTGTATTTAAATAGCGTTATTAATTGTGTAGTATTTGAGATAATTCTTCATCGATTGGCCTTCCAGGGCCCCACGTTTTCTATTCGATTGGACAATAGTATATGGATTAAATTCAGCATAGAATGTTAGGCAGTAGGATATCTATATTAATGGAGTAAGAAATGAATAATGTTTACGATAGAAGGAAGTAGGTGGCAGGTTGTGAACGACGGGTAGTTATTTGAATGGCTAATGGGACGGTTAAGTTAGGTTAGTCGTTTGGTGCACCAAAGTAATTTATTTCTAGGTCTAATAGCATTTGGTCGAGTAGGTAGTAGCTTGTAGCTGAATAGGACTCAGTGACACAGTCTTGCGAATTCTAGTTCTAATGAAATAAATATATAGTTGATACATATTAGATGTAGCGATGGGGTTACCAGACCATATATTTCAAATTAGAAATCGGCTACGGTGATGCTCTGGGAGTCATCTATATCCTTGATGATAACTTTGGCAATAGACAAATCCATGACAGATAAACCTACCAATTTCAGGACAACGACGTTGCTGGCCGTGGTGTACTCACGGGGATCCATCTGTGAATTACAAAGGTCAGTTAATTCGATTAGCTGATCTTCATGAATACCACTTTGTATCAACTCACCGGCCTCGTGTAAAGTATGCTCTTTTGAGTCAACAAGGATCTTGGGTTTCGAGGCTGCCTCCTTATACTGAGGCACAATGAAGTCTAAATCTAACTCAATCATGTGTGGCTTGTATGAACCAATCAACGAGATGAACTTCTTCTTGTTTGGGTCGTGGTTTATATAATCTGCCTTGATAACAGCATCTGTAGATGGAGAGCACCCAAAGATTATCGAGCTGCTCGAAACTTGCTTTTTGATACTTGCCAATTGATCTTCCTCAGAATACAGATAAGCTTCGAACGCCACATTAGGGAATTCCATGAAAAGTTTGTTGGCTAATTCCTGGGCATTTTTCAAGGTTCTATTGATGATATTGACGTGGCGAACCTGATTTTGGTATAAAATAAGTGCAAGTTTGACATGCCAGTACGCCTGCAAGCCCACCCCGAATACCGAAATACTCGAAACTTGAGCATTATTGTCATACGGATCAAGAACCTTGACCAATGGTATGGTACTTGCCAATGCTGTTCTGAATGCTGTGATAGACTTGGCATTCAAAACCCCTTGAAGTGACCCCGTATATTCATCCAATACTAAAATGCATCCTTGGAAACCTAAGCCATTCTTCGAATTACTTGGCCCACCTGAAATAAGTTTGATTCCAACTTCATTAGGTGCTATACATGGCATAAACAAATGGGTTGTATCTGAGTTCTCTGTGTTGGATGTCTGGACTGTTCTTGGAGGTACTATATTTGAAGGATCCTTTTCATAGTTAACAAGTCCCTTTAATAAAGTAGCTTGAAATTTATTAATAATACTATCCCTACTAAGAGTGGAATTGAAGTAGTTTACAACGTTATCTTCTGTTATAATCTTCATTTTTCAATATTAATACCTTGACGTATTCTTCCATCAATAATCCTTGAATCTCAATCTCGGATCTTAAAATCGCTAATCAAACTGGTAGCGAAATCTACAATATTGACCAATGAATATAAAGTGTATTCTTAGACATATATACTGTACTACACATCGCCTAGTCTAATTTTTTATGCCATCTATCCATTATCAGAAAAAACCTATCCCAATCACGTCCTTCAAGCAAGGATTCATTCCGTTCAAATTCACTATTATTGTCCAACTTCATCAATTCACTTTCTTTGAAATCCTTGATCTCTCTTAAAACCTTTGTCAATTCCGATTGATCTTCAGGACTTGACATACTCTGTACGGACGCCAATTCATCTAGAATCAATTTTTCTAGAGTATGTATCAATGCATAAAAATTGGACTTGGTCTCTATTGAAAGAGGTGCCTTGGTCACTGTAAATGAGTAAATTTTGTGCTTGATCGATAATTTCTTCAACAGAGAGAGCAATTTAGACTTCGGGTGTTCCTTGTATTGGTTGAGTTCCGAAGTGATAATATTCTGAGTTAGCTTAATCGAGCACAATTTCAAAAATGATTTTTGTAATGGAGTTAGTGTCGACTCATGATATTTTAATGCAAATTTGGTTATATCTCCATTGTTTATCAATGAAGACTCCCATATAATGAAGGTCGACTTTATGTTATTTAATAGTTTAATAAAGTAAGCCTCGTTATGGGAAATGTCAAGTTTAAGTGGCAGGATATATTCAAAATAGAACTTCCATATTATTCTCTCGTAGAACGGAGTTAACTCACCAAGCCGTATCATGGGCAAATATACTTGTATGAAATTTTCTTTTAGATTCTTGATTATGAGTAAAGGTTTCTTCAAGTCGTAGTATTTTTTTAATAGAACCACCTTGATTTGAACAAAGCTAACTTCTTGCCAGTTTTTGAAGTCTTTTGGGTTCATGCTATTGATGTCAAACGGCAATTTATTCAAATTGACAAGATGCTTATTCAATAATATATCTGTCATTAGTCTTGAACTTAATTGGTTCTGCGAGCAGAATAATTTAACCAATTCTATTAAACTGTTTTCATTATCAATATTGTTAACATATTTTCGCAAATCTTTGTATGAACTGGTCAAGAGCTGATAGTTCGTCTTTGCTAGAGAGTCGCTTGTTTGTGATGCTATATTGAGGCCAGCCAATAGTTGATCGAGATGTCTTTTAGTATCCGAATTTGGAAGTTTATAGTTCAAGTAAGGTTCTATTTTCTCATCAGTGAGCGAGTCTTTTGCAATCAAATTTGTAAATAGCGATGGTTTATAGTTGATAGTATTCTTTATTTCTGTCCTTGGACTCAAGAGGTTCAAAGCATCTGCCAATAATACATTGTCTTTATCACTATCATCCTTATTAGAAATAGTTCTAACAGAACTAATATGCGAGCTTTTGATATTCTTTCTTGCAATCCGTAACAACAGCAGTATATTACTGATGTAAGGTGGTTGTCTCTGTACCATCTTTAATATAATACGGCCTATACTATTTGCAAATTATAATGGCTAGTATGGATATAGTTATATTTGAAGAGTGATGATGTACTAAAAAAACTTACACAAAATTGTAACAAGCTTAACGATAACGATAAAGTATTAACTATATATGTATTTATACAAGCAGATAAGTAGATAAGTATAATTATACTTAGTATTTTATCATTTCTTATTAGAAGTGGTAATAGGTTTCCAAATTTCAGTTGTCTTATCGTAATTTTCAGGTAGCATTAAGTAATTAAATATCATTCTATAATTATGTTTCAATGAAACTGGTTCACCTAATACGAAAAACTGAACTAGCGATTCCTTGAAATTCTTAGACTTCTTGAACAATTTGACGAAGTTCTTAAATATTTCGCTATACGTCAAGGACTTATTAGATAATAATAAGTAGTTTGTTTTATTCGAAACAGTCAAATGGTTGAAGGTTATACCACCTTGTAATCTATTAGAATTCTTTAACTTCAACAAAATAACAAATAATGGAAGATAGTTTATAACAATCAATAAATTCTCTATGGAGTTAACAACAACGATACAGGCTAATCTCGAGAAGAAGAACATTAGGTAAAATGCAAATACCGTAGGTAACAATAACACTAAAATCATGAACAATAAGGTTCCCAATAACAACTGGTCTATATCAAAAAACTGGCCCTCGTAAGTGTAGTTATTCAAGTTATCGATACGGTTACGTAAAACGTTATACTTTTTCCCGCAAAATAGTTGGAACAAAGATTTGATAACTTGTACTTGTTTTTGGTATATCTTGGAGGATGTATAATAGAAACAATAAAGGTGAAATGTGATAATCTGAAAATAGTCAATGATGCAGCCTATGAAGAAGGTAAACCCAAGATGACATAGTATTCCAACATAAATCTTGAGTATCTGAGATAGGATCTTGTGAATGGTAGATATGTTGCTCCAAGTACCAATGAAGGATAGAACGTAACTGAAATTCAATTCAATAGGACGGAATATAACATTTTTTGAGTCTATCACTAAAATATCTGCAACTAGGGATTTCCAAAACTTCAATGACCACAAGAACAAATCACCCATGAACTGGCCTAGTTCAGTGTTCAACTTGAACCCTGCAGGATGGTTAACTGATACCCATTTGATTAAGTTATAAAAGTCATTAAATAATAGCTTTCGGATTATCGTTTCGTTAATGAACATAATAATGCTATCAAAATTTGATATTATAATCTTCCAAATAGTAATTCCTAGCAACACATCGTTAAATATCAACCATATAGAATTGTAAAGATTTATGTAGTTCGAGTTGTTTATATTCAAGTTTGAATTAAATACCGGAATCTTTAATTTATGAAGTACTTCTGAATCCCCATACAAGATGTTTTTATCGTAATAGCATAGGAATTGAATAGGAAAAAAATTGATTTGTTGCATCCTAAGATCGAGTTGCCTAAATACATGCGAACAGTCAATTAACTTGACATTCCTGAATTCATAATTTAGTATCCAAATTATCCAGATGGTCAACATCTGAATAGTAGAGACAATGCTTATTAGTAATTGAAATATCCTCCTACTAATTGCTTCAACCGCCTTATTACTTTTCACCCGCTGTAATAGCGACGGGTTTGCATCAGTAGACATTGACCTATTAATCCAAGCTTGAATAACGTTCTTGTATCGTGAAGATTGATTAATCTTATCTAGAACTTCATCGTCTGATATAGACAACAGCTTGCTTTCACGAGTAATTGGATCAAATTCATTAAGTTTCTGTTGATATATTTGGTCGTTTGTGTTAACTTCAACATTTCCAGTCGACTGGAGTAGAATCGGGTCGATTGAAAAATATTCCAAGTTTCTGAAGTTAGGAGGATGGAAAAGTATAAACGAATATTTTTTCTTATTATTTGCTATCACGACGGGATATTTGTCGTCAGAATTATACAGTAGTTGTATTCCATTCGACTCGTCCAGTGTTTCATTGACACATCCTATAATTTGCAAATCCTTCAACATGTCATTCTGTTTGGTGAAATCATAAAGTTTTGCACTTATATTCATGGGTACCAAATGTATAACGATATGAACATTCTTGATATGATAACCTAAGATATAGAACCTTCGGCCTCTATTTCTCTTAGCTCTCAATGTGTTCAACGAGTCATTAGGAAAATAAATAGTATGATTCATTGTGAAAAGCTGTCTCTTCTCAAATATTGGGAGCTGTTATTCAAATTATTATAAAACGAGTGCTGGTCTAAGAATGCCAATGTATCTAGTTCTTCGCTATCGTTCTCGTCTTCTAAACCGCCTGCTTCTGTAGTAATCCTGATAGCAATGTCTTCGTCGCTTTCTATGGCACTTGTATCAAATTCACTTGGAGCCTCGATAATTCCACGTATATTGGACTTATTTTTTGAAGCAGAAGCAGATGAATTCTCCTCAGGAAAAGTTAAAGGATACCTAGTAACAAAAAGTAGATCAACAAAGGCAACCCCAAGTATGAATAATAATAAAAGTAATGCTAATGATAGAACAAATCTCTGCGCTATGTGTATTTGGATATTACTCGATTTATTCCCAACGACGTCCGAATTAGTAGAAGCAAGTGAATTTCGAGAAAACAGGAGAATTGAAGTAATTGCTGTATCAAAGTTCATAAGAAACTATTGATATCATGTAGACCCCAGTCAGTTGATGATAAGCTATGGATCTTCGATCTACGAAATTTTACCAGCCTTAAGCTTCAAAATGACACAAACATTATACTAATGAATCAATACTGTATTATATGCATATAATTTAATTATAACTACGAGAGAATTGAATATTTAAGACGAAGCTGGATCACTGAGGACCTCGTTGCTTTTGAACAAAACTCTTCTTTCTATGGATATCGGGAAGACTAGGCTTACGATTGAGTGGATCTTCATTATTGTCTGTTATCAGTCCATGAGATTCCAATGATGCAATGGACGATGGTCTTCTTGTCAACAGGGAAGTTGTATTTTTATCCAAGCTTAACAATTTCTTAACAACTAAAATTAGAACTGTGCATAGCAACATAAGAATACTGCTAAATAAGAAGACCGCACCTGGAGCATTCCACCGTGACAACGATACTTTATATATTGAAAGAAAAGTCACTGGACCCGCCAATGTAAACATATTCTTCAATAAGGACATGGCACCGAAAAGTTCTCCTATTTTAGATTCAGGATAGAATTTAATGATGGCTGAATTTAACGAAGGACTTGCTAGAGCTCCGAAACTCATAATTGACATACCAGTTAAAAACCACTTGGTGGATGGAGCGAGGCTTAATAGGGCTAACCCTACTGCCTCAAAAGATAAGCCGATTACGCAAACCCCCAAGTCGACCATATCAAACTGATTTTTTAAGACCCTAAATCGTAACCGTTTTTGTAATAGCTTGTGTGTAATAATGGGCGACAAAACTATTAACATCACCGCTCTTGAGGAGCACGCAACTGCCAACGAGTGACCTATTTCAATCGATCGCCAATCGAATTTATATATGCCAAATAAAACATAAACCTCCAGCAAAGAAATCGCAACGCCTGTAAGCAAACAATCAACTAAAACCAAAATGACAATGACAATCCGCAATCGCCTCAATTTAGCAGTATCCAACGATGGGGCTATTTCTCTTGGCAACAAGAGTAGCCTCACGGGCTTCAAGAAATTCAAGGCACCACCAACGCGGGACCAAATTGAAAGCTGCTCTTGCTGCTGATCCTGATCGCCGACATTAGCTGACAGCGACGATCGCGATAATGAGACCGTTTTTGATTTAGATCTTGCCTTCTCTGACCTAGATTCCGGAACAACAAACACGATAAATATTAATACCAAAAATATCATGACAATTTCGAATTTTAAAGGAAGATATTCTAGTTCCGAAATTTCCATATATGTATCTATGTTCAGAATAGTATCATGTACATGTCCTGGTAATGACAATAAAGCATTACCCAAGATAGGACCAATCGACAACCCAACGAAAAGAAATGCCATTCCCAACCCCAAAGAATAAATTCTTTGGTGAGGCTCGACAACGTCAGCAATGTAACAGTTGATCAAACTAATTAATGATATCATTCCGCCAGTCAAGTTACCGGCGATTTCTGTAGCGACCATAAGTCCAAACTGGAGATATTCATAATTATGCATGACATAGAACTTGAAAATCCTGGCAAGGAGATATACTGCAATGATCAGAATAAAAAAAGGTTTTCTACCGTACTGATCTGACAACGTCCCTATTTTACCCTGGGCAAACATCATCACAACTGCCGACAGAATACTGTACGTCAAATACAAATTCGACACCAACAACTGGGTTTCAATCGGATCACATTTGTCTTCTGTCGACATACCCGCGAGATAATTACACGCCAACTTGAACGTAATCATTCTTCGGGTAGACTCACCGTTGGAAAACGAAATAGCAAATAAGAAAAGGGGAAATCCAATCATAAGCACCGAAGGTCTTTTCAACCAGTGGGTGGCTTTATTCAAGCTTCTCTGTTCCCGAAGCCACAGGGCGTCTTCGTCGAGTTCGTAATCGTCGTCTTCATCCACGATGGCTTCATATACGTCGTTTACGGCATGTTCCAAATTTGTGATGCCATCAGGGTTCGTAGGTTTAGCGCCTTTGGGGAGCAAGGGCAGATCCGAAGCAGGCCGATTCATGGTGTTTGTACCTAAATTTTAGAACTAGCAAACGGCTAAGATTAATAACGAATAGCTTGGGGTATTTGGCCTAATTTGAGCTAATATATCAGTTTGATCTGGCGTTATCAATAAGAAATAGCAAATTATTCATTAACTATCAGAGATAATTTTGATACCCGCCCTCGAGATCGCGAAAAATTCCATAGCAATTTCAGTTGATATCCGATCAGGGTGAGTGAATATAGGAGGTTCTGTAGAAGCTTGGTTGTATAAACGACTAAAGAGGGTGCCATGAGAGGGTCCCAAGAAGGGCTACAAGAAGCTTACTGAAAGACTACAGGAATCATTACGGTAATCGTTATAGGGTAATAATCGCCATACCGTTCTCGTACGCATAGTCTTGATAGCTTACAGTAGTTTTAACAGTTTCGATTGGTGGTTTGTAGGTAATAGGACCAGAAATAGAACTAGTAGCCGTGAAACTTCATACAATCAGTCCTATAAGCAATAGGTGTAGAAAACGGCTGATGTATGTTATGGCTTGCTACTGTCCACCTCTTTCGCAGCCGTCCACCCCACCAATAGCATTATATCTATTCCATCTCTCCATCACCCACTACCGTACATCAGAAATAATCATCTATATACAGTCATATATGTTTCTACCAATCCTAAAAACCACAGATCATAATTCTTTATCCTCCACACATTATATCTGCCTCCAACACCCCACCTATCCCCCATGAATGTCCGCCACCAGTCGTCTACTCGTCTGGCCATCCACCTACCGCTACGTAGCCGTACACATAGCCGTCTACGCAACCGCCCTCTAACCGTCTCTACTTTGTCGTCTTAGAACTCGGCTAGTCGTCTACTCGACCGTCCTCTTCCGTTCATCTACCTGTCACCTTACCCCAACCCTATTCATGCGTCAGTTGCAACCTGATACCACACTTCGATTACACCGATCACCTGCCACGGGGCTCGCGCCCTACCATATCACCCGCACGGTTGTGACTTTTCTCATTAACTGTCGAAAACTCCCTACACCCACCCTTAATATTGGTCCCGCGCACGCTCCATTCCCCCAGGCTATTCCTTACCAAATCGTCGCCGCGATAAAGGCCTACTGGTGAACAAGGTGACACAAAAAAGAATTTGGTGAAAATCCGCTTTGTTAGTGCAAACGGTACCGTGACAATTTTTCAACCTAGCGAATTTTTCATTAAAATTTTTCAATTGGTACTAAATAAATAAATTTTGGGCAATTCTAAGAAGTTTCAATTATTGAATAATCATTAAAGATGTCATTACCAGGTTCATTTGACTTAACTCCAGAAGATGCTAAATTATTATTAGCTGCTAACGTTCACTTAGGTTCTAAGAACGTTCAAGTATGTATCGATGAAATGAGACAGTGGTAGGGGCCAGTGGATCGTACGGGAGTGAAAGTAATAAGAAGGGCCAGAAATCAACGAGAGATGTATGAACGGTGGATGAGAAGTATGGAGAGGGCCACAGGAGGAGATTGGCGTTGATTTGATAGTTCGGCCATGGATTCAACTACGTAGATATAAAAAGAAGAAGAGGGATGGAAATAGGCCATATGGATGAAAGAAGAACTGATAGACCCGTCACGACACCACCGGTGCTGCCAGACTGTCACCGCATGAAAAATTGGACTTTTACTAACATTTTATAGGTTCACAACAAGCCATACGTCTACAAGACCAGACCAGACGGTGTTAACGTTATTAACGTCGGTAAGACCTGGGAAAAGATTGTTTTAGCTGCCAGAATCATTGCTGCTATTCCAAACGCCTCTGACGTTGCCGTCTGTTCCACCAGAACCTTCGGTCAAAGAGCCGTCTTGAAGTTTGCTGCTCACACCGGTGCCACCCCAATCGCTGGTAGATTCACCCCAGGTAACTTCACCAATTACATCACCCGTTCTTTCAAGGAACCAAGATTAGTTGTTGTCACTGACCCAAGAACCGATTTCCAAGCCATCAAGGAATCTTCTTACGTCAACATTCCAGTCATTGCTTTGACCGACATGGACTCTCCATCCGAATACGTTGATGTTGCTATTCCTTGTAACAACAAGGGTAAGCACTCCATTGGTTTGATCTGGTGGTTAGTCGCTAGAGAAGTTTTAAGATTAAGAGGTATCATCCCAGACAGAACCACCGAATGGTCTGTTATGCCAGATTTATATTTCTACAGAGACCCTGAAGAAATTGAACAAAATGCTACTGAAGATATTAAGACCGACGATGTCGAAGAAGCTCCAGCTGCCGATGCTGAAACTGAATGGACTGGTGAAACCGAAGAAGTCGACTGGGCTGAATCCGGTGTTACTCCTGCTGCTGAAGAAGCTGCCGCTTCCAACTGGTAAGTTGATTAGCTTTTATCAAAAGATTGCTTATTTTTATATAATTATTACATAATTCTTTGCTATTTTTTGGGGGGAGTAATTAATTTTTCATATCTTTAACAAAAAAATAATTTCAAGAAAGATCGGTATTTTATACTTTGTTTTTTGTATATTTGTATCCTATAAATTAAATGACATCTAATTAATATCTTGTAATGCCATCTTTGATCTCTTCACCCTTGATACGGGCCCAATAGTGTCTATGGAAGCCCTTCTGGATCGATATACGCCATTAGGTGGTGGTCCCGGGGTTACCCGTCGTGTCAATTTTTTTGCACTACACCTCATCTGAAAAATTATCGGACGTAATTATAATCTTGTTGATATTTTTTCTTCAATTTGTTTACCACGGATCTTAGACCTATAAAATCAAACTCCTAGTTATGATCTCGTCGTCTTCCTTCGGGGAGACAGTTTGTTGCTGATCCATTCGTTTTGAATGGTATCTTTGACGGACCAGAGATTAATGATGTCCCCTTCTTTATCAATACTCGATGACTTTGGATGTTTTTTCCGATGCCTTTCGATCTATAGTATTGTGTTGTTATTAGCGGTTTTTGTTTTATGGATTGTTTGTTTTAATCTGGGTTTCCCATATAAAATTCCCGGTTTATCGTGTTTACCCTGCACCATAGAGTATTCGCTTCATGCCCGGGGGATATTTGTGACAATTATTGTCGCTACGTAGTTTTCGGTAAGTTTGTAGTTGTAGCCGTGCCGTGCGATGAAAAGCCAGCCATATATGCTCCCTTGTGTTGTGTGTCTCGTAGGCATCGATTTCGGTATTTCTCAATTTGGCCCGATGAGGATGATTCGGAAGCTGACGCGACTTTAAAACATACATCAACGATTTTATTACGAGCTCCCAGAGAATTACAAAAAAGAGGTACTCATTTACTTATACGATGAGATTTGGAAAGCTCCAGGAGTTCATATACTCGCTAAGCACGCAGGATAAATACTCGGAATTTGACCCTAAAAAGTCCTTCAATAGAGTGAATACTCAGGAAACCGAGTTACTCTTCTCACACCACAACCAATCTACCGCATCCTTAATTGGTGGGCCGACTAACGATGTCGATTCCACCGTCAATAAGAACCAATTTGATGGTGTCCACGAAGTGAGGTTGGCATGGAGACATATTAAGAACTGGCTATTGAAATATTCGCCTGATTTGAATTCAACTTTACAAAGTCCATGTACGGATGCGGACCTTACCGATTTCCAAAAGGATTTGAACATCAAATTGCCAAATTGTCTTATAGAGTTCTACAAGATAACTGATGGTCAGACATATTTCAACGATAATGGGTCTGGTGGGTTGGTATTCGGGTTGAAATTGATGCCAATAGATGAAATAATGGTGATGACGGAACATTGGAGAAAAGTAGCCGATTACTTGAACCTGAAATTGTTACACGCAAACCAGACCAACAAATTGCAAGAACTCAGTAAGTTGGAAACAAGCCATGCAAATAGCAGTCAACTCAAGTTCTCATCGTCCAATCTTGATCTTGTCGAACCAGTCAAAATAGCCAAACAACGAAGACATGAAAGTGCCGATTCTCCTAATATTCCCCGCCAAAAATCTATACCTCCCGGCACAATTCATGATTCTTTTGCTCATCCAATGTGGATTCCAATTATTACAGATGAAGTGGGTAATTGTATCGGTATAGACTTATGTCCTCCAACCAACGGTGGTGGGACCTGGGGTCAAGTTATCCTTTTTGGCAGAGAATTTGACAATAAATACTTGATCGCTGATAACTTCGGAGATTTCTTGTTAATCTTTGCTAACGATCTCGAAATGGGTAACTGGGACTTTAGATCGAGCTTAACTAATAATAACCAAGATTTATTGATTGGTAGTGAAGGTGAGTTGGTCTTTGTTGACAAGGGTACAAATAAAGAGATTCCTTACCTTGAAGTATTAAAGAAAAGATGCATTGAAAAATGGCTTTCATCGTTGAATGAACTGAATTCTGAAAAGTCAGAGGAAATAAAGCATTTAATCAAGGACTTGAATCTGAATACTTCCAGCATCTTAAAATTCAAAAATTCGATGGACCAATTTGTCAACAACAATATATCGAGTATAGAGGGGATCAGTGATCCAATTATCCATTCAGAGAATCAAGTAGCAGGTGGATCAAATAATACGAAAAATCAAGATAAGCCAGGGGAGACTAGCAGTACTAAGCAGGATGATACCTCGAAAATTGCCCTGACAGTATCGACTTCTGATGAAGATGAGTAATTGTGTTGATTACAGTTATTTGTATTTAATTATATACATCTACCATACAATCCTTTGAATTTTTCCGGGTTCACTGAACCACGTAAATTCATACCATAAGAAAATAGCCGTGATGACTACATCAACCATCACAAACCAAAAAAATTCTAAAGCATGCCTCGATACACTAATACCGATGAGTTTTTCTTTTGATGGCCTAACATATAATCGATAAATTAATAATGGAATAATATAATAGCGAGGCTCGAAAAGCGGTGAAGGAATAATAGTAATGAATATCCCCCCGAGAAATGTAATAATGGTAATAGGAGTCAATCCACCAATGTTGTGTGACAAAGAATCAATGATATTCCAGGTGCAAAAATGGTAGATTGGAATCATGAAAATATTACTGTACTCTCGATTGAGAATTCTTTTCCAAATGTAAAATGTATAATGTCTGTTATCGGCTAACAAAAACGGATGAACAACTGTATAATTATCAATAATAAATTTAATTAGAATTCCTGAACCTATCGTAAATATGGTGTTCAAACCATAATTATCTAGTATTGTAAACCGTATGTATCTCTTGACCAACGGAATAGACAACCACACGGGCCATGTAAACATACTCATAAATGTGAAACAGTAGAATACCTGAACGATATGTAAATTAAGCTTGTGGTTTTCTTTATCCCCAAAGGTTATTCCTTCGTTATACTTAACAAATATGGCAAACAAAACGATGTTACTTATAAATGGAAGAACGGCAATCCAATCCTTGACAGCTTGACGAATAAAGTTGATGCCATTTTGTTCGAATCCCATATCTTTATGATGCTCCCTTCTTCTTTTATCAATTAATAAGGACGCAATAAACGCAATCCAAATAATATTCGTTTGACGGAACCATAAACTGGCAAATGCAATTGTCCCACTTACATACGAGCTTGTGATAAGTCCAAGAGGCTGTTTCACCACCAATGCTAATGATGCTACTATCAATATACTTGCCCAAATATCCGTGTAGAACAAAAAGTAGTATGTGAATAACAATGGCATTGCTACGATATTAACGGTCCAGAATTGTGGTTTTTCTTTTTCAACTAGACCCAGAACGATTAATGGAAGCACCACAAGCCCACCGAACAAATTAGCTGATCTCAACACATTTATGTTTTCACAAACCGATACTAATGACTCTGACGTGAATGTTATCCTTTTAAAAACCTCTGCGTATACCATTCCCAATATATATAATCCTGGAGGTGTAGTAATCTTGTGATCCCATATATCGAATCTAAACGAACAATACGTCTGGCACTGTCTAAGGTGAAAAATTTCATCAATAAACGGATCTTTCACATTCAAAGCAACCAAACGGAAGACAATCCCACAGAAAATCACGAATATGGAAGTTAATACCACTTGTACATTCCCCATTGTGCAGCTTCGTTAGGCTATACTTCTCAGATTTTGTTGATGAAATTTTGATTTGATCGCGTATAAAGCAGCTCAATCGTAACCAATTTTTTATCAAAAACAACCAAAATCGATATAGATCAACAAATTACCATCCTTACACTCTCAATTCCCCTGCTTCAGTCCTCGTATGTACTGCAATCAATATCTTCTTTGTTAAAAAAAAATATTTCCTTATCAATAGTCACAAAGTCCTATCTTCAAAGTTATCGCCCACAAATAAAATAGTTGCAAAAGAGTATATACACCTTTTTTCTAAATAACAGTATATATATTGGCATCAGCAAGGCCAGTTTATAGAAAAAAGCATATTTATATAAGACAATCATATTGGCATCAATTCAAAACAATTTACCTCAAGAACAATTTGCTAGTTTTTGACATATTTACAGAAATACAATAAAAATATTAACATGTCATCAAATGGACATAGAAGAACTCAACATCCTAATAGTTCTCCCAATCATGCATTTGAAACCAACAGCCGATTTTTCCCAGTTATTTCTTCTCAAGTAGCTTATAGGAATAATGAATTGAGTTCCAACGTTCCCACACTGCCACGGAATCCAACAAACAGACCTAGTACACCTTCGAATAGCCCTGGTAGACCGCAACTTGCGTTAAACGATGGAATGTTTTACGTGAGACCAGAGAGTGGTTCTCAGTCTTTGAATTTGGAAGAACAAGATGCTGAATTATCGAACACTGACTCCAACAGAACACCCAACTCATCACCAGTGAGCCCTCATCAGGAAGTCATTGCGAGCGCATTGGGCTTTAGCAGCCATTCAAGGGTTTACCAACTATCGGCTACAAACAGTTCTAATGGAGCTCATAATTCGACTATGAGTCTTATGGGGTCCTTGGTGGACTCACCATCATCTAAAGACATTAGAAAGTACTTAGCATCACGCCCGAGTACAGCACCTACAGGCCACCGTAAAAGAACCATCAAATTGACAAAACCGGACCATAACCTAGAAGCACCTGGCTTGAAGGATGATTTCTACTGCAACGTGGTGAGTTGGTCCAAAATGACCAACCGAATTGCAGTAGGCTTAAATAAGTCCGTTTACTCCTGGAGCACAAATAATGATGTAGTTCTCATGCACCACGACAACTACATAACTGTTACAGCTGTGTCATATTCCGATCATGATTATATACTTATAGGAAAGGATAATGGAGAGGTTTTGATGCTATCCCAACGTGAAAATGCTGTCAAGGCCACACTCTCCAACCACGACAGAAGCATATTTTGTTTCCAATGGTTCCCTGATTCACGCCAGTTTTTAGCCGGTGACTCCAAGGGAGATGTATTATACGTTAAAATCACCGAAGACAGTATGGGTAACGTCAGTCTAAGGTTACAATGCATTTTAGAATGTCATCAACAACAGATTTGCGGTAAATATTACTTTTAACTGTCAGCAACAAGGTCTGAAACACATACTAACATCTCTACAGGTCTCGCCCTAAGCAAAGATTCTCAACTACTAGCCGTAGGAGGAAATGACAACTGCTGTTCGATCTGGGACGTCTCCGATGTTTTAGCACCAAAGATCAAACTGGTATTACCCCACAAGGCAGCCGTCAAGGCCATAGCCTTCTGTCCTTGGGCAAATTCAATTTTAGCTACAGGAGGCGGTAGCAACGACCGTACTATCAGATTCTGGCATGCTAACACTGGAACTCTACTAAATACATTTGCTGCAAAAGCTCAGGTTACGTCCTTATTCTGGTGTAAGGACCGAAAAGAACTAATATCAACCTTTGGTTATGGCAACTCCGAAAAACCTTTACTTCTTGCTGTCTATTCTTACCCGGAAATGATACCTTTGGTCGAAGTCTCCAGTACTACGTACCTCCGATGTTTAAGTGCATGCCAATCGCCCGATAGGAGTTCCATTTGTGTTGCCGCAAATGATTCGTTTGTAAGAATATATAAAATTTGGCAATCCACCGAAGGACCACCTTTGTCACCCGGGTCAAGGAGCATTGGAATCTACGGCAGCTCTTTGATTGAGATGTATGAAGGTATCACAAGGGGTGATATTCTTCGGTGATCGGATCAAGTAGTATTTTGGTGTAAAAATCCCCGTTTAATGTGAGGGCTCGTTTTATATTGTTCCGGCAGTGCTCTTGAAATTAATAATCTTTTAGTATGATTTTACTTCATCTTGTACGATATTATTAAATAGTTATTCCTAGTCAGTTTAGTATGTCAGGTCCACTAATAAACCGTTCGCTAACAACCATTAGAACCGAATTGGAATTTTTACATGATTCGGAGGTAATCACTGAACAACTCTATAATGCCCTCATCGAATCACTTCCTCCTAAGTATCAAAAGGATATGAAAGCATGGGATTTGGACAAATTAAAGACCGAAGTAGATGATAATAAGAAAACCGAAGCACCTACAAGTACGGACTCGATTACAGATGGCTTAGCTAGCACCAGTATAAATCCTCCTGTTAAGCCCGAACGCTTACATACGACTAAGGCATTGGGATACTGTAAAGCCATATACGATTATCAAGCACAAGAAGGAGAAGATTTGGCATTGAAAAAAGACGATGTTATTGCTGTTGTTGAGCATTTGTCGGAAGACTGGTGGAAAGGGTACAAGAAGGGAACGTCAGCGAATGCAGCTGGAGTGTTCCCATCGAATTACGTCAATGTTATTTCTCAACAGGAATTTGATTTTGCATCCTCCCCAGCACACCGTGCTGTGCCACCGCCATTCAAGAATGAAAAGGCGTCATACGATGCAAATTCCCAGTCTGCGGCACCACCTCCACCTCAATACGACCAAACTCAGGTTGCTCCATTGACGCAACAGCCTTCGTACGGCGGATATAGCCAATATCCTCCACAATCAACTAATTATTATCCTCCACAACAATACTCGCCTCAACCACAAGCTTATCAACCTCAGGGACAACCTGTTCAGGTGGCCACACCTGAACAAGCTGGACAACACAGCCATATGAGAAAGTTTGGGGGCAAGTTGGGTAATGCTGCAATTTTTGGTGCTGGTGCCACTATTGGTAGTGATATAGTTAATTCGATCTTTTAGATAGAGATGTCAGATATATATATATATATATGGTAATTCTATGTTTCATTTTCCGAATATGCGTTAATTAAAATTATACCTATGTACAAACTAGACTTAAAATTGTAACCCTCTTTCAGCGAGGTAACTCATTTATTACGACCATCAACAACAGTGTTCAATAATAAAGTATCGTTATCCAACAAAATTCTGTTTGGAGAGTTGGCCAAAATACCGGCAATCTCTCTGGCAGTGTCTAATCTCTTCAATTCCACATAATCTCTAGACTTCTTGATGGCTTCACCAACCAATTGAGCCGACTTAGCTTCACCAGAGGCTTTCACAACCAATTGTTGCTTCTCCTGGATAGCCTTATCAACGACAAACGCAGCTCTTTGAGCATCTTGTTGCGCGATTTGCTTGGCTTCAACTGCAGCACTAAATTCAGGAGAGAACGTCATGAACGTCAACGAAACATCGTCCAAGTTAATGTTAAACTTACCGGCACGACGGATCAAATTCTCCTTGACTAAACGCGACACTCTTTCTCTCTGGGTGATCAATTGAGACGCATTGAATTGCGCCACAACCGATTTCAAAACTTCGTTGACAATGGATGGCAACACCTTTTCATCATAATCAGTACCCAAAGTTCTGTAAATGTTTGGTAATTGGAATATATCCGGCTTGAATAACACACGGCACGTAATATTGACCATTTGTAAATCTTTAGTACCGGTCAACGAAGCTACATTTCTTGGTTTAGCACGAACATCATACACAATCGGCCTTTGAAACCATGGTATGACAAAATGTGTACCTTCTGGATAAATCTTTGGTTGAACACCGTTAATACGCGAGTAAACTATAGCCCTTTGACCACCATCAACGTTAAACAACGAATTCTGCGCCAACATCGTAACACCCCCTAATAACAAGATCCCTCCAATACCGGCAAATGCACCGAATGGTGACTTACGATTTGATCCTCCTGATCCACCGCCTTGTGCAGCCCTCCGTCTTAATTCGTTTGACAAGTTCTTCCAGTTTTGTTGACTCATGCTTTTAATGTAATTGGTTAACATATATAGTACTATGAATCTTCTCCATAATGAAATTTATCACAATCCTTTGCCTTTGATAATGTCGCAAAAATTTGGGAGACATTTGCGACATTCACCATCTATATTGATTGCAAAACTATACTATACCCTATAGAACGTATGTAATTATGACGGGACCCCTTCGTAATCGTACTTCTCAACATACTCGTTGATGGTCTTTTTCCAATGCCGCTTTCTATTCGACTGAATTGGGTTGGTTCGAAAGATCTTCTCGCAGAGTATGAGAGCCAATATGACTATTGCGACAATGAAACTAGGTGCAATCAACCCTACTAACTTCAGCTTTGTTACAGTCATTTGATACGGACAGGTGGCATATGGACCACCCGTTACAAAACAATCAGGAACTGTGATGTCGTTCATGTCAATCCATATCGGATACGAAATATTTTCCCGTTCAATGTAGTTCATCAATGCGAGCATTTCGATACTCAGCAGTGGTACGGCGAAATGGTAATCGTCAGGACAGCTATCGTCTTTGTAGGCCGTGAAGTATTCTCGTTTGTTCTTCACATCAATGTGCCAGTCGTTGGGGGAGTCTGCTTTCTGGCATGCAACTGGTTGTCGGCTGTAGCAGTCGGATACTTTCCATCCATTTTCGTCCATTACGACACATTTGAAAGCAGTATGAGTGCTCTTGTAGTCCAGATCTCTTTTGAAGAGGTAATTAACATTGTCATCCTCTTCCTCGTCATTATCGCTGTCGGCGGAATCACTGATATTTAATCCTCTGTCGGGTTCAATAAGCTGGCTCTCGGCCCAAGACCAGAACGAGAGAGGGATGAAATTATCAACTATATCGCTTAGCGAATCCTCGATTTCATTGACATCTTCTTCGTCATTATAGACGTTGTAATATGAGGCATTCAAAATGGGAGAGAACCCACACCGCACAAAATCACTAAACGTAACGTTGGTGAACGATGTGCCATTATCATCCACCACAATCCTGAAATGTTCCTTTAAGGATACATTATCGAAAACTTCAATATTGTCCTGGTTGTAATGAATGAGCTCATTGCATTGTGAGACAACATCGGGATCAGATAGCGATGCTACCGTCGTGTATACTCCGCTACCCTCAAGGAAAACGCTTTTCTTGTCGCTACTAGTAACATTGTATGTATACTGGGATTTCACTAGGTCGTTTGCGATCACTGTGGTCATGACTCGTTTGTAATCCAATAATAAGAATGTATTCAAAGTTGGGAAGGATTGTCTGGTTTCGTTATAAAAACCGACATTGTCTCCCTTTCTGTAGTTAGTGCTTCTATAGGACGACAAATCTGAAGGCGTGAATAAAGATGTTCCAAAAGAACTAACAATATCATTCAATGTAGCATTATTCAAGGCAACAAAATGCAGATCCGTGGGCTGGAATGTTGATATATAATTCTTGATCTCACTACTAGAAACGTTACGGCCTGGTGGATCTATGCGTATTGACTTCAAATGGAACAATAATTGGACCATATTGACCTTGATATTGGTATTAGTCTCCGAAAAATACGTGTTGATCGTCCGTACCAACAGATCAACCGTCAAAGATGCCTCACACTTGTAAGTTCTATCGTCCCAATATAATTCCTTGGTCGTCGTAATGTCGCTTGATATGTTGGCGGGAAATGGCGCAGGACAAAGCTGCCATTTTTCAGTAAATTCATTCCAGTATAGATTAATCATTAATGTTTGCACTCCAACATCCAATAATGTGCTTACATCATTAAGAGCATCCAAAGTATATCCCTCTTTATCGAAAACAAGACTATTAAGCGAAACCCCCATCCCTGTAACCTGGTCTATCAGTAGATACTTGCCAACATCTCTTTGAGACCTTTGAGCTATTTCAATCTGTGGTGAAAGATTAGGCCAATTATCAACGCTAACACATGCTACATTTAACACATTTAGCACCAATATTGAAAGCACCGTTATATAAATATATGATATCATATTTTTATAGACATATTCTTATATATGAAGTTAAATAGCCCAGCTGTAATAAAGAAACCTATTCATGGACTTTTTTTTTATCGCGATTCAAATAGTGTTATTGTTTATCTTGTTTATATTTATTCATCTTTTTGATATTCAAATGGTATGACTCAAATTCAACAAGATGACGAGTTATTGCTTCAACGAGTCTTGGCCGGGTTGAATGCTAAACAAAAACAGGCAGTGGTTGCTCCATCTGTGGAAAGGTTGCAAATTATCGCAGGTCCTGGTACAGGTAAAACTAAAGTATTAATATCAAGAGTTGCATATCTATTGATCAAGGAAAAGTTATCTCCACAATGTATAATTGTAACTACGTTTACTAAAAAGGCTGCCAATGAGATGATAGAGAGATTGGGGGAGCTACTTAAGGACACACCAATTAAAGTAGATAAAATATTGATTGGTACGTTTCACAGTATTTGCTACCGAATAATCAAGATATATGGTAAGAAAATAGCAATTAGCGATTATAATATTGCAGATGAACGAGACTCGAAACAGATATTGGAAGAAATGATTATGAAATTATCAGAAATGGAATTAAAGTATATTTCAGAGCTACCAGATAGACAGACAGATATATTCAAATCGAATAAGGAGGATGATAAATATCATGGGTGGGATCCAAAGAAAATCAAACGACAAATTTCGAAACTAAAGTCATCGGGAATTCAGCCAGATGTTTATGAACAACGCAGCGACTGTAATCAATTCTTAGGTTTGCTTTATAAGAGATACCAGAAACATCTACAAGCAAACTCATTGCTAGATTTTGATGATTGTTTGATTTGCTGCCATCAATTGATAACAACATATCCAGTACTAAACTTTGTAGAGCACGTATTGGTTGACGAGTTTCAAGATACGAACGAGATTCAATTACAATTAATGTATGAATTTGCCAAAGGGCACCCTACGAATCCTAGATTGCAAAACAATGTCACTATTGTGGGGGACCCAGACCAAAGCATATATGCATTCAGGGATGCACAAGCAATAAATTTTAAGAAGATGAAGGAGCATTATAAAAAGATATATCAAGAGAACTCCATTAACGTCATCACCTTAGAGGAAAATTATAGATCGACTTCAGATATTTTGAACTTTTCAGAAAGAATTATGAGGCAGCAAGATGACCGTCTTTCTAAGACCCTCAAGTCACAAATGGTATCTTCGTTTCGACCAGTCTATTCTAATTTGAAATCTCCTGAACAAGAAGCTCGTTGGATTTCATACCAAATTGAACACTTGATGGCCTTACCAAATTCAATTTTCAAGTATAAAGATATTTCTGTGTTAGTAAGGTCCGCATATCAAACAAGGACCATTGAAAATGAATTTGTTAGAAAGAGGATACCTTATGTGATGGTTAGAGGAACTGCATTCTGGAATAGAAAAGAAGTAGTAGCTATATTAGACTACTTGCGTGTTATTGCTTGTGATAATGATCGTATAGCATATTTGAGAACAGTTAACTTTCCCAAAAGAGGAATCGGAGAAAAGACTCTAGCCTCAATAAGTGCAGAATTAGAACTGGAAGCAATAAAACCAGATTTTTATAGAAGACGGGTCTATTATGTGTTACAGGATATCGCAGATGGAAATACCTCTGTCAAATTGACCTCCAAAAATCAGAATAGCCTTAAAAAATACATAGGCTTTATTGCTGATATGCGTAATATTCTTGAAGATTTGAATAAGATCAATGATGAAGAACATGTTGATTCAGATTCAACGCTTGAAAAGAGAAACGCGTTGCTCAGTAAGCTTTTTGAGCTTGTTTATGTAAAATCGGGTCTTCAGAAAGAGTTTCAAAATGATCCAAATCACGAACTCAATATTATGGAAGTCCAAACACAGCTTTGTGAATTTACTCCCAAAGACGAAGAATTACCATTGTACTTGGGGGGATCAGAATCTGATATTGCAGAAGATAAACGCAACTTTTTGGAAAAGTTCATTCAATCTATTGGTTTATACGAAACTGATTCAACAAATGAAAAAGAAAAGGAGAAAGAAATCGCTTTGAGGTTTCCCGGTAAAATAGACAAAGGTAAAGTTGCTTTATCCACGATTCATGGGTCTAAGGGATTAGAGTGGCCAGTAGTATTTGTTCCAGGATTGTCAGATGGTATATTACCAGCAAAGTTTGCAATGGATACAGGAGAAGAAGAAGCAGTTAATGAAGAAAGACGATGTTTTTATGTGGCTACTACTAGGACTAAATTACTACTATATATGTCATCTTATATTGAGCAAGGCGATATAGGTAAATGGGGAAGAAAACCTATTGATAGTGTATCCCGCTTTATTAGCAATTTAAACCACACTGGTATGATGGAAAGTAAGCAAGGCGTATTTAAAGATTGGCAAATGCTATCAAAATTATATAAAATTGTTAATCAACAGCTACCCACAGGACAGGAGTTCAATTTGAGTCAATTCAATAAAGCCTATGAATTGCGATCTAATGCTTATATAAATGGTGAATCTGAAATGAAAATAACTGAGGAATCATTCAAAAATTGTGACGAAGGTTCAGTCTGTTCGGATGTAACAGGCTTCAGTAGTGCCAAAATACAAATGGCTACCAAGAGAAGTAACGAAATTTCACACCATACAACGCAAGTGCCTAAACGTGTAAAAGAGAAGAGTAATCAGTCTAATATCAACTCATTTTTCAAATCGACTCCAAGTGTACAGCATACTTCTCTGCCACGAACGAATGTCAACAGGAGCTTATCTAAAGCATACCGAGTACCTATTATAGATAAATCTGTTTCCAATAAGGCACCCACTATATCAAAAATAGAAATAACGAAACCTAAGAGCAATAAGGCACCTCCATACATACCAGTTAGGAAGGTGCCTTCTTACATGCTTAATAGAAGAAAAAATGGAAATAACTAGAGCAATTGCATTTCTCACAATTGATGTTTGACGAATTATAATAAATAAATGCATATAATAACTATACTAGCAACGACCACAGACTGTAGAATGTCGTATTACTAAATTGTTAAGAATTATCCGAAATCTATATCTACACATGCTATTACAGAATAATACCAAGATAACACATGAATGTACTATAGACCTTTATAAGAGATTTGACAACATATCTTCCAATAGTATACATGAACGTTGCTGAATCTATACTGTCAATTCCTTGCTATTGATAGATGTTATATGCTCTCGTAGAAAATCACTTCGTAATTTGGAAACTCCACGGGAATGACAAATGAACATTTTTATCGTCATCAACAAACTTGGTAATAGCAGAATAGCTACCTCTTGCCAACATACCTGAAGGTGCCTCCACCTCACTGAATACCTTCTCATAATATGGCTTTTCTTTAGTATTTGGTGCATACGATCCTAATGGTTCCTCTAATTTATCAACCCTGATACCTGTTTTCTTAATCAGGTGTAAGTACTTTAAGCCAGTAATAATTTCATGCTGCACACGGAATTTAATAACGAACTGGTAAACCGATTTTTCCTTAATACTGAACTTGATTTCTTTACCGGCTATCGTGTTACCTTGTGCATCTTCCAAATCAATTACAATAGGTTGTAACTCTGGTTGATTTGGGAACTGCAATGACATTTCAACGATAACAACTTTACGCTTGTCACCAGCTTTGACTGGATAAGCATTACTATTATCTGATAATCCAAGCGAAGCCTTCCATTTAGCTAAACTTTCATCTTCAGCATCTAACTTCGTATATTCTTCGATGGTCTTTTTTTCTCCAACATGGTATCCTTCAACGGATTCAGGAATCAACTCATCATCTTGAAGAGCTTCTGGGTTATTTGACGCCATATCTAGTATCTATTAATGTATATCGTTAAAAGCTAGGAGTATCAACAACTACTATGACACGTCTTACCATTTATATGATCTAAAAATCGTCTGCACACGACGATTTACAAGAAAGCTATACGAAGCCTATTGTCACCATAAAGTGTATTTATATTGACGTATATAAGTGTTACTAAAGAAGTGGTCTTTTGACACATGCAAATGCTTTTGTCAATAGTTCAAAAAGCTAAGAAATTAGTACTTTGTAGGGTTATTTGGTGAAATATTGGAAGTACTAGAAGATGAATTCGAATTGTTATTCGTGTATCTTCCCTTGTATGGTCTCTTAGGTTTCTTATCTCTGTTGGAATCAGGTATAATGATATATGGGTTATTTAATAGTTTTCGTTCCGTTTCTTTGTCATATGGGGTGCAACGGTGGTTTCCATTATATGCGTTTGAGTAGAAGCCATTTTGAGGTGGCATCATAGGAGGTGTAGGGAAATAGTTGGCGTACTGGTTATAAATGTTCATCTGTGGCGGGTGCATCGATTGGTTGGGTGAATTATAGTAGCCATTTGGGTTCACAAACGGAGGGACATTCATGTTTGCATTGTAGTTTAACGGCATACCCATAGGCACCGGAGGAACCCCATGAGAGGCTCCATTGTAGTGGTATGAACTAGGATCCAATGCGTTGTATCCATTATGCTTGTGGGTATTATCTTGGCTCGTGAATCCAAATTTGGAACCACTCGCGGAGCTGTTGGGGGTATCTTCGTCGCTGTCATCATCATCTTCTTCTTCATCTTCGTCGTCGTCAGCATTTTCTTCATCTTGTTGGTCCTGAAATATCTTTTCCCTCACTTTCATGTACAATGCTTCCTTCGAAGCCCTCTCGTGCTCAATATTATCACTTCCTGATTTGAAGCTACTTGCCAGAACCGGTGTAGATGTATTTGGGGTATCTGAAAAGTCGTTTTGGGCTCTCCCATTTTGTACTCCTGCCGTCAGAAATACGGACATTTGGGTTATCTCAGACAGCGTATCAGCCAGAGGCATTGAACCTTTTGGACATTCCTTCTTAATGATCACTTTTGGCCTGATTATCTTAGTATTAACTTCGTCACCTTCTGAATTATTCCCATTGGTACCATTCTGCCTTTGCTGAAGGTAATCGCATATCTTAGTGAAGCTGTTATCTTCCTTCAGGTCCAATATTTCACTGAACTTCTCATAGTCAAATCCGTCAGCACTCAATGTGACTATTATATCGTTTGATCCGTTATTCCAATGCTGTAAGTGGTAATGCTGACATATCTGATGACTTAGTAACCGATAATACGAATTCTTTAGTACTCCAGCGTGAATCGTAAACAGTGGAGATTCCAGCTTTAACGGTACCGACTCCTTTATAAATGCAATTAACTCCTTCTCCAAGCGCAAAACATACAACTTTTCTTGGGGTTTTGTAATCACCGTCTTTATGGGTTGTGGAATGTTGTTCATCTTCTCTTTTCCAACTAACATATAGCTGTAGCTTCCAGGTATAATTTTATTTTGGTGGAAGAGTTTCAATCAATTTTGAAAAATCTGAACCCACCGCACTGAATCAAAAAACTGGCGCCTAGAAGTATATTGATAGAGGATTTATAATTACTCAAATCCATTATACAATTCGGACCTAATTCATCTTATTAATATCCAATAGATAATTAGTAATGAGTGATTCAAACGATGTATGTTGATTCATATTTCAATCCGTATTTGATGATAATTATTCAATTGTAGATTACTAACATTATGTTCAGATAAGAGCTAAAAGATTGGCAAGATTAGCAGCTTTGGGTGGCAGCAACTCCGGATCTTCTAATCAGATTAATAACAGCACATCGAATTCACCATCTCAAGAACCGTCGACTCCAAAAGAAGAACCTAAACAAGTATTACAATCGAAAAATTCGAATTTGCCATCTGAAACATCGGAACTGAAACCAGCTGCAACACCACAAGCACCAGCTCCTAAGGCACCAACTCCTAGGGCACCAACTCCTAAAACAACACTATCAGATTCAAGTATTTCTAAACTCAATCCTGAAGAGCAAATTGCAAAATGGTTATCAACAGAAATAGAAGGGATTTTTCAAGCGACCATTGATAAATCCCACACTTTCACAGGATTGGTATATTTAGGTAATTTGGCGTCTGAACTTGAGTCAGAGAAGAGCTTTTTAAGTAAGGATAATTTAGAGTCTGTTTTTATGGAAATATTGAATGAATTGGGTGTGCCTGCAGCTTATAAGTCACCAGTGGAGTACTTATTTCAAATTTACCAGAGAGCTTTCAGATTAAAGAGGACAGTTCCAAAGAAAGATCCATTATATGAAACTAAGATTTCAATTGCAAATTCAATTATATCCCTTAGTTCTTCGTATGGTTTTATTTGTTTTCAAGTTCCGGATATGTATGTTAACAACGATATCAAACTTGCTATTGATGTGTTGATTAACAATCCAGATATGAGTAGATTTTTAGTCGACATAGTAAATGAAAGTGTTGAGCAGGAATCTCTCCTTGAGTTCTTGAATATTATTTTCCCTACCTTAAGTACCAAGCTCTATAAGGTGAATTTAAATGATAGCTCCTACTCAAAATACTTGTCAATATTTGAGACATTAGTTAGCATAAAGTCTGTCGCGGCAGTATTTTCACAAGTTGATGGTTTTCAACCTCCGAGTAAGAAAGAAGGTTTGGATTTTGAAAACAAGACTTTATTAGGTTCTCTTTTAAGATTATCGCCCCTTTTAGATTCAGTTAGCAAATACTACTTTACAGAAAACGTCGGTAATTTATCAAAAGTACAAGTGAATTCTACGTATGAATCATTACAGAACGAATACAAGGTTGTTTCAGATAGGTTATTCTTTATCGTTGACAAACTTATCCGTGGATCTTCGCAAACTCGTCAAGCTATACTTACTTGGTTTGGTGAACTCATTAACTTGAGTCATTTAAGAAGAGGAAGTCATGCTGATTTAAATAAATTACCATCCGATGGCATTATGTTTAATATTTCTCTTATTTTGATAAAGTTAAGTTTGCCATTTTTGGAATATCCAACATTTTCAAAACTTGATAAAATAGATGGTGATTATTTTGGTCGTAGTAATCTCATTAATATTTCAGAAGAATCTAGAGTGAATTCCTCGATACCAGAAGCAAATGATTATTATAATGGAATAGATAAATCAATTCCTCCTAATTTTATATCTGACTGCTTCTTTTTGACTTTGACTTATTTGCACTATGGTGTAGGTGGTATTTACAATCACCATGATAGATTAAAGAACCAAATTAAGCAAATGACATCAAGAGTGGAAATGATTGAAAATAATCAAGTTCCACCAGGTACTAACCCTATGATGGCGCATGTCTTGAGGAATCAACTTCCGATGTTAACAAAAAGTTTAAACTCTATGAAAGCGACTAAGCATTCAATTCAAGCTATTTTTAGTTTCCGTTCAATGCAATTGGACATGTTCGACTTCATAATCGGCGCAACTACGTTTATCACCAAACTAATTGATCCAAGTCATCAACATCCTAGACTGAAATTGAAGATTCCATTATTCAAGATTGATGCTGTTTCCCAATTAGATGATCATGAGTTCTTAAAAACCAAGACCCCTGTTCCATGGAAATACTACCCGGAATTCATGTTAGAAGGAATAATTAACTATTGTAAATTTATAACCAACTTCAGAGGATGCCCATTGGTAGACAATCATGAAAAATTACTGTCGTTTGTTGAATTTTCGATCATTTTATTGCGTTGTCCTGAGTTAATTGGTAATCCACACATGAAAGCCCATTTGGTAGAAGTATTGTTTATTGGATCATTACCAATGATGAATGGCGCACCAGGATTTATTGCAAGTATTTTTAACTCAAATCAACTTGTGATAGATAATATATTGTATTCTTTATTAGATTTCTATGTGATGGTTGAAAAAACAGGGGCATCGTCACAATTTTATGACAAGTTTAACAGTAGATATTATATTTCTGTTATATTGGAAGAATTATGGAAGAATGAAATTTATAGAGAACAGTTGGCCGATTATTCTAGAAATAATGTTGATTTCTTTATCAGATTTATTGCCAGAATGTTGAATGATACGACTTATTTACTCGACGAAACATTCAACGAATTAAACCAGATACATAACTATCAACGTGAGTTGGAAAAGCGTGCTAATGGACAGCCTCCTAATACAGAAGAACTTGGAAGTGATGAAGAACTTACTAATAATCTAAATTCATCTGAAAGAAAAGCCAAATCTTATGTTGGATTATCGAATAAGACGATGGAGTTGTTTAAATTATTCTCGAAGCAAACGCCACAAGGATTTGAATTGCCAGAAATCGTCGACCGATTAGCGGGTATGTTGAATTATAATTTACAGATTATGGTTGGACCAAAATGCTCCAACTTGAAAGTACGTGATCCTATGAAGTATGATTTTGACCCTAAGAGAACATTAAGTGACTTGTGTGAAATTTACTGCAATTTGTCTAACCAAGGGAACTTTATCGTTGCTGTTGCAAGAGATACAAGATCTTTCTCTTTAGAATACTTTAAGAAAGCTGAAAGAATCTTATCCACCAGAACTTATACCAGTCCAAAGGTAATTGAGGATTTAATCAAGTTTGCACAAAAGGCAGACGAACAAAGACAAACTGATGAAGACGAGGAATTAGAATTAGGTGAGATACCGGACGAGTTCTTAGATCCACTTATGTTCATTTTAATGGAAGATCCAGTTGTCTTGCCAGGGTCCAAAATTAGTATCGACAGGTCGACGATTAAAGCCCATTTATTAAGTGATTCAACAGACCCATTCAATAGAATGCCATTAAAATTGGAAGATGTTGTTGAGGACGTTGAGTTGAAACTGAAAATACAAGAGTTCAAGCGTCTGAAAAAAGCAGAGAAATTAAGTCAGAATCAAGACGTGGAGATGACCGATGCGTAGGATAGATATATAAATGTTGACATAGTCGTTTCAATACAAGAAATTATCATTATTTTTATAACATGATAGTTCAATATAGATATAAAACTAAAATATACACGTTTATTAAAACATTAAACCCAAAAATTTATAAAGATCATTATAAAAAGTTTCTAATCAACCAGAGATCAATTGAATTTAAGCCTTAATAGCAAATCTTCTTTGTGGGAAGGCAATTTTTTGTTTTCTAGCTTTATCGGTGATTTGTTTAGCTTCGAACTTGGTTAATTGTCTTCTGATAGCTCTAGTCTTCTTAGCTCTTAAATCCTTTGGTTGGTACTTCTTACCAGCGTAGAAAGCTCTGACATTGTCTCTTTGGTTCAAGTTGATAACAGTTAAAACACGAGCAATGTTCTTTCTAACAGTGTGGATTCTTGGTAAAGATGGTTTTTGCAATTTTTGAACCTTCAAGTTAGCTAACTCTTGCTTTAATTCAACTAATTGCTTTTCTAATTGTTCCTTAGATTTAGTACGTAATTCGAAAGTCTTAACTCCGGCCTATATCTGTTAGTACTTGTCACCCTTCATCTTCTCGTATTATCCCTCGTACTGTCCCATAACGATAGCCCTTACTCATTAATGAATATTATCCTCTATCTAATTTCCCTACGTTCCCTTCCATTAATCACATTCAATCTACGACTTCCTGGTGTCTCTAATTCACTCACATTACCAGTCTTTTGGATTTTTGTCGACTTGTACAAAACTTTCATCACTTTGGTCACTTCTTCGGTCTTCATATAAATTTCATTCATAACTCTCTTCTAAGTATCATGCTATCATCACCGTGTTGTTACGAGGTTTTATACTTAGTTTAAATGTATTAACATACCATTTTGAACTATTATTACTGTTAAATTAACAATTAAGTATTCTTATTCAACTATAATATTTATGTATCAATATGTTTAAAATTCACTATTACCCAGTATGTGAAAATTCTTCGTGATGCTACTGGAAAATTATTGTTACACAAAACTCATTTTTTGTCCTCGTGAAAAAGCTGGAATTGTGATCATGTGCACATAGGGTACCAGCCCTATGCTGCAAATTGCATGGGATGTCGAAGTAGAGAGTGGTGGCTGGAGACGGAAGAGTATAGCAGCGAAGGCAGTCGATGAAGGGGGTAGGAAATATAGACTTGATTGACCGACTTTACTTGATGATAAAGTAAGAAAAGAGAAAATGGTCGTGTTCAAATGGACAGACCTTATAGTAGTTGGCTAAAAAATAGGCAGAGAAGTACCAGTGTTCTTTATTGGTGGACGACAAATCGGATAAGAAACATAAGGACGTAGAGATTCAGGGAATGGGAGATCGAAATAGAGTGAACATAATGTACATTATAAATAGAAACTAATCTAAATCTAAGCTACTAAAACAAGTGATGAAATTATATAGACTTTTGAGGAATTTCAGGCACATGAGCATGGAGGCATACCGGTGTCATCTGATAGCGGGCATCGGGCGCCATTGGGGGGTTATGATGGGATATAATGGAGAATGACGAGAATATGGCGACATAGCCAAATCATGGAGCATTCTTCAAGCTGTTGGATAACCATTCCAACCCTTCGTACAACCCGTCCCCAGTGGTGGCACAGGTGGATTGGATGTACCAAGGACGTTGACGGAGCGAATGCAAGTTCAACTTTTCGGTGATTTCAGCTGCATTCATGGCATTTGGTAAATCCTGCTTGTTGGCAAACACCAATAAAAATGCGTCTCTCAATTCGTCCTCGTTCAACATCTGTTGTAATTCTTCTCTGGCCTCGACTATACGGTCTCTATCGTTCGAATCAACCACGAAAATGATACCCTGGGTATTCTGGAAATAGTATCTCCATAAAGGACGAATCTTATCTTGTCCACCGACATCCCACACGGTGAAGGAAATGTTCTTGTACTCGACGGTTTCCACGTTGAACCCAATGGTTGGGATGGTTGTTACGATTTCACCAAGCTTCAATTTATATAAAATGGTGGTCTTACCGGCTGCATCTAACCCAACCATTAAGATTCTCATCTCTTTTCTTTTGAAAAGCCCTGAAAATAATGACGAAATACTTAAACCCATGTTGTTACTGTGATACTATTATAAATAAAACTAAAGTTTGTGTTTATCTAGAGATTTCAACTTTATAAATAAAAGAAAGGGGCGAATTTTCAGATTATTTCTACACGTATCTCGATTATAACTCTGCGGGTAACAATACATCATCTACAACAAATGCTGTAGATAACATATAATACCATATACAACAAATGCTGACTACAACTATAAGCCTATATTTCACTCCGATCAATGTAATTTGATCGATATCTGGTACTTATTCTTGTAAGTGTAGTGTCTTCTGACCGCTATTTATGTCCTCATATCTATTTTTAGCAATTAGTACCAGAAAGTCAAACTACGCGTTAGAGATCATATTAAGACACTTATAACTACATATAGATAGTGGGTTGTATCATTGAAGCAGGTCGTAATCAATCTGTTAGTAGTCTGGACATACTGGGCATTTTTATGGCTTGTTTTGATCGTTATTGGATAAATGAGTTTTGTGATTTTTTCGTGTAAGATTGAGCACATTGCATGTAGTTTTACAGAATGATTTTGTAGACGCTTTTGCAATTATTGGTCACTGTGTTCTGTTTATAATAGAATAGTACATTGTTATCATGTAGCATGCTAATTTTGAAGTACCAGGTGGTATTAGCTTCAAATACTAACTTTTATGTAAATTTGTGAAATGCAGCAAGAAATTGCGAAAAGTTGTAAAGATACATGCATGTCAAATACTGTTATCATAAATTGTAGATATAGTTATGAAATAAGGTAATGTCTACAGTTACTCAGTTTAAGTATTATTATTTATTAGTAACCCTATATATTATTTCCCATGAATGCAATTAAAAAGCAAATAGTAGCCAAAATGCAAGCACATTATATTTTTATTTTCCCACATTGACCTTGCAATTCGAATACTTTTGCAATGCCCGAATAAATATTGAGTAGTTGACATCTTGGTTATCGATTTCCCAGAATATTTCCGATAACCGAATGTGCCATGGAGGGTAGTCTTGCAAGTCCAATGACGGGCCGAAGCAGATTAACAAATCTGGTTCGACCCCCACCAATTCGATCAACTCTTCGTCGATCAAGTCAATGGTGATGTCTTTAATGGATAACTCCTTGTTAACAGCCAATTCGCACATACTCTTGGTCAACTCGATGATTGTAGGCTTTCCATCGATCTTCGACAACAACGAGATCTCCAAATCGATCGATGCAGGCACTTCAAATGTGGGCGACTGTTGGAGGTTGTTACTGTATATGACGGTATTCGAATGGGGGATTCTAATAGAAAATACCGGAACAGACTCGGTCCCAAAGTACACCGACAAGTTCTTGACGATATACCGACACAATTCGGGCAAGTGGTGCTGCACTATCCCCGTATACTCGTAGATGGACAACACGGGAATACCCGCCAGAATAGACCAGGCCGTGAGTTCGCTGATGTCGTTGATGAGCCCTTCCACTCCTCCATTTTCATCATCATCGTCCTTCAAGTCCAAAATACACGACACCCGTTTAGGCAACTTGGTTAACTTGTTCACATCGTCCCGAATTAACTGCGGAGTCTTATTGGGATAGTAAGCAAGCGTCAAAAACTTCAAATAGATCCTTCGGTATATGTATTCGATGTTCTTGTATATGGAAATACAGAAGAAGATCACAAGCAACACCGTGTGGCTCAAGTAGAACGTCAACATGTTCATAAACGACCCCGAAACCGTGTCCCAGCACTTCTCGTCTCCGTGTACCAAATTGCGCGTCAATCCACTCATATCCTTGATAAAGCCATGTGTTCCATCCCGGTTGGGTGGTCGTTGGCGTCCTATCTGCTCCTGCCCCAAATCCGTGCCCAATGGCCCAGAACTGACCTTTTTGTCCATTTCTACCGCCGTGTTTCCTTCGCCTGTTGTCTGCGCTCTATTTGTAGTCATATCGCGTGTATATCGGCCTCTTTGAACACCAATCCTTACAAAAAGACGATATATTCTTTTTATATTAACCGCTCAACAGTGTTTTTTCTATTGCAACCTGGTCTATATACAGGAAATACCACTCACGATCCATGATTGGGGACCTTTTGCACTCTGCTATGCGCTAGAGGTATCCTATTGATCTGATTCCAACTCCATATACTAGATACAATAAGGCCCCATTCAGTAGTCATTTTTTCAACTCAACAAGGGTCTATTGTGTGTTAGAAATCGATGATCATTGGGGATTTGGAAAAATTTCGGTTCTCGCGCGATCTTGCGATACCGGTAAGACTAATTAGAATAGTAGTCAAAAAAGTGCTATAAATGGTGAAAATCAAAGAATAATAGAGGATAGATATCGTTAGGACCGATACAAGTAGCATCAGTATATTGATAGGAGACGTATATATAGTTTCTTGGGTGACAAGCGAAAAAAAAGAGTATCGAATCAGTTTAGTGGGTGACACTTTATCCATTACGAGAAATTAATTAATAATTGACGCCTAGGTGGAGAAAATAGGAAACAAAGAGAAGAAAGCGAGAGAATATCGAGAAGATAGACTCGAATGGACAATAGCTTAACGGAGGGAAGAGTTTGTTGATAACAAATAGACATCGAGCGAAGGAGAAGAATAAGACAAAATGTGGCCATTTCTAGATAGGATCATGTATGATCACTCGACGGAGGAGGAATATTACAAAAAGATGCAGCAGAAGTCGTCTTCGTCGAGTGCCATTACGGTGGGGCTAGTGGCGGCGGTGGGGGGATTTTTGTATGGGTACGATACTGGGCTCATTAATGATATTATGGAGATGACGTACGTGAAGGAAAGCTTCCCGGCGAATGGACATAGCTTCAACGTACACGAGAGAGCGTTAATAACCGCCATCTTGTCACTCGGGACATTTTTTGGGGCGTTGATAGCTCCGTTGATATCAGATACATGGGGTAGAAAGTTTTCGATCATTGTATCGTCAGCGATAATATTTAATGTGGGAAACATCTTGCAGGTGTCGTCCACAGAGGTGGTGCTTTTGTGTGTTGGGAGAGCTGTTTCGGGGTTGTCGGTGGGTATACTATCAGCCATTGTGCCGTTGTATCAAGCTGAAGCTTCGCCAAAATGGGTAAGAGGTTCCATTGTGTATACTTACCAATGGGCGATAACATGGGGGTTGTTGATTGCTAGTGCTATATGCCAGGGGGCAAAAAACATTATGAATTCGGGTTCGTATAGGATACCGGTGGGAATACAGTTCTTGTGGGCACTTATTTTGTCTGTTGGGATGCTTTTTTTACCCGAATCTCCTCGATTCCATGTACAGAAGAATAACATCCAAGAAGCATTAAAATGCTTAGCTAGACTAAGAAAAGTGCCGACAGATGACCCTGATTTGATAGAAGAACTAGTTGAAATCAAGGCCAACTATGACTACGAATTATCGTTTGGGAAGGCATCCTATATAGATTGCTTTAAGAGTGGTGGAGGGAGAAATAAGCAACTTACGAGGATGCTCACAGGTATTGGGGTGCAGGCATTTCAACAAAGTTCAGGAATCAATTTTATTTTTTATTATGGGGTTAATTTCTTTGCAAATTCAGGAATTAATAATTATTACTTAATGTCATTTGTAACTTATGCAGTTAACACGCTTTTTACAATACCAGGGATATTTTTGATTGAAGTTATAGGAAGAAGGAAACTATTATTATTTGGCGGCATTGGAATGGCTGTTTCAAATTTCATAATAGCAATTGTTGGTGTGAGTATGTCAGATGAGTCAATCAGTTCAATAATATGTGTGTCATTTTCGTGTGTCTTCATTGCATTTTTTGCATCATCATGGGGTGGTGCTGTGTGGGCACTCTCTTCGGATATATATGGTATTGGTATTAGACAGAAAGCAATATCGCTTACGGCAGCGACAAATTGGTTAGTCAATTTTACCTTTGCATTTATAACGCCATATTTGATTGATACTGGTAAGCATACCGCAGCATTGGGTAACAAAATCTTTTTTATCTGGGGTGGTTGTAATGCTCTAGGCGTCGTATTTGTGTACTTTATGGTTTACGAAACGAAGGGATTAAAATTGGAAGAAATTGATTTCATGTACAAAAACTGTGTGAACGCTAGAGCTTCGACTAAATTTAAATCTCAAAAGATTGTATACGCCAATCAAATTTCAACACCAATTTCAGAGCTTCTTAATCCTAACATATCGCATATCGCAATTGAAAAATCAAGTGGAAGTAACAATAATGGCGACGATGATGAGAATAGCGAAGACGATCACCATGATTTTGGTTTAGAGAATGGAAATGCCTTACATAACAATTTGGATAATAGGAATATAACTCTTATCCCTTATAAGAATATTATTTCGCCTCTGCGATCATTCAGTTCAGATTCTTCAAGTGACTCTGACTCATCTTCACCACTCAATGATTATGAAAGATATTTACATAGCTTGCAAAAAGAAGGCAGTCATCATGACACCTCGCAAACCTCAACGTCCTTAATTACTGACAATAAGCGAAGTCGTCTTAATTCCATGCATAATGCCCACTCCAGGGGTAATTTTACTGAGGAGGACTTGAAGTACCTCAATGATGAATATGATTTAACTAGGGCACCCCTAAAACCAAGCACGAATATGACTGTTATAGCGGCACCATTTTTTGACGCTCCACCAAGCGATTCAGACAGCGAGGACGAAAACGACGATCAAATCGGTGACGAAGACGATAGCGAAACAGAACCAGAAACCCCCAAGGGCTCACCGGTTGATACCAAGGACTCTAGTTCGTAGCTATTTATATATGGCATAATTACATATATACTACTTTGAAGATTGTGTAGGCACGAAGTTAACTTCGTCATCTTTTACAAGCATTACGCCCGTCATCAACGTTCGTATATTAAAATAAAATACGCCGACTTGTTAACAGCTATTGCAAGGCTATCACAATGCATTAGTTTGTTACGAATAACACCGTGTAGAGTTTCACTTGCAGCAGACCAATTCCCTCGCTAATTTGATTTATCAAAACAAGCCGGCTCAACTCATTTAATGCCGGTTTGCACGAATTTCATCTTGAATCGCGGGTACGTTAGTTTAGCCGTGTTAGGTTTTGTCAGCTTTTGATTCTTACATAGCGAAGCACTTCTAGTTGAAAGTATAGATTGATAACATCCTCTGTCCAGCCCTTCTCCGCTTACGCCTTCCTGTCACTTGTCGCTGTTCCTATCTTTTAAGACTTCGGTGCATTGGCTTGTTTTCATTACCCATCCTCACTTCCTCTTTTTGGCTACCATCGCATAGACGCATTTATCAACCATCTAGTCGAACACATTGTTCTGTGTTCCATGTTCTTTCCCGTAATTGGTCCTTCGATTGGCCAATATGTCTCTTCAATAGTCCGTTTCATAAATAAATACCAAACGTTCCATCGGCTACGTACTTCATATATTCTCAATTAGTCCGAACTACAAATAAATAAATTTCATTTGCATAATTTTCTTATCCGTCATTTCTATCTGCTATTGTGTCTCATAGACTGTCCCTATTTTACTCATATACATGAATATGATTTAGAATACTACTACGTATCATATTAACTCTTCAGAATTGAAATATTCCTAGTTTATACCTAGTTATGGTCTCCAAATACTACATTTCTGCCGTTCTCGTCTGAAATGCCGGTAGTTTTTCCATGCATATAGCGGTGATAATGCAGCTAGAAAGCCGATGAGGTCCCGGATTAGAGAGCAATCAAAATAAACGGAACAACAAGGCTCGAGCCGCACTTTACCAGGTTACTGTACATAATGCGGAATAGTGCGACATTGTCGAATAGTTGCCCCATTGAGACGACAATTTATAATTTACAACCATTCATGTATGTCCGGGAGTCGAGAAACTTATATAAGCATCCCAATTAGTTTTATATATTTCCAAATTAGTGCTGGTAGATATTCTTCTGCATCGATGCTTGCCAGACCGGAAACAGAAAGAAGGGTGAAAAGACAAAATCATATAGAATATAGCACTAGTTTAGGATAATTGGTCGTTAGTCTCCGAAAAGGTACAAGCGGAAAAGACAGGAGTCAGCAGAATATAATATGACGAATAGAAAGTGGTTTCATCTAAACCTAAATTGTAGCGAAGTCAGTAGTTAGGCAGCAAGGTTGCTGAGCGAAGGGCCAATTTAACGAAGATAGCAACATATCTCACGCTTGGACTCGCGCAAGTGTATACCGGTTGAACCGATGGACACCGGAAAGCCATTGCACTACCATAGTTAAGGTATATTTGCTCTATTGTATCAGCCGTAATTATTTCATGACCAGGCAAAATAGGCACCTGCCCAATTAGGTAATGTGTATAAACTAATTTGAAAAAAGTCAATACCATGATTTTTTTTATAAAATTGACCATGTATCCTTACAGTGACCTAGTTTTTTAGTTTTTATCTTTTCTGGTTCTTCTATAATCAATTGGTATTTAAATAATTAATTCATTTTGAAACCATATTAATACACAATGCTTGCCCTTGGAGATAGTATTTTACGTTTGATTAACTTTGTATTGTTAGTCATTGCATTGGGTTTAACTGCTTCGTTAGCCGCTAGCACCATCACCCAATCCAACCCTCAAATCAATTTCGGTGTATTTGCTGCTGCGTTTGCTATATTGACTTCGTCATTTTATGGTATCTTAGCATACTTTATTGCTGCTTTTGCATGGCCAATCGTGTTGGCTGCTTTAGATATCTTGAATCTTATCTTCACCTTCGCTGCCGCCACCGCTATTGCAGCTGGTATCCGTTGTCGCTCATGTACCAATCAATCCTACCTTGATGGTAACAACATTACTCAAGGTTCTACAGGTCGTTGTAGAAAAGCTCAAGCTTCTGTTGCTTTCCTTTACATCTCCTTCTTCATCTTTGTTTTCTCCACTGTCTTCTCCGTTATTTCCATTTCAAAGGGAGGTTTATTCGGTGGATCATCTGGAAGATCTACTGCCAGAGTTGGTGTTCCATCAATGTCCCAAGTTTAAGACTGCTAGAATACTTGTTGCAGCCGCTTAAAGCTGGCGACATAAGAATTCAATACGTTGGAATCGGATACAGAAAATTTGGCTATATAAAACTCGCTCAATTATTTTACTGATAAATCTTTTTTTGCTGGTGGATAATTTTGCCTAATGCTTTCCATTCGTCAGCCGTTTGTTATTTTCTATTTGTTAATCATTTTGACAATTGTATTAATTATTTCTTTCATTTTTCACCTTTATATATTGTCTTTAATATATTTATATCCATGTTAAAATCTTTTAGGTCAAAACTTGAAGAAAATAGTTGCAGGGTAATGATCAAGTGATGTACTACAATAGAACTGGTGTTCCTGATAATTCTCACTTTTTTCTACTATTGCTATCGCTACCGGCATGGACAATGCTAGAAATTGACTATTTGTTACGCTGGCGTGACTCCGATGAATTATAATTACCGTACCTTCCACGGATCGGCATTACAGTTAAAGAAGTTATTAGTCAGACAGTACATGCGAAAATGTAGCTACCGGCAGAATGTTGCTGACCAAAGTATACCTGCAGCTGTTAATGCACCCCATAATGAAAGGTACTAAAATACCACTAATGACCCTAGTCATTGGTTCTGTACGACTGCAAAGCAGAAAATATGGAATTATAATTCAGGGAGACTAGAGCAGTTTCTTATGTTATTGCTACTGGCTAAGTGAAACGACTGTAATTAATAATTGACTGCATGTCTAGCGGAAGTCTGCTTAAGATCGTCGCTTAGTACGGAAATAAGTGAGCTCAACGGAAATGACGTCGAAGGTAATGTTAGCATCTATGACTCTTACTTTTTGGTGAGGTCTCTTTCCCCACCTTCAACAACGTTTCTTTTAAGGATGGTATCAGCCAACTTACATGATCCAAGAATATACAGCCAAGGGTTGAATGTTTAGGCCGTTACTCTACTCTATTTAACAGTATTGCTATATTGAACTATATTCACATCGTAATGTTTTAATATTCTATGTATGAGATTATTTATTTTTTCTTCTTTGCTTTTCACGTTCGTATGTATTCTTTTCAGCACCTTCGATAGTTGAGATAGAATTGACAATGTTGGCCATCTTCTTGTGGTATTCATCGTATTTGTCTTTCTTATCAGCAATTTGTTGTCTTGCTGTGAATTTAGATTCTTTTCTAATATCTTTAAGTGTAGATTTTCTTTCTTTCTTAATTTGGTTCTTAATTTTATTCAATTCTTGTCTTTCTCTATTTACATCGTATGATTTCTTATCTGGATTGAAATTTTCTTCGAATTTAGGAGCAAATGTAGCGATAGAAATAGCCTTGTGATGTTGTAAGGCCAATGGTTTTCTTTCCTTGATTAAGTTATTTTGAATTTTGCTCATTTTTTCAATCAATTGATTGAGCTTAGGTGAATTATAGTAAATAGCTAAATGATTAGCCAAGGTTGAAAATGATGAAAGAATCTCAATCATAACCTCATTATCTCTCCAGATGCTTAGAATTCTAGCGAATACATCAATTAGTTTATTGGTTAATTTCAATTTTAATATCTGACTATCGTTGCCAAATAATTCAGATACTTTAATAAAATCTTCAGTTGGCTTGATACCTTTTGTTCTCAAGTTTGTATCGGATTTGATAATTTTGTTAATGGATAAGCTTTGATTTGTTAACTTTTCTGGTTCTGGGATCAATAACAATGCAGCCTTTTCCAAAAAGCATACAATTTCTGGAGTAAATCTTTTGGAAAAGGCTTGATAATTCAATAAAATATCAACGATAAATAAACCTTGACCAATTTGACTTATTGTGGTTTTCTTATCATATGGAATACTTGATATACTTTCATTCATTAATATAAGTGTTGGGGTAACTACTAAATGATAATGATCGGATGTTGAAAATAAATAGCCTACCATCACAAAGTATACTAAATCCCTTATTTGTAAATTAAAGATTCTTTCTTGGATATCATTAATTTCAACTCTAATGGCTTCTACTAATTTCTCGTTATAACTTTCACTTAGTTTTTTCAAAATTTTCATTGTTTCATTAATATTTTCTGCTGGTGGATTTGGTGCATTAGCCAAATGCAAAATATGTTTGAATAAAATACCAACAAATACATTCATTCTTTCCTTGTTTCCCTCTGCGAGCCTTGGTTGGTAGGTTTCAATCACCTTCTTGATGTAATTACAATGCTTTGATTCATCAACCGTAGACAATGAAGCGATAAAATCTTCATATGTGCTTGGCATTTGAATAATCGTCTTTTTTAAAGTCCTTCCAGATGGTTTAGATTGATCCATATCATCTTCATTGCCACTAGAACTCCCTTCTTCCTCGTCGGTGTTATCAACAGCAAATCCCTCTTCTTCATCTTCACTGCCATTCCAGAATCCATCCAAATCATCTGCCTCTGCTTCTCTATCATCATAGTCTCCATTCATTCTGCGTAATCTGTCAGCTTCTAATTTTTGCAATCTGGTGTCATGTTCCTTTTGTAATTCGTCAGCTGTTTTGGTTCTATCTGCTGGAACAGAACGTCTATCATAAGTTAACTCCCTAACTTTATTATCATACTCGATTTCTTCCGGAGTTTTATTAGAAAATGCTGGCGATTTTTTCGCTGGGTTGTTGTTGAATTCAGTCATAATATCACCAAATTCATCGTCCAAATTCATAATTTCATCTTGAGCTTTTTGAAATTCCATTTGCCTTTGATGCTTGTAGAATTTGGATTTGGCTATAACTTCTTTCATTACTTCTTGCTTAGATTTTCTCTTTGGTTGAGCCTCTTCTGGCATTAAAGAGTCCTCGTCGTAATACTTGGTATTCGATTTGCTGTCATCTAAATCATTGTCAAGAGATAAAGATTTTCCTGAATGTGTCAATACAAAGCCATCATTGTCATCATCATCTTGCTCGTCATCACTTCCTAATGCAAAGTTAATCTTCTTTTTGTTTGTTCCCTGTCTTTCTCTGGTGAATCTTTCCAACATTTTTTCCTCGGCCGTCAAATTACGATTATTTTCACCAAATCTTCTATCGACCAATCCCCCTGTCTTTCCATGTTGCTTTTTATCTAACTCGTATTGAAGTTTCATCGAGTTTTCAACGTCCGACTTCGCTCTGGTAGCGTCACTATGTTGCTTTGATCCAACTTTAACGAACTTCCCTCCTTGAATCATAGTAACATCACGCTTGGTTCTGTTAACTTTACCGTCAAACAAGTTGAAATCTTTTCTGATATTACTTAAGATTTCATGTTTGTCGTTTCTTCTTGTCTCTGATGGGGTTTTCGATTTTTTATTTTTCTTCTTAATATTGGTTTGCCCAATTAAACCATTAGCCTTTAATGCAGCCTTTAATTGCTTTAACTGCGATCCGGCCATACCTGTAATAAATAAATATATTAATAACGTCTTATGATAAACTAATAGACATCTATATACATAGTTATAAAAAAATTCCATCGTGCGGCGTGAAATTAATTTTTTTAGGAGACGACCAATGTCACAAAACCAATATCATCTATTTCTATCGTGCTTATAAAATTGGTTTATCATACCCAATACACCAGACCTTTTACCCTTACTGGATTCTTCTTCTTGTTCATCAATATTGTAATTGATATTGTAGGAAGAATCATCTATGCTATTAGACGTTAAGGGTTGATACAAAAATGAGGGCGAAGGATCTCCTACAACTGACTGAGTAGTGCCAGTTTTTGCAATCCGTGATGGCTTGGTCGATAATTGTTCATTGCTGGTGAGTTTGGATGTCTGTTTTGCCTTGTCATTACCACAAGTTTCCAAGAAATACATGTAGGATTTGATCATTTTGTCATCCTGATAATAATCATTATTAATATCAGTGTCATCAATGTCATCGGAATCGCTAGAAGTCTCCGAACCACTTAATTTCGACTTATCAGCTTTATTCAGATTCACATTGTCAAGTTCGATTTCATCAGAACGGATCTTAGATTTACTGGCAGCTTTTTTCTTTGCATTTGCCCTTGACTTTCTGGGTTTGCGCTTTGATTTATTCAAACCCATCATCATATTTTTATCCTTTTGTTCAAAATTAAACATGGCAAAATAACAAACATAACCAAGTCCGTCAACATGAATAGAATACTCCCTGAAGAAGTCAATTATTGCACCGGAACTATTCAGAACTTTGAACCAAAGAATAAACGGGGTCAAGATTAAACTTAGGATCTCATTTATAATTATAATAATCTTCAATGAAAATAGCTCGCAAAATTCATTCTTCACTTGCACAGTATGTAGCCTGCCATTCCATGAACTAGGCAAATAATGCGTGAACTGTGATACATATCGGAGACTGGCCTCCGGGTCATAGAAAAAGGACGAAGTCTGGGAATTCAAGTTTTCAGAAGTGTTTGAATTTGTCGAAGTTAATGAACTTGATGTGATAGCCCACACTGTACCAAATAAACTAATATAGAACAAGCTTGATTTGTTTTCAGTGATTTCAAAGGACCAAAAATTATGCTCTTCATTATCAAACCAGAGTCCCATCAAAACTAGTACTGCTGTAATGGCTCCGGAAACAAAATTTACAAAATTCATTAAGTTTATTACCCAAAAGCCCCTTGGGAACTGATTAATATAAATATTTGCGGGGCCAATGGATAAGTGCAATCTCTTGATAAAGAAATGTGGCAATTCATTAAACTCCCTGAGCTTCCATTCAGCCCAAGGTGTATACTGTCTTAAACCTAAAATTGAACTAGGATTTGACTTATACTCATTGAAATAACGGAAGAAATATAATAGAACGAAATAAATGACAATAAAAGGGCATAAGAGCAAATTTATTATTGCAGCCATCTTAAATCTTGCACTTAGTTCTTTTGACAATTGATTTCTGTTAAAATCCTTTAAGACATGTGAATTGATCTGGCCATGTTGGTTGAAAATGAAATTATTAATACACAACTTAATATTCCAGTCTAAAGTTTTTGTCAATACCGACTTATTCGATAAGAAGCTATTAAAATTCGATAAGAATGGCATAGACAATGACAAATCCAATACTTCTTTGTTAATCAACGCAATAATATAATTTTCCTTTCTCATAATTCGATTAGCAATGTCATGAGCATTCAATCTAACTTTTGAGTTTAGATCACTCAAAAATTGAGCAGGCAAATTGGTATTAGTTGACGTTAAGCTATTATAATCTTTCAATGCCATTAATCTTTCGACAATAACAATCCATGAAATAGTCATTAATTCATCATCATTTGGAATTCCGATTAAGTAGTGATAGAAATTTTTGATTTCCTTTAACTTATAGTTGTAGTCAAAATACAATTGGACCAATCGTAAGACAATATAGCCAGAGAAGCCCAATAATAGCAATTTTACCGAGACAGGTACCATCTCACTAATAAAATTAGGTATTACTAAATCCTTCAAAGTAACCGATGCACGATCACTCGATGACCTCATGAAGAAGTCATAATTTATACCCCATTTTAAGAACACAGTGAATACCAATATGAAAGCTAAAATCAATAAATCGACAAGTCTAGTCAAAACAATATTGAGCATTCCATTTCTTCTGTAGTAATAATAAACGTCAGTTAAGAATTCGTCCATATTGGTGATATTAGCCCACAAATAGAGTGCCCGCTCTTTAGGAGGAATCAAATACTTCCTCTTGGATTTGTGCTGTTTTTTCTGATAAGCTGTTTGAGCCGAAGGCCCTTCTGGTGGTGGTTTTCGAAACTGTTGCGGCTGGTTATACATGGGTAGAGAATCAGTGGCTGGATGCAATTTGTTAATGAAGTTTTTCGCAGTATTGACCATATTGTTCTTGGGCGGATCCTTGGGTATGCTGGTGGTAATATCGTTATCTTGCCCATAATGTGGACGGGTGGTATCCCAGTGGACTTGGGCCGAATCTTCATTTTGATTGTGCTCCTTACCTGTGAATGATACTATAGGTGATGGTGGCGACGAAAGTGACAGCGACGAGTCCAGGTCTGATTCAGAATCCAATAGATTAGTGTTGTCGTTGTTCGTATTTTCGTTACCTTCTTCACCTACATGGCTGGATGAGACACCACCATTCATGAATGACTGCTGATAATCAACATCAGGGTCATAATATTGATACTCGTCCTGTAATTGGTTATACACCGAGTGGAGACCAAACACCCGTGATAGAAACGTGTCATTGTTTGAGTTCTGGTTATACTCTGACATCTTACAAGAAGCTTAGTGATGGATAGGGTCATGATAAGAAACAGTGGATTTGAATGATTAAACGTAGACACAATCTCACTAGTCACGTGAGATTTTTCGATAAGATAACCCAATGTATGAATCTTCGAAGATCTATTCAGAGTGTAAATTATTTGTATCTTATACCTGAGATTCATGGCTTTGTAAAATATGAATAGTCAACCCAAATATATATCATCTACGACTTTGCACTTTATGCTTTGCCATTAATCAAAATCCTGATAACATATACATAGTAGTTAAACTGCTCGTAGCCTCGAAGCCCTTCTCTAAATAATGCAAGCAAATAATTATCTAGTACACGATAGTTAATTGTGTTAAGGGCTACCGTAATCACCAGACTAATGTCTTGAAAAAATGCTAACTGAAAAGCTACAAATCTTGTAGCCACCTCAGTCGCGTTTTACTGCAATTCTCAAGCCTGCATCATATCATCAATCTTCTCTACTATCGCTCGTTTTTTTCATACTATAAATAAGTACCTTTGTCTGATGGAAATAAGTCTGATGGAAACAAATTTGACTATTGAGGATTAGATCCAGAGCCAAGTCTATTGCCACTGCAGTTAATGAGTTTAGGGTTTCTTGATCCCTTTCTTCCCTCCATTCATCAACCCCTACATCCACTTTCACTACAGCTTTGTTTTCGCTGGATATTTGGCATTCTGTTCTTCTACGTTTACTACTTTGTTATTAAACACTAAAACATTAATTTTTAGAAGAAGTTGATGAATTATACACCCAGAAAGTTGCTCGAGCGAAGTTATCCAAATGTGTTCCACCAGCAACGGAAAAAAGACCCATTCTGTAGTATACGACACAACTTTATTCTAGATAATTCAACGGCTGCATAATTTATTGGGCCTGAAATACTGTGTACTCTATCTGGGCCACTTATTCTGAGATATTTTTTTCATGTAGCATAAAACGAAGATGCTCTGATGCATATGCATAAAACTATCCGAAATGTTTTACTTTCAATTGGTCTTCACATCACAGAACATTCGCTTGTTAGAAAGAGCAATGTACATGTAGAAATTTCAGGATTTCATTGTGTAGTATTCTCTATGAAATAACCCGGACCAATTTCCCTATGAACACTGCAATAATATCGTAATAATCCTTTCATGCTTCGCATAAATAAATTAGCCAATTTAGAGTATAACTTAAACAGTAATAACAATAGCAAAAACATTAAAAAAAGAATAAAAGCGCTTAAAAACAAGTAAGCAGAGAAGTCACTACAATGTTATCAGCTTGCTTGGATTTAGGTATAGCATGTACTACTAAATATTTCCTTGTTTAGTAAACGATAAATAACAAACATATGAATATTTTGTCAAGTACAGTTTAGATATGAAGTAAACTAACTACCTAAAAAGCATATTAACTTGTTTTATTTTAGTTGCCAAATCTAATTTGATTGGGTTTTACCCCTTTTTATCATTTAAAATATTAGTTTTAGTAATCCTACTCTGCACTCAGTATTTTTTTGACTAATGCATCAAGAGACTCTGTGTAGTGTTTTGAGTGTATAAAGTCAATACATTTATTTAAACATTATTTGAAACATCTTTTGATTTATTAACACTATTCAACTCGTATTCACTGGGTACGAAGTTGATTGGCCTTTTTATTCCGCATGATTTACTAGCCAATTCCGGAGGGACTAGATCTTCATAGATGAACCTCAAGTCTTCATCTTGCACGGTTTTTGCTAGTAATAAAACTCGATCCCAACCTTGAATTTCTTCAATAGGAGTCTCCTTGTAAACTTCATCAAATATGTCCTCAAATCTAGATATGATTCTCTTGTAACCACGAACCATTTCATAAGAGCTAATATACCCGTAGTTGGCGCCCAAGATATGGTTCACCTTTTTATTGACATTGCTTAATATTTCCTCTAAAATTTCTTGTCGCTTCAAAGAAGATTCCTTGAAAGGCCTTTTCTCTAAAAATTCGGATATAAGAATTTCTTCAATTATTTCGTTAAATGCAAGGTCAAGCGGAATGAAAACTATCATCAAACAAACGATTATTCCAAGAATCCCCAATACTAAAATCAATCCAAATCCATTATTCCCCAAACAAAAGTAAGCCGCAACTTGTAGTATTAAAATAAATACCAATCGTTTCCATGGAATGTTTGATAGAATCCAATGCATCATTATATAAAGAAATTTAAGAAAAATATCGTATCTCGGAAGCTCATATTGAATGGTGTACATATATTGCTATGTTAAGTCGTGTATTCTACATCAAGGGTTATAGTATACAGTATAACGATCTGAAGATGTTATTAATTGGGCTTAATACTTTCTATAATTCTTATTGAAGAGGATTTTAATTATGCAGCTAGTTTACTAGTTACAAAATGAGAGGCTCATAATTCAGTATGAATTGTTCTTCTTTTATAGCATTTTCTCGGTCCATTCTTATGAAATTTTATTGATTCTGAAATATACTTACGGTTTATGTAATCCTGTAATTAATAGTAAGATTTCATAATTCTTGTAGAGTTGATACTCCTCCTACTTTTAATATTGTCATTTAGCATCTTACCATTTGGTTTAATGATTAATTTTTAGTACTATACTTATTTATTAAATCAAAAGAAGCTATATCTCCATAAAGAAAAATTTTGGATGTTACTCGCCACTAAGTAATTCATCTCGGCGTTTTATTTCTCAACTGATAAGTCTTTATAACGCTCCAAATGCCTCAGCTTTACATAGGATATTAGTGTACTTTCAATCTAATATCTGTTTCGCAGTGACGAAGTTGAATGTTTAAACATGTGATTAATTGGTTTTATTGGGATTATGAGAAAGGTCGTATGAATACCTGAATATATATTTTATATGACAGATATACTGGGTCTTATATTTCAATATTAGTTATTATAGAAGTAGTTAAATGATGGATATACCTATCGATAACTTTTAGGATGGTCTCAAGTAAGTGTTCTGCTTAATTGCTGTTCGTTAATTAGAAAAATCATCTTTTACTTGAAGATTCGTTCATAATTTATAGTCTTATTTCATTTCAATTCATTAAGATTATTTCCATACTCTCTTATGACTATCAGTATCACTAGCATAACTATTTATGGTTATTACAATGAATTGTTTCGGAATCATTATGGATTCTGATAGTGACACAAAACCAACAGGTTTAGATTAGTCGTATTGGAATGATCCACGCACTATAGTTCAAACTAGATGATCATTAATCTAATACATTTCAGTCTCTATAAATTACAGTAACTTACATGCTTCAGTTATTGAAAGTATTACATTTATACTTATACTAAAAATACAGACCTTCTTATATAGTGACAACATTACGTAACAATTGGACTGTATCCTATTGCTAACTTCAACAAGAAATTATGGGACAAACGACTCATCAGCTGACATCTGTAGAATGACTATCTCTCATTTGTTCAGAACAAACTGAGAGACAAACTGATACTGCATATCTTGCAACAAAGATAGACTGCGATTTCTTATTTTTTAGCAGACTTCACTACTTCAATAAAATAATTCAAATGACGATCAATCAAGGACCTGTTTGACAAACTTCTACATAGCTATTTCTGCTAAATGACTCCTATACGACGATACATAAACGTATGACACCCTAGTATTTTTAGCGCCACTCAAAATACAACTTCTTTGAACTTGCTGTCTAGACTTTTACACTTACGTACGCTAAATATGCGTTATACTAATAAATGTTATTTCTAGCGTTTAGCTGAAAGCTTTGTGTGTTACCCGATAAATAGGTAAATATTGGGATCTTCCACATTTGTTCATTAATAAAACATCCCTCATTATATTTCAACGCTCAATATTATCTTTCAATGAGGAACTCATCCTCAGTCTAACGTTAACAGAATAATCAGAATCACATAAAATATACTTTAAAATTTATCTATATAGATAAAGTTTATCTATAAATTCTGGTGTAATAATATTTCTAATGATTGCTTCAAACTTATGGTGAAGGCTGGTAAAAATGTTCAATTAAAACCTAATTGAACATACACCTCGTTGTTCATTCGCCCAAAGCATCGTAACATATACTACTAGCGGTTACCATTGAATTCGTATTCTGTCCATCCTTTGGTATGATCAAAGTTAAAGAAGGGACTGACTCTCTGGCAACAATCTAAATTTGCGACATAAAATCAGACCCTACTTCATCTATTTTTATCAATAATACCAGAGATTAGTAATTCATAAATTTGTATCCGATAACATGAACAACTAAGGGTATACCAATTTGATATCAAGCTTCAATAATAATTATTAATATCATATGTTTGTGACATACTTAGTATTAATTGACTAGAAAGCAATCGGAAAAATCCACCCTGTTGCCTTTTCCAATCAAGTTTGCATGCCATGCATAATTAAGTTGACATAATGCTACAGCACTGCTTGATTATTTGACATTATATAATAGCACATTTTGAGAATAAGATGAAATAGCAATTACCAGACACTTTTTACCGTGGCTCCCCCCGAAGAATAAACGTATGCAACCGAAAAAGAGGAGTGAAAAAAAAAAAAATTAAAGCATTGGTATTCTATCTAGTGTCAATTGTGCTGCAAATTGATGTCATCTTCGTAGATTCTGCCCCTGTTGTGAAGGAGTTGTTTATAAAAATATTTTACAATAATATTCATGGTCGTTTGCCATATAAAAAACTTATTTTACCAATAATAAGAGAAAGCTTTATTCTGTTTTCTAATAATATCTGTTTTCTAATAATAATATAACGTTTTATTATTTAACTATTTTCCAATAGGTGAAATGCATAATACTAGGTTACTTAAAACCTTAATAACATTTTCAACGTTATTTGCTACGATCGGCTTGACAGTCTTCTTATTAGGGCGTCTGAGAACCAGTAATGAACCTATGCAAGTGATTTTGGATAAGAGGGCTTCATGGCAAAAGGTAGCAGGTACCGAAGGAGCTACTTTCTTCTTATTAATGAGTGTTGGTGCTATGGGTCCGCTTGGTGCAGCCGAGGTTGCATTATATACTGCGGTATCGTACACGGTTGGTGCGCTCGGTATGTCAGCTGCTGCTGGCCTAGCTGCTGCTGGTGATATCGACCAGTGGGTTTGGGATAAGGTAGGTGGCAGCGCAGGTTCTAAGAAGAAACGAAACTTGGATATGAGTTATTATGTCAATGGAACGAGAATTGTTACTGACGGTATTATGGCCATGAGTAATATAAATACCTACATACACCTACATGATCCATATGATAGTCAATTATGGCAAGAGGCAGAATATATCTTGGGCGAGCACCACTATGATCTTAGAATGGTAGGACATAATGATACAGTTGCTAAAAATGGAAAAAGTAAGAGGTCTACCAAAGATATTAATGCTGGCACAACAGTAGCATTTGTGTATGCGGGGTCTGATAGTAATCATGCGGTTATGACTAATTACGGTAATTACTCTATTGCATTAACTAGTTTACGTGGTTATATAACAGATGGAGTGGGTAAGAGGTACCAAGATGGTATGTGGGCCTCGTACACTAAGTATGGGGAAGAACCACATGAAGCCTTACCATTGATAAATGAGCTAAATGCTGAAGAGAGCGCAGTTGAGTCAAATATTCAGAATATTATAATAGAGCAAATCCAACCGTGCACACAAGAAGGATGCTATGGTATATATGATAAAGGTTGCATGTCAGTAGGAGGGTCATCCACTCCAGGTGACGACTCGTGGATAGTAGGTGAATATTATTGGTCTCAATATGGCGGTTTAGACAATGAATGTCAGTCGGGTTAGAGAAATATTGAAATAAAGAAGTAAAAGAGTAAAATTAAAAAAAAAAAAAAAAAAAAAAAAAAAAAAAAAAAAAAAAAAAAAAAAAAAAACAAATAAACATAGCGACTGAATTGTATTAGTATAGATTGAAATATGTATGAAATACAAGGATGTAATACGCTTAGAATCTAATATTTGGCTTTTTCAACGACCAGTTGGCTTTGTTTCGCCGAGTTTGTATCAATACAAAATTTAATTTAGCAGTCTACAACGATATTGAATTGATCTCCATATATTCACTGTCAATATTTTTTATTATTCTGATACATGTGCACGGTTAATTATTGGTAGTGGCGTATGCTATTGTTTTTAGAAGTATAATACTAATATACGATCTAGTGATAATCATAAATATTAGGAATGGTTCAGACTAATTTACGTAAGAGTAGATAGTTCGGTACATTTAAGGCTAAACTTATAGTATCGATCAGAGAAATTTAAGAATGGTCAGACGAGACTTTGGCATTTAATACTCAAAATGGGAAACCAGATGAAAGAGTCAGGGGTATAGAACCCAGAACCCATTTGTAATGTCTATCGACGAAGTAAGTTCTTCATTTGGTCAAAATCAGTCATCGTACGGTCAGCTGGATGACTATAATCGGATGAAGAATTATATGAACGAGCAGAAATACGGGGGAGCATTTAATGTTTATAATGGGTTATTACTCTTGAACCGGAACTACAACAAATTTGAGGTGCGAAGAAACCAAAGCGATGGGATATGAATTTAATCAGATACGTATAATTAGATTTGCTTTTCCGAAAATAAAGTTAAGTGTTATGACAAACTAGAGAAACTATTAAATTCACCAATTGTCTCCTCCGAATATTGCATGCTATATATCTCTTGGGGTCCCTTACTAACCGCATACATTACTTTGCATCCAACGGAACACTGGGACATAATCAGTAATACTATGGATACTATCAAGATAGGTTGCAATCTATGGCTACGCAGTCTATACTCTGCTATTCGATAAGATCACGCTTATATATAAAAGCGTCATCTTGTCAAAAAAATTTTCTAATAAAACAGAGAGTACTTTTCTAATGGATGATACTCGGCTTAATAATACTAAGAATCAATAGAATCATGTATTCATTTGGTCATATTCGCCAGGCATTGGGCTGATCTCTCTAAGAATCACAAACGCCAATTTGAAAATCTACGTACTTTATGTGGCCACCACAGTCGCGCTTTTATTGCAACTCGAGCCCGTATTGTATTATCAACCTATTCTTGAGCACCATCTTTCGTCTTCATACTATAAATAACTATAGTCCAATTGCAATGGCTGTGTTTCCTTTATATGTTCTTAACCTTGACTTAAGACAAAGGTATGTCTAGCATATCTAGTTTGTTGCCCAGTATGCTGCGCGGTCTCTTGTATCGAGGAACCTATTGTATACCCCTTGGGCGGCTTTAATTGGTGTATGGATGTGCAGTTCAAAACCAATTTGGTTAGTTGTTTTGTCCTGCTAGCAGCCATGGGTAACTTCAATCCTTCGACTTATTCAAGCCTATTCTTTTACATTCAGATCCACTTGATAGTGCTATTTATATTTCTCATTTACTCCGAGAGGGCTATTATCACCAAATTCTACTCTATCTACTTGTGGATTGTAGTTCACTCTTAGTTTGATTATATGCTCAAGTTGCATACGTCATGTACACGAATGTAAGTCAGAAGTGTAATAATATACAAAATAAGCTGCTTACCCGCGCCTCATTCCTTTATATTCTCGTTATATTTCCATCCTTGGAGAACACAAGTCCGTTAATGGTACTCCCTTGGACTAATTGAATAACGTGCATTAATAAATAAGGAGCCAAGCTTCACAACGCTAGCAGCAAGAAATGGGATCTGCCGTTTTGCTTCGCTAGGTACTACATCCATACACCAATTCTTACCCGAAATTGTTGGGGTAAGTTATTGTTTTTAGAAGTAAAATACTAATATACGATTCTAGTGATAATCATATATAATATTAGGAGTAGTCCAGACGAATTTACGTAAGAGTAATAGACATAGATAGTTCGGTGCGTTTAAGGCGAAGCTTATAGTATCGATCAGAGAAATTTAAGAATGGCCAGACGAGATTTGACGTTTAATACCCCAAATGGGGCACAGGATGAAGAATCAGGGGTCGAGAACCCGTTTGTATCGTCTGTTGACGAAGAAAGTTCTTCATTTGGCCTGAACCATCAATCATCGTCCAGTCAGCTGGATGATTATAATCGGATGAATAATCATATGAATGAGCAGAATTACGGAGAAGCATTTAATGTTTATAATGGGTATTACTCTCGAACCGGAACCACAACAAACTTAATGTCCAATGAGACACTGCGTGGTGCTGGACAGGGTAATAATAATTCACCAGGAGTTTCTAACTTGGGGGTACCACGAAACATACAACTGCCAATAGAGTTCGACAGATATCCTTCCAACTTTAGTAGTTGTAATAACATCAACAGCTTAATCAACTCTAAACATGACGAAAACGATTTGCCGGTGTCAAAAAAATCTTCGAGCCCTTTTTTACCTGGGAATGATTTCAGTCCATTTGGTGGATACCCTGCTTCATCATTTCCTTTACATATAGATGAAAAAGAAGCAGATGATTATTTACACAACCCGGATCCTATCAAAGATGCGGATTATGACAAAAACAGGTTTATTCATGACTTGAAGAACATGGACAGAAGATCGTTGGGTGGATTGATAGGAGTCATATTTTTAGTGGTAGCTGCAGTTGCGGTGTTTATCTTGCTACCCGTATTAACATATTCTGGTGTTACCGATCCATATACGCCAGAGAGTTACGAGATATTAACTTCATATAGATATCCTCTATTGAGTGCTATCAGGACCGATTTGGTTGACCCAGATACTCCTGAAGATGCATTAACTAAAAAGACTTCTAAGGGTGAAACGTGGAAGTTGGTCTTTTCCGATGAATTTAATGCAGAAGGCAGAACCTTCTACGAAGGTGACGATCAGTTTTTCCAAGCTGCAGACCTTTGGTACGGTGGTACTATCGACTTGGAATACTATGATCCTGATGCTGTAACTACTGCCAATGGTACTTTGAACTTGAGAATGGACGCATATAAAAATCACGATTTGTTTTACAGATCTGGTATGGTTCAAAGTTGGAATAAAATGTGTTTCACCCAAGGTTTCCTAGAATTTTCTGCGCGATTGCCTGGTTATGGTAATGTATCAGGGTTGTGGCCCGGTTTATGGTCCATGGGAAATTTAGGTCGCCCTGGATACATGGCCAGTACTGAAGGATTGTGGCCATATACATATGACTCGTGTGATGCCGGTATCACAGCAAACCAATCATCTCCTGATGGTATTTCGTACTTACCAGGTCAAAGATTGAACAAATGTACCTGTTCTGGTGAAGACCACCCTAATCCCGGTAAAGGAAGAGGTGCACCGGAATATGATGTTCTTGAAGGTGAAATTGACCCAGATACCTTAGTACCTGTGGCATCACAATCTATGCAAATTGCTCCGTTTGATATATGGTATTATCCTGATTACAACTTTATATCGATTTACGACAAATTGGTAACCACGATGAATACGTATACCGGTGGTCCATTACAGCAAGCGATTTCTGGTACAACAACCTTGAACCACTCGTGGTATTCTGAAGGGGTTGGGCAAAATTTCCAGACATACGGTTATGAATATTTAAATGATGATGATGATGGATATTTGACATGGTACGTTGGTACTGATCCAACCGTCACTGTACAAGCAGCAGCTTTAGGTCCTAATGGAAACATTGGTCGCAGATTGATGTCCAAGGAACCAATGTCTATGGTGATGAATTTTGGTATTTCCAACAACTGGGCCTATATCGACTGGAACTCGTTGAAATTTCCTATTACAATGAGTATTGATCATGTCCGATTATACCAGCCTGAAGACGCTATTAATTTAACCTGTGACCCTGACGACTACCCAACGTATGATTATATTCAAGCACATCCCAAGGCTTATCAGAATAACAACCTTACCTCGTGGGAAGAAACTGAATATAGTTTTCCCAAAAATTCTTTAGTCCATGGTTGCTGATTATAAACATTTCATGAAAGTTTCAATTCTTCAGTATTACAAGCCTCTTAATATCTACAAGGCTTCTACGCCCTTGAGCGCTTATCCTCTATAATTCCTTACATAATCCTTTCAGTATCCCTTATAGACAATTTATTATTTAATGTATATTCATACCTAGTGTTTCAAATCATATTTTCGTATTATATGTAGCATCATTCGTAATAGTTGAATAAATTTAAATATAAGTATAGTTTAAATATGCTAAACATTAACCTTTTTAACGTACTTCAATTCACGTACGCTATATGCGTGATTTTGATCACCGAAAGTATAATTATGCCCGCTATTGTGGAAATGCGCCAAAATCATAATCATATACTATATTTAGATGTTTGGGACGTTCGTAACCAAGCATCACTCATAATCGTAAGTTTTTGTCAAATAGCATCCGTACACCCGTAGTATTCTTGAAGATTTTGGCATCCACAGCATGTCATATGTGTCGCAAGTCGCAGAACATCCATACATCGCAGAGCATCTCAATATCACCAATTCATCCGCCTAAACAAACATGTCGAATAGATTTTCCGTTAATAATATCAATCTTTTTTCTTGATCTAATCAAAATTTATACTTAGACATAGACATTTTTTGGGCTAAATAACAGAAAGGAAACCAAGTTGAAATACACAGCACATTCATTAAAATACAAAATATTGTTTAATCATGGGACAAAGAGATTTAACATATAATGTGCCAAATACAGGGTACAATACGGAGCCCGAAATTGAGAATCCATTTATTTCACCAATAGATGAAGAGAGCTCGTATGAGCTGAATCAGGATTTATCCCCGAGCCAACTGGAGGATAATAGTCAAATAAATATGAACGATCCTAATTATGGAGGAACATTTAACAATTATAATGGATATTACTCGAAGAACGGGACCACATCGAATTTGTTACCCAATGATGGGACGTCTGAAGATACGTTGGGCATACGTAACTCTATGGGAATAGGTAGGATAAGTTCGTCGAGAAATTTATATATACCATCAGAGTACGATAGATATCCGTCAATGGCAGGTTCAAGGGTAGTATCATCGACATCTCTCTCGTCAGATATGTATAACAGTGCCCAGAACGTTCGCAATGCGCAGAATGTACCTGAGTCAGAAGGAGACGATTCCTCCATATCAAATAAGTCGACAAATCCGCTTGTTGAGAACGACTTCAGTCCTTTTGGAGGATACCCTGCTACATCATTTCCTTTGCATATAGATGAAAAGGAACCGGATGACTATTTGCACAATCCTGATCCTATCAAAGATGCGAAATATGACAAGAACAGGTTCATTTATGACTTGAAGAATATGGACAGAAGATCTTTAGGTGGATTGTTAGGAGTTGTTTTTATGATGTTGGCAGCTATTGTGGTGTTTATCTTGTTACCTGTGTTGACATATTCTGGTGTTACCGAACATTATACTCCTGAGAACTACGAGATTTTGACCTCGTATCGGTATCCTCTTTTGAGTGCTATCAGAACCGATTTGGTCGATCCAGACACTCCTGAAGCTGCCTTAACTAGAAAGGCTAACAACGGTGATGAATGGAAGTTGGTGTTCTCTGACGAGTTTAATGCGGATGGCAGAACTTTCTATGAGGACGATGATCAATTCTTTCAGGCTGCAGATATCTGGTATGGTGGTACTCAAGATTTGGAGTACTACGATCCTGATGCGGTGACCACCGCTAATGGTACTTTGAATTTGAGAATGGACGCATATAAAAATCACGATTTGTTTTACAGATCTGGTATGGTTCAAAGTTGGAATAAAATGTGCTTTACCCAAGGATTACTTGAAATTTCAGCCCGATTGCCTGGTTACGGTAATATTTCCGGTTTATGGCCAGGTTTATGGACTATGGGTAATTTAGGCCGTCCAGGATACATGGCCAGTACCGAAGGTGTATGGCCATATACATACGACTCATGTGATGCAGGTATCACAGCAAACCAATCATCTCCGGATGGTATTTCGTATTTGCCAGGTCAAAGATTGAACAAATGTACCTGTTCTGGAGAGGATCATCCTAGTCCAGGTAAAGGAAGAGGTGCTCCAGAATATGATGTTCTTGAAGGTGAAGTTAGCACTGATGTAGGTGTTGGTGTGGCGTCACAATCGATGCAGATTGCTCCATTTGATATCTGGTATTATCCTGACTATAATTTCATATCAATTCATAATGACTCAGTTACCACTATGAACACTTATACTGGTGGTCCATTACAACAAGCGGTTTCTGGTACAACAACCTTGAACGTGTCGTGGTATTCTGAAGGTGACAACGAACACAATTTCCAGACCTATGGATACGAATATTTAAATGACGATGATGACGGATATTTGACATGGTATGTTGGAATGGATCCTACTGTCACTGTAAAAGCAGCAGCTTTAGGTCCTAATGGAAACATTGGGCAAAGATTGATGTCCAAGGAACCAATGTCCTTGGTTATGAATTTTGGTATTTCGAATAGTTGGGCCTATATCGACTGGAATGCTCTATTTTTCCCACTTACTATGCGTATTGACCATGTTAGGTTATACCAGCCAGAAGATTCCATAAATTTGACCTGTGACCCAGAAGATTACCCAACTTATAACTATATCCAAGCACACCCGAAGGCATATCAAGACAACAACCTCACGTCTTGGGAAGAAACTGGATATGATTTCCCTAAAAATTCTTTAATCCATAAGTGTTAGAATCTACCGTTTGGTGAGAAATAGACAGATTTTGAGTTCTTCTGTCTAAACTTATCCATTTCATTATTGCTTTTGTTATATTGACAGCATCATATCATATCTCTGTAGTTATTTTAATATTGTATAGAGGCAGTACACAAATATTTATACAAGCCGTTTTAGTCTAGGCTAATGGTGTTAGACAAAGGTACATATTCGCGCATATATTTTGCATTTACTGCGAGTCAAAAAGTTTATCTAGGTCCATACACCTATTATTTCCTTTGTACAATTCTTACAATTACCCCAGTGAGTCGATTCAAATATATAACTGCCAATGCCCCCAAAATATGTCTGTTCCTAACCCCTGCATCACTCATAATCGTTCATTTGGAGGCGTTGCCTCCAGCCACCCTCCATATCTGTGGAGAATAAGTACCTATTCTAGTAAATTTTGGTTGCATATCTTATAACATCCCTACATCGGAATGTTATTCAATCAACTAGACGTTTGTTCGAACTAAAAGACGCCAGAAAGATTTTTCCGAAAGTTTTCTTATTTAAAAATCTTTCTTCTTACTTTGATGGTAGGACAACTTTAACAGCATAGAAACTTCTTATATTTCACGATTGAGTACTGACTGGTATAATTGGTGTGAAATAACTGCTGAACGATAAATTGAAAATGGCAAAAAGAGATTTGACATATAATACACCGAGGGAGAGATATAATGACGACTTGGAAGTTGAAGATCCGTTTACTCTGCCTATAGACGAGGAGAGTTCATTTGAACTGAACGAACGCTGGTCCTCAAGTCAGCTGGAAGATTATGAAAGGATTAACAGCCATCTGGGCAATCCAGTTTATGATGTCAGTTTCAAAGACTATAATGGATATTACTCGAGAAATCCTACTAAGAGATATTTGAATGAATATTCGTCAGATGAAAGTAATGGTATTCAGAATTCACCAGGAATCACCAATACTCAACATTCCCAGAACATTCAAGTGCCACTGGAGTATGACAGATATCCCACTATGACTGGATCAAAGATGGTTTCAACTACTTCACTCACATCGAACGTATTCAATTCTCAGAACATTCCAAACCCAGATGACGACTCGTCCACGTCAAATAAATCAAGTAAGCCGCTCTTGGTGTCAAAAGACTTTAGTCCTTTTGGTGGGTATCCGGCGACATCATTTCCATTGCATATAGATGAGGAAGAGCCAGATGATTATTTACACAACCCTGATCCTCTCAAGGATGCAGCTTACGATAAAAACAGGTTTTTCTACGATTTGAAAAATATGGATAGAAGGTCGTTAGGTGGGTTACTAGGGGTCATATTTTTAATTGTAGCTGCAGTTGTAGTATTCATCTTGTTACCTATATTGACGTATTCTGGTATCACTGAGCCATATACGCCAGAAAGTTACGAAATTTTGACTTCTTATCGCTATCCTTTATTGAGTGCTATTAGGACAGGTTTGGTTGATCCAGATACACCGGAAAATGCACTAACCAAAAAGACTTCCAAGGATGCCACATGGAAGTTAGTATTCTCCGACGAGTTTAATGCAGCAGGTAGAACCTTCTATGAAGGTGATGATCAGTTTTTCCAAGCAGCAGACCTTTGGTACGGTGGTACTGAGGATTTGGAATATTATGACCCAGATGCTGTAACGACTGCCAATGGTACCTTGAACTTAAGGATGGACGCATACAAGAACCACGATTTGTTTTACAGATCTGGTATGGTTCAGAGTTGGAATAAAATGTGCTTTACCCAAGGATTACTTGAAATCTCTGCGAGGTTACCAGGTTATGGTAATGCCACCGGCTTATGGCCAGGTTTATGGACTATGGGTAATTTAGGCCGTCCAGGATACATGGCCAGTACCGAAGGTATATGGCCATATACATATGACTCATGTGATGCAGGTATCACAGCAAACCAATCATCTCCTGATGGTATTTCGTACTTGCCAGGTCAAAGATTGAACAAATGTACCTGTTCTGGAGAGGATCATCCTAGTCCAGGTAAAGGAAGAGGTGCTCCAGAATATGATGTTCTTGAAGGTGAAATGGATCTAGAAAAGTTGATTGGGGTTGCATCCCAGTCCATGCAAATTGCTCCGTTTGATATTTGGTATTATCCTGATTATAATTTTGTTTCCATTTATAATAAATCAGTAACCACCATTAATACGTATACTGGAGGTCCATTGCAGCAAGCTGTATCTGGTACAACTGTATTAAACCGAACCTGGTACTCAGAGGGCGTGGGGCAAAAGTTCCAGACATACGCATACGAGTATTTAAACGACGATGATGACGGGTACTTGACATGGTATGTGGGTAATAACCCTACAGTGACCGTAGAAGCAGCGGCTTTGGGGCCTAATGGAAATGTAGGCCGCAGATTAATGTCAAAAGAGCCAATGTCGATGGTGATGAATTTTGGTATTTCAAATAGTTGGGCTCAAATTGACTGGCTCTCATTGATTTTCCCCCTTACTATGAGTATTGATCATGTCCGATTATACCAGCCTGAAGACGCTATCAACTTAACATGTGATCCCGAGGATTATCCAACCTCAAACTATATTCAAGCACATCCAGAAGCATATCAAAACAGTAATCTAACATCATGGGCGGACACTAAATACGATAATCCTAAAAACTCTTTAATACATGGATGTTAATCTTTCGGAAGCCGAATACTTATATATTAGCATTGCTGCTCCGTTGCTGCTTTCTCATTCTCCTAGTATGATTGGAGTATTGTTCTTCATCTACACTATACACGTTTTGATCGAGGTAAGATAATTTTCGGGCTATGCAACACCTCTCGACAATAATATTGCATATATGCTTGATACTTTCAACGATATCACTTAATCAGACGCTTAAGTAAAAGAATTATCGAATAATACCTGCATGCAGATCACGTCAAAATTAAATGCAAATTATAGTTAGGTTCCACACCTATTTTAAAAATATGGTGGAGTTCTAATGATCTTTTGTAAACTAGAAAATTCAATTGTGAGGTTAGTGTTATTTTTAAGGATATTAAAATTTTGATGCCTGATCATGTCTATGTTAATACTTAAAAACAGTAATTTTATATTTATAATAGGCCAAAGAAAAATTTAGAAAGCCTAATGTGTATAGATACCACGGGTAATAATAGCGAATGTTTAATTAATTGTTCCAACATTACACATCGTTGTCAAACTTACATAGCTTGTAGAATAATAAGTGTAAATGTAAATTTGAGGACATTTGGATAAAGAATATAATGAATCGTAAATGAACTGCATATCAAGTACGTAATTAAGCCCTATGTCACAATAATATTAACCTTGCCATATCAGTCGTCTTTAATTGTAAAATCATCCGAAGTAATTTTAGATTTTTTGCACATTTGTTCAAAAATACTATGCTTGGTATTAAACAAATTCCAGGGTGTATCAAATTCCTTAACTTCTCCCTTATCTAGCACCAAAATTCTGTCATAATTGACTATAGTTTTTAATCTGTGCGCAATGCATAGAATGGTACAATTTCCAAATTCTCTCAAAATGGTTTTTTGGATTTTATTGTCTGTTTCATAATCAACAGAACTAGTAGCTTCATCAAGAATGAGTACTCTAGTTCTTTTAACAAGTGCTCTTGCGAAAGCAATGAGTTGTCTTTCTCCCAAAGAAAAATTAGTTCCATCTTCCAGCACTTGCTTGAATAAATGAAACTTATTCAAGTCTTCAGATTTTGGATCCTCACTTTGGATTGAATCAATCTTAGACCCATCAATAAGACCCGCTCTTCTCAATGCATCCCATAATTCTGTATCAGTATATTCATCAAATGGATCTAAGTTAGTCCGGATAGTACCAGAAAACAATATTGGATCCTGAGGAATAATCGATAGTCTTGATCTAAGACTATTTAACCCTAGAGTTGAGATATCGGTTCCATCAATCACAACGGATCCACTACTTAACTCAACCAACCTATATAATGCCATCATTATTGATGATTTTCCAGCACCGGTCCTGCCACATACCCCGATTTTTTCCATTGGCTTAATATTAAGATTTAGATCTTTTAATACCAAAGGCAATCCAGGTCTATAAGCCATAGATGCATGACTAAATGTAATTTGACCTCTTTCTGGCCAAGAGGGTGGAGGTGAGCTCTCAGTAATCAAATATGGAGCCTCTTCTGGTAAATCAAATGCATAATGACAAATTCTTTCAACGGAATTCATTTCATTCTCGACTTGTGTGAGCGTTTTAAGAAGAAACGAAAGCTGGCCAACGATTTGTAAAATGTAAGACATCAACAAACCAACAGAAGAAGAGTTAATATCAAACACACGATTGACACACAACATGGCTACAAGTAAAACGAAGACCCCACCTACCATATCCAAACTGATTGTGAGCCATCTCTGGTTTGCAATTGTCAAATAATATGCCTCATTCATTTTGTCAATAAGAAACTTGTTCTTGTTCAAAAATCGATGTTTTGCTCTATATGCAAGTATTGTAAGCATGCCACTTAAGGTTTCATTGAAATTATCATACACGTACGAACGTTGTACAGCTTCTAATCTTTTAATCTCTCTTGCTGAAGCTTGATAGTAGTTCGCTATTGCAACGAATATAAATAATAATGGGGGTACTGCAATAGCGAACCAAGGCAAATAACATATGCACAATATCAATACTCCAGTAATATTCGCAACGAAATAGAATAATACAGTTAGTTGTTCGACTATTTCATTATCCAATGCATCAGTATCTTTCGTGAATCTGTTGAAAATTCGTCCCATTGGGGTAGTATCCATGAAGGACATCGGTACAAATAAAATTTTCTTTACTGCCATCAAGTTTAGAGTCCTTGAAGCAATTGTTGTAACATATGCAAGTATAAAAAACTCCATTGTAAGCAAGATAAAAGCCAAAAAGGTAAACATCACATACAAACCCATATAGAAGCTGTCCAGTCTATCTGGAAATTTTCTAGAAGTCCAGAAGGAAAGCCAAGTATTGGTGAAAAGTTCGAAATATGTAGCCAATATTGTGAAAAGAAGAAATAAGAAAATAATCCAGAAGCTTGAAAATATACCAGATCCATACGTTATGTAATTTTTGTAAACCTTGAATTCAATTCTATTCACTGCACGTTCCTCTGCCAGAAATAGTTTTCCATCATCAAATTTGTCTAAATTAAAATCATGTCTTTCAGTTTTTTCATCCTCCACGGAGGAAGTTGTTGTAGTTCGCCTCATTAACTGGCCTTCAATATATTGTCTTTCTTCTTCAGCCGAACCTTTGGCAAATCCTAACTCGTTTTCTTCCTCATCGTCTGCTACGTCTTGAACAGCTTCTTGAGTATTCAAAGACATAAGGTTTTTAAAGCCTACACTTGTCTGAAGTAGTTCATGGAACTTCCCTATTTCGAATGATCCATCTCCATTCATGAAGATAACTTTATCAGCCGAACCAATCAAAGATAGCTGATGAGTAGCTAGTATTCTTGTTTTATTACTAAGAATTCCTAAAATGCAACTGTTCATAATATGCTTACCAACCCTTGCATCAACAGCAGATAAAACATCATCTAGTAAGATTATATCTTTGTTAGCATACACAGCTCTTGCCAAATTAAGTCTTGCCTTTTGACCTCCAGATAAAGTTATACCTCTTTCTCCAATTTCTGTCTTATCTCCTGCAGGCAATAAGTCCATATCACTTTCTAGTGAACAAGCATAAACTACCTCTTTATAAAAGTTCTGGTCAAGGTCAGAACCGAATAGAATATTCTCTTTAAAAGTTTCATTTTGAATCCAAGGATCACCACAAGATATGAGCGAACCACAAACATTAACTTCTCCAGATATACGTGTCATTAGACCCGATATAGCACTTAACAAAGATGATTTTCCCGACCCAATAACTCCGGTTATAACAATAAATTCTCCTTTCTCTATAGTTAAGTCGACATCTACTAATCCTTTAAAGGAGGTTTCTTTTTCTTTGACCTCCTCCATTGAATTTCCTTCTGATATTAAATTAGAAAACGAGGAATCTTTCGATTTAACAGATTTTTCGCTCTTACTCTTTGAATCTTCGTCATTGACATCAAATGTTTCCCAGATAAACATTGCGTTATTAACCTCTACTGCAATATTCCTTTCTTGCATTCTTTCTAAAGTTTCACCACTTGCTTCTATTTTACGGGAATTCTGATCTGATTCTTCACTAGCTAAAAATTGCCCAACTCTTTGCAATCCTACATGAGCATCGGTAGATGTTGCCAAAGCTAAAGGCAACATAATCACTTGCTCAGATAACATTCCAAATAAAGTAAGCGATGAAAATATTGATGCAGGATCATGTCTGCCACTATCAATTGCATACAAAACAAGGAATGAAACCATGGAGCATATCAAGTTAACTGATATGGCAATCGAGATAATTAAATTTCTTAGAATTTGCATTTTCAATATCCACTTGGTTTCTTCATTCCTAATCCCAGAAATTTTTTTTAGGTAGGCCGACTCCCAAGAATAAAACTTGATAATTTTTAAATTATACAAAACCTCTCTAATAACTGAAATTCTCTCGTCTGTAGATAAATTTGCTTTCTTTCTATATTTGAATAATAAGTACCCAACTCCCATAATTAATACCAATACAAGAAGAATAACAGCAATTCCTGCCAATGCAGAAACACCAATGTTAACTATCAATATCGCGATACAGACAATAATTGGGATAGGAATAATGAGCATAAGTGGCTGGAGTCCCAACCCGAGATCTATTCTAGCCGTGTCCGTAGACATCATAGAAGTGATTTTAGCATGAGAAAACTTCAGCTTGGACTTTGGACTCAATAAGAATGATTTATCTAGGATAGCCTTAATCAAGACTGCCTTTGTTTTAGCACCGACAAGCATAGCATGATAAAAATAATGATTGCCCATGAAACCAGTGAAAACCACCATTCCCACCGTACCAAAAGCATATCCTAAGCCTTTACCAATACCCAACTCTACTCCGGCTGATTTATACTCAACGTATTTAATTAATTCTTTCGTTACTAGCGCTATACAAGATGAAGTGCCATACATCAAGGTCAAAAATACAATTGCAGCAAAATAGTCCCACTTGAAGGTTTGGATGACAACAAACCATGGAAGAAATTGTGGAGGTGTGAAATCTTCCAAATCGCCATCGTGTTGCAGTATATCAAGTATCTGAACTTTTTCATTTCTTTGTTTAAATTTTTCAATAACATGCTTTCTCTTAGCATTATCGATTCTCTTTTTGAATATTTCACTGAATCGTGCGCTCATCTGTTCAACCCGGATATCGTCAGTTAGTGTGAATAAGTCTTCTGGTTGTAATGTTCTTATGTATCCTGGGTTCATCACAGGTATCATCCACCAAAAGAATGCCTTGGATATAAGTCCTGCTCTTTTTTCTCCATACGGGAGACGTTCATCTTCCGTTGGTAACGGTGGAACTGTCTTGGGCCAGAGAAACGATAATAATCTTTGTTGGCGTTCTAGTCCATTATTCTCTATTGAACTATTATCTAATTCATCAGTCTTAGTCTCTGTATTGGCCATTTTGCCCTATGCTAGAGTTTGAAACTAAAATTTTCAATAATGTCGCTCTTTTATATCAATTAATGCATGCGTAAATCGTTGATGAATTATGACAAATATTTCCAAATATAAATTTAAACGATCTTGGCACCAAAAACGTTAAGTCCCACCTACATACAATCCTATCAAAAAGCGATACGGACGTCACAAAATTTAAATTCATACATTTCAGAAAGTTTAAAAAAAGGTGTCCTCATTCGTAAGAGGGTACACACATGTTTCCGCAATCCAAATGTCAATGATAGTTGCGTAGTATATGTGTCAATATGTTCTTCCTAAGAAGTAGCCAAGTTAGGCGGAATGCCCTGCATAGTGGTGTCAAATTCTTATAGCCGTACTCTTATTTAATGATTATATTGTAATAAACACAGATTCAAATAAATATCAGTTCATCCATTGGAGACCAAATAAGTCATTCCATATTCTGGATGATACTATTACACAGGCAAATCTAAGATGTGAATTGATTTGAATATTACAGAAGGGTAAATTGACTGTATGGCAAAAAAGGACCTGACGTACAATTCGCCTACGACGGTGAACAATAAAGTTTTTGAGATAGAATAAACATTTCCTTCTCATCTCGGTGAAAACGATGTGGGGGGAATTGCATGTCAACAAGCAAGAGATGCGTAGAAATAATTCTGCTTATGTATCTATAAGAGACTACGAATATTCGTGGGTGCATGATACCGAGGCAGGCTTGAAATCAAATAAAGGCTTGTTATCGAATAAAGGCTTAATTGAGAAAGGTGATATCTTAACAGTTCAGCCAGTAATAAATGGTAAAGATTCTAGAGATACCCAACTGCAAATAGAGTACGGTATATATCCAACTATGGCTGATTTCAAGGAGATGTCCTCGGGTTCACCCTCATCACATTTGTTCAATCCCTCAGATGATCCTACACAATTTTCAGAAATGTTTCGCAAGATGATTCATCGGTGTAAAATAATTCCATTACCACCCAAAGTTTTCAATTCGTTTGGTGGATATCCTGCACATCGAAGAAAAGGAAACGAATTCTTCGGACATTAGCTTTTTTATGAATAAAGCTAAATGCTGGACCTACATAACCGAGCAATTTATTGATCTTTCTACTTTACAGTGTGGTTATAGGAATTAAATTGGGCAAGTTAGTGATGGGACCATCACGTGAGTTCGTCTATATTTCACTAGAAAGAAGCCCCCGTGCGGCTCAAAAGCAGCTGTTTTTTGAACTGCAGTGGGAAAATGTCTATTAAGAAAAAAAACCATCGACAATTAGAGCAATGTGGATATGAATAGAATTTGACAAAATGACATACAAAGTACAGTCAGTGTACATTAAATTATGATCACAGTGTTCATCTGTGAACAATTTATAATAGCAACATAAATGTACAATATTTTGACGAGCTCCATTCGTTTAATTATAGAAAATTTGCCAAGCAACAGCATAGGTCCAAATACAGCTAGATTTCACAAGCTTACAATAACCCAATAGTCTAGTACTAGGTAGGCTATTCGATCGGTTCATACACACCGTATTGTCCGGTAAGAATGCAGGCAAAGGCCCAGGCAAGCTATGTTTCTGCAAGTGATTTTGTAGCGGCCTCTATTGTTTGACTGAAAACTATCGCGAATTTTGAATTTTGCCGTGGATAGATGGTTAATACACATTGTTGTCTAGGGGTCGAATTTGTTACAAGAGAACCTGGAACTTAGCCTCAAAGACACGCTTCTCTGTGTCTCGATTCTTGCTTGCTGCGTAATGGGTGTCATAATAGCATTTTACAAGCCTATTCAGCCAATGACACATATATCAAGTATCCCCTATTACATCCACTATCTACGCAATATTGGTATGGATTGATAGATCACTTGGTAGTTGGAGAGATGTCCATTATAGCATACCATCGTGCTACAAATTAAATGAATTCAAAGGTTGATTTCATCAGTACACCAACACAAATAAGGTTTTTTAAAAAAAAAACACAGCCATGTCAAAGTCGCAGATTATGCATATTTCATTCATAACAGTTGCATATACACCTTAACACCCATAATAAAACACAGCAGATTGAATATAAATCCTTACACTGGTGAAAAAAAAGCTTCTCTGGAATAAAACCACTTCTGTTCCCATTTAGTTTGAATAAAAGAACTTTTTTGATCCCACTATTAACTTAGCATTCTGAGAAAGTCGGACTATTGACGCTCTGGTTTTTCGTATTAGTAGACCTGAAGAAAATCATCATTCGCTATATTAAATTCGTTGCCCGAAAAAATCATGGTCCACAGAGATTTGACATATAATACCCCTAGTGAAGCCAACGAGCAGGGTGCAAGCGTAGCAAACCCGTTTGTTTCACCTAATGATGATGACAGTTCATTTGAGCTGAGTCGGGAATCATCTTCGAGCCAGCTGAACGACTTTAATCAAATGAATAATCATTTGAACGATCCTCATTACGGAGACACTTTTGATAGTTATAATGGGTATTACTCACAGAACGGCACCACATCGAACTTGCTATCGAAAGAAGGATCGCCTTTTCAACCATCACTGATGCCTCCAGAATACGACAGATATCCATCTATGGCCGGCTCAAGAGTGGTCTCGTCGACATCGCTTTCATCTAACATGCTCACTAGCCCCAACAACCTCCAGCAGAATCACCTGAGCACCCGTAAGTCGGATGACGATTCATCAATTTCTAATAAGTCTACCAACCCATTTTTGCTTGGAACCGACTTCAGTCCTTTCGGAGGATACCCTGCATCGTCATTTCCTCTACATATAGACGAAAAGGAACCAGATGACTATTTACACAACCCAAATCCGGTAGAGGATGCAGCATACGATAAGAATAGATTCATTCACGATTTAAAGCATATGGATAGAAGATCGTTGGGTGGTTTGATAGGAGTTATTTTTATGATGTTAGCAGCTATTGTTGTATTTATATTGTTACCCGTGTTGACATATTCTGGTGTTACCGAGCCTTATACTCCTGAGAGCTACGAGATTTTAACATCGTACCGTTATCCTCTTTTGAGTGCTATCAGAACCGATTTGGTTGATCCAGACACTCCTGAAACTGCCCTAACTAGGAAAATTAACACCGGAGATACATGGAAGTTGGTCTTCTCTGACGAATTTAATGCAGCAGGAAGGACCTTCTACGAAGGCGACGATCAATTTTTCCAAGCAGCAGACCTTTGGTACGGTGGTACTATGGATTTGGAATATTATGACCCGGATGCTGTAACAACTGCCAATGGTACCTTAAACTTGAGAATGGATGCATACAAGAATCACGATTTGTTTTACAGATCTGGTATGGTTCAAAGTTGGAATAAAATGTGCTTTACCCAAGGATTACTTGAATTTTCTGCGAGATTGCCTGGTTATGGTAATGTATCTGGATTGTGGCCCGGTTTATGGTCCATTGGTAATTTAGCTCGTCCAGGATATATGTCAACAAGTGAGGGTGTCTGGCCATATACATATGACTCGTGTGATGCAGGTATCACAGCAAATCAATCGTCTCCTGATGGTATTTCATATTTGCCAGGTCAAAGATTAAGCAAATGTACCTGTTCTGGTGAAGACCATCCTAGCCCTGGTAAAGGAAGAGGTGCTCCAGAATATGATGTTCTTGAAGGTGAAGTTAGTACTGATGTAGGTGTTGGTGTTGCATCTCAATCGATGCAAATTGCTCCATTTGATATCTGGTATTACCCTGACTATAATTTCGTATCAATTCATAATGACTCAGTTACCACTATGAATACATATACCGGTGGTCCGTTACAACAAGCGGTTTCTGGTACGACAACCTTGAACGTGTCGTGGTATTCTGAAGGTGACAACGAACACAATTTCCAGACCTATGGATACGAATATTTAAATGACGATGATGACGGATATTTGACATGGTATGTTGGAATGGATCCTACTGTCACTGTTCATGCGAAATCATTAGGGCCAAACGGAAACATCGGGCAAAGATTGATGTCCAAGGAACCAATGTCGTTGGTTATGAATTTTGGTATTTCCAATAATTGGGCCTATATCGACTGGAACGCTTTACATTTCCCGCTTACCATGCGCATTGATCATATCAGAATATACCAGCCAGAAGATGCCATCAATTTAAGTTGTGACCCAGAGGATTATCCAACCTCAAACTACATTGAGACCCACCCAAAGGCTTACCAAGATAACAATCTCACATCATGGGCAGACACTGACTACGAGTGGCCCAAAAATTCACTTGTTCATAAATGTAGCTGAACATCTGAAATCTGCATAAACTCATCCGGACTCTATTCCATTTGTTTTACCCACCCATTATTCCAATACTCCACACTATACATTATTGCAAAAAAATTATATCTCGATCTTTGATCTACTGATAAAGGTCTACACAGATTGGATAAAATTCAAAATTTGATGATTTTGCCAAGTGTCTTGGCCTGTTGCGCCCCTGTCCCCTCCAATCATTTCTTGTGCTAATATGCCAACAGAAGGCCCGTTGATTCAATGAAAAAGGTGCTTACTCCTGTGGACACAAAGACACGAAATTTTTCTTCTTTCATGCGTGGAAATTTCTTATGAAAAAAAGTACGTGCGTGGCTCAATTAAAAATTGCATAGCCATTTAGTACCAGTTCTTAGGACACAAATGTCTTGGAAGTAATGAAATGACCTTTATATTAGGTATATTGGAAGCATAATATTGAAAGTTCCATTAGTTAAAAGAAGTTGTGCTATTCAGGGTAGAGAGTATTGGATTTTGCAGCTTAAAGGAGATACATTCGCTAGATTAACATAGATAAGAAGTTGAATCATGGCACAAAGGGATTTAACGTATAATACGCCAAATGACGCCAACCAGGGAAATGAAGAGGTGGAAAACCCGTTTGCTTCGCCCATAGACGAAGAAAGCTCATTTGAGCTGAATCAACCGTCATCTTCAAGTCAACTGGACGACTATAACGAGATGAACCGTCATTTAAATGACCCTAACTACGGAGGTGCCTTCAACAGTTATAATGGGTATTACTCTCAAAATGGGACCACATCCAATTTGTTGTCCCACGAGAACTCACAAGACGATAGTACGGGCTTTCGGAACTCTTTGGGGATCCCTAACGTGGACTCGTCGCAGAACATTCAAGTACCGTCAGAATACGACAGATATCCATCTATGGCGGGCTCGAGAGTGGTGTCGTCGACCTCGCTTTCCTCGAATATGTTCGGTAGCTCGAATAACCTCCAGCAGAATCCCCGTAAGTCGGATGACGATTCATCAATTTCTAACAAGTCTACCAACCCATTTTTGCCGGGAACCGACTTCAGTCCTTTCGGAGGATACCCTGCATCATCGTTTCCTTTACATATAGAGGAAAAGGAACCGGATGACTACTTACACAACCCAGATCCTATCGAGGACGCAGCGTACGATAAGAACAGATTCATTCACGATTTAAAAAATATGGATAGAAGATCGTTGGGTGGGTTGATAGGAGTAATTTTCTTGGTGTTGGCAGCTATTGTTGTGTTTATCTTGTTGCCTGTGTTGACATATTCTGGTGTTACCGATCCATATATTCCTGAGAGTTACGAAATTTTGACTTCTTATCGCTATCCTTTATTGAGTGCTATTAGGACAGATTTGGTTGATCCAGATACTCCCGCAGAGGCCTTAACTAAAAAGACTTCGAAGGGTGAAACATGGAAGTTGGTTTTTTCCGATGAGTTTAATGCAGAAGGTAGAACCTTTTACGAAGGCGACGATCAATTTTTCCAAGCAGCAGATCTTTGGTACGGTGGTACTATGGATTTGGAATATTATGACCCGGATGCTGTGACAACTGCCAATGGTACCTTAAACTTGAGAATGGATGCATACAAGAATCACGATTTGTTTTACAGATCTGGTATGGTTCAAAGTTGGAATAAAATGTGCTTTACTCAAGGGTACTTAGAATTTTCTGCGAGATTGCCTGGTTACGGTAATGTATCAGGGTTATGGCCAGGTTTATGGTCCATGGGGAATTTAGGTCGTCCTGGATATATGGCCACTACTGAAGGTGTCTGGCCATATACTTACGACTCGTGTGATGCAGGTATCACAGCAAATCAATCGTCTCCTGATGGTATTTCATATTTACCGGGCCAGAGATTAAATAAATGTACCTGTCCTGGGGAGGATCATCCTAGTCCTGGTAAAGGAAGGGGTAGTCCAGAATATGATGTTCTTGAAGGTGAAGTTAGTACTGATGTAGGTGTTGGTGTTGCGTCTCAATCGATGCAAATTGCTCCATTTGATATCTGGTATTACCCTGACTATAATTTCGTATCAATTCATAATGACTCGGTCACCACTTTGAACACTTATACAGGTGGTCCATTACAACAAGCTGTTTCGGGTACAACTACTTTGAACGTATCGTGGTATTCTGAAGGTGACAACGAACANAATTTCCAGACCTATGGATACGAATACTTGAATGATGATGATGATGGATATTTGACGTGGCATGTTGGTGAGGATCCAACATTGACCGTTCATGCTTATGCCTTGGGACCTAATGGAAATGTTGGGCGTAGATTGATGTCCAAGGAACCAATGTCGTTGGTTATGAATTTTGGTATTTCCAATAATTGGGCCTATATCGACTGGAACGCTTTACATTTCCCACTTACCATGCGCATTGATCATATCAGAGTATACCAGCCAGAAGATGCCATCAATGTAAGTTGTGACCCAGAGGATTATCCAACGCATGACTACATCCAAGCGCATCCGAAGGCATATCAAAACAATAATCTCACAACTTGGGAACAAACTGAGTATGGTTTCCCTAAAAATAAATTGCTTCATCAATGTTAGTAACATTTAGAATTGTATTATTTATAGTGATGTTATATCACTTCTCTCATTTACTTAGCAATTGTACATCAAATATAAGATATTTAAATACTCGACCATTTAGGCAACTCTGCTATAATATTTATTATTGATTACTATTTAGTTTCGCTGTCATAAGATATATAATAGAAGCAAGGTTTACTTTCCTGTACAACACTTTTCAATAATCCTACTTGTACTTGCTTAAACATAATGAACTATTGGTGCCACCAAACCCAAAAGAATTACATAGGGAGTAATTAACTAGTTTCTGCTTACTTTGATTCGGAACGTAATCAAATTTGCCAAACATAGATGAGTCGTCATCCATATGACCACCAACATTATCCAAGTTCAAAGATGGTGGCATCATATTCTCCTTTATAGTTTTGATCGTAAATATCAGCTCAACGGCTCCTGCTGCTCCCAATAAATGACCAATTGATGACTTGACGGATGATACAGATAAATTTTTATTGTTTTTAAATAATTCTGCAATTGCATTATTCTCTGATCTATCCCCTATTACTGTAGATGTAGCATGAGCATTGATGTAATCAACTTCCTCTGGTGATACTCCAGCAAATTTTAACGCCATGTCCATAGCTCTATAAGCACCATCGCCATCTTCGCGTGGAGCGGTAATATGATTTGCATCTCCAGATAAACCATACCCTTTGATTTCTCCGTATATATCCTTCTCTGTGAGGCCTCTATTTAAAGCATGGTCAAGCTCCTCTAAAATCATTATCCCGCATCCCTCTGACAATACAAATCCACTTCTATCCTTGTCAAATGGTCTAGATGCTTTTGTTGGATCGTCATTATAATTCGTCACAACAGACTTGGCTCTTGCAAAACCAGCTAATGCCAATGGATGAATGGTGGCTTCAGTTCCACCTGCAACCATAACCTTGGCATAGTCGTTTTTAATAAAATTATATGCATCTCCGATGGAATGTAAGCCTGTAGCACATGCTGTCGAAACTGAATGATTAGGGCCCTTCAATCCATACTTGATAGATATATTCCCAGCAGCCATATTAGTCAATATTTTAGGTACGAATAATGGTTGGACCTTTTTATATCCAGACTGTGAAAAACTAACAGAGTTTTCATATACATCATCGAACGAACCTATTCCACTTCCCACAGCTACCCCAGTATAATTCTGTTCCTCTTCACTTTTTGGAAACCAATTAGCATCATTCAATGCTTCTTCTGTAGCAGCGAGCCCGTATTGTGAAAACAATGCAAACCTCCTTGCTTCTCCTTTTTCAAAATGATCCGTTGATGTCCATTTTCCTTCAGTAATTGGGCCTTCTGGGACTTTACCTACAACTTTCGATGGTATTTTATCCCACCCTGCAGTTTCATAATCCGGTAACGTAGTTGTTGAAATCAATCCACTCTTGTTCGCAATAAGATTAGCCCATGATGATTTCACTCCAACTCCCAATGGTGTTACTAGCCCAAGGCCTGTCACGACAATTCTTCTAGACATGGTACGTGGTGATATTTGATGTCTGAAGGCCTCAATTTTTCAGACCGATTAAGTACATTTCCGAAAAGTATGATACAGGAATTATTTATTAGTATGATAGTTATGACCTAGTTATCGTTTCTATATATGATTGCAACCGTTTTTCATCGCCGACTATGAAGTTTTTAACGTTATTACCTATTGAAGTAGGTATACTATACAAATTACAGATTTTCGCCCACTTGCTAAATGCGTCCTCAGTTGAATTCTCTACTTGCAAAACATCTTCTCTTTTTGCATTATTTGGAAGACTGTTCCTGTTCTTATTCAAAAAGGTGATTAGTTGTAGCTTTTTCAAGTTGGCATCATTCAGGCCAGATTTCTTCATCTTTTTTTCGTATTCTGCGTAATCAGTTATCATTATTTTATATTGACGGTAAAACGATTCTCTCTCTTTCGGCAGTATTTCACCAAAAGTTATGTCAATTTCATTTGAAAACTTAGTGCTGAATTCGGAATAGAAATATTTCTTGAGCTCCTTCTTATGATTTTGAAGATATCTAAAATACACTTGAGTTATGGTGGGATATACCTCAGATAGTTGGACACTAGCATCAGCAATTGTTTCTTGTGCTTCATCTTGTTGAACTTTACACCACTGGTTGAATATCCTCTCTCTTTCTGATGAATCATCAATAGAATAATATTCAGGTTTTGTAATAAGTTCAGGTAGTAATTCTTCTTCGATTAAAAACCATGGGTCGTACACCGATATCCTATCGCTGTAAGAATCAAGTAACTGTAAAAAGTCTTTTGTGGTGTCTATTTCATCCTCAGAGAGTGATAGGTCTAAACCCAAATTATTTTGAGTTTCGTCGTCACTATCATCAGCATCATGTATAGTGTGTTCATCATGATCTTTTTCACTTTGTTCACCATCATCTTTCTCTTCATTTTGCTCTTGGCTGTGCGATTCGTAGTCTTTCTCTTCGTATTGGTCTTGATATACATCTGTCTCATTATGGTCTTCATTGGTATTTTTATGTTTAGCATCATGTACATCGTTCCTTATTTCTTCCTCATTATCGTCATCTTGATCTTTTTTAATATCCAGGTTTTCTTCTGCTTCAGAATCATCTTCGCTCGATGAATATCCTAGGTTCAATCCACCCGGAGTTTCTTCATCTTTCTTTACTGTCTCTTCTTGCATGTATCCTTCTTCTAGAAGCAAATTACGTATAAACTCTTCTTTTGCATCTTTGTCATATTCCACTGCCTCTTCCTCCTCTTCTTCACTTTCCATCGTTTCTTGTTTGTCGATTGTTTTCTCTTCTACTCCTTGCTCGTCTCTGCTACGGGTGTTTGTACTATCCACATCTATCGATTTCGTCTGTATATCCTTTTCATTTCTTTTTGACTCCTTAAAGAAGTATCCATCCAATCCCTTTAAACCACTCACTCTGCTCATCAACACTGCAACATCTTCCATGTTAATGCAACTGATAAACTCATTTTGGTCCATGCCAGGATTATCTTCGAAAACATCATACAATTGCCAATAAGACTTCCGTTTTAACTTATTAAAATAAAAGTGCAACCCACTCGAAGTCACTATAAAATACCACGCTTCGTACGGTATCTTATACTGAAATACTGGTGTTCCTGTCATTATTGAACGATGGCTTCATTATCGTAATGAAATTTATTTATTTCTCTATCAGCATCTCTACATCGCACAAATCCATACATCAGGGCATTTTATATCCAAGTATACAAATCAACGTAACACATGCATTTAACTATAGAAACAGTCCTTACTCATCTATACATCACTAACTTACTAACATATTAACCGACATCTTCAACTTCTTCTTCTCGGGTGACTCGTACTCCTTATTTCCCTCTATTGACTGTACCACCGGGTTCTCGTTGATCGCACTTTCGGATTTTGGCGTAGAATCTGTTATGTTAGTGGGGGAAGAATGGTCGTTGGAATCATCCGAGTCCTCCTCCTCCTTGGTACTTCTCTTATACAGCTTCCTTATCCTACTTACTGCTAACTCAGATCCTTGATGGAGGTTTTTAGCATGTCTCAAAAGCAAGTCTCTTCGGGAAAAAGGCCTCGAGCATATTCCACACACAAACGGCTTCAATTTGTTGTGAGTCAGCAACGTATGTCTTGTTAAATGCTCTTCTCTTGTAAATGCTCTATTGCACTGTTTACAGTTAAAAATTCGGGCATTTCCTGATGCTGTTTTCGTTCCATACTTAGCTATTGGGTTCGTACTTGAACCCATGTGTGTTTGGTGCAAGTCTTCAATATTCTCCAGATTCTCCATATTAATTCCCGTCTCTATTTCCTACCTTATACTTAAATCCAAAACTCTTGTGTAACTTAACTACAAAATACTATAGACACCAATATCCAATAGCAATTGTATTATAAACAAGGGTATTATCTGGAGTTATATTAAAAATATTCATTTATGTCCCGTACTGCAGATAAGTCTATTTTTCACAGTTGGTGGGGTCCTCTTTGTGTATCTTAGTGTCCCCACCGAGGAAGATCCCCCATCGGCTTCCGCCAAATTTGCGCTCCCCGCAATGTTTACAGTCGTGAGGGAGAGGGGAAAAGTCGCAGTAGTGTAGTTGGTCCGGCCGATTACTGCGACACATCTGACTGCTGTCACGAATTTGTGCGACATTGTGAGACATGGGCGTAACGCAAAATGGCTTTTCCGGTGGATGCAAAGGATGTAATAGTTTCCGTTTAGGGCTTGAGCGAGAAGAATTCTCCGGGCTTGAAGGACCAACGGAACTATATACAAGTGCTTACTCAATGTTCACTCAGGTAGATCGTATTCGAATGAAGTTCGGTAAGGTTCAATAATATGCGATAATGAAACTCGTAGTCTACGGAATTAAATGCATGGAAGCACCGAGGAGAAGAGGCGGGGACGTAGGTGCATAAAATGTATTTTATCTAAAATAATAGCTATACATGTTCCATATTCTGGAGATAATCGCCAACTTCATATCCTTGGTGACATTGACCTTGTTGAGCTCGTTAAGATCCTGGATCCATTCTGTCTTTATTTGCGAAGGGATAATCATGCTGGAGTGAAGCTGCAAATTTATCACCTCTATGAATAGCTCACCCATCTTTAGGTTGTCCTGGGGATGACTAATGAGCTTTTCGATTTTATTTAACGATTTCAAGCATATAATATTCAATTGTTTGCCGTTGATCATGATAGGTTTGGCGGACTTTTTGATCATGAATTGGTATGCTTGGTAGAGGATCAATATGGAAGGACTGATGGCTACCACTCCGAACACTAACTGTTGCGACTTCAACATTTTGTCAATACCGCTCACAGCCACGCCTCCGTCAACCTTTGTTTTTTGTAACTGAATCAAGAGGCCTCTTACCAACGAACCTTTGGCCAAAGATTTGAATGGATTGCGTATATCCTGCTCGTAGTTTGACATCAACATGGTTAAGTTTCCTTCTTGAATAGCTTCATGGATCTGTTTAGTGATTTCTGCCTTGTCTACCTTATCGTAATCAACCACGTAGTCAATGACCATTCTCTCCAAAGAACCTAAATCCGATTGTAAAGAGTCCTTACTGATGATGCTTAGTTCGTTAAAATTGTCATCGTGTCTTAAAATGCTTAGCATATCGTTGATGGGTTTTATAACCCAATTTTTTCCGAATCCAATAACAGTATCGATAAGATTAAACTTTATCCATTTAGCGATTTCGTACCGGTTCTGATACAAGTTAATCGAGCTTGAGGGTCCATATCTTAAAACCGTTAATATGACAGGCCAATAACGAACCAACCTTGAAGGCTTTGTATTCTCTGCAGCTGACTTTTCTTTGACCAATTTCAATATTCTACTATTTATTGGATCCGAAGACTTATTGTCCAATTTCTCCAAATGTTCATATAACGATAGGTTCTTGAAATTATCGGTAATGTTTTGGGGGATTTCCTTTGGTAAACTATTAATCATTTCCCCTAAAGCTTCACAGTTAAGGGTGATTTTAGAATTTAAGTGATCAACCTTACTTTGTATTTCCTTGTTGATAATATTAATCGGTGTTTGATAGATGAAATTGAGCTGACTCAATCTATTCGTATTCATTTGGTACATCGAAAATGTCGGAGCCTTGTTCAATAATTTGAGAATAGTCTTTTGACTCGAGTTGATGAAGAGCTTAGCATTACTAACTAAATCTTGCTCCATTGAGGTTTGAAATATCTCTTTAAAATTGGCCAATATAATTTGCCCTAGCTCGTACAACTTAACTGGCGAAATCTGAATAAAGTAGATTAATTTATTCAATGGCGAATTTTTCAAATCATTCCAATAATTTAACTGATTCTTATAGTGGATTGTATTATAGATCAATGAGTTCGATTTTTTGGAATAAATAATCAAAATCAAATAAATGTTGATTAAATTGTTTAAAGAATTCACAATTTCCGTATATTTTGCATCTTTGATTTCGATTTCCTCTGGTGGAGACAACTTCTCTAATTGTTTTGCGATAGATATCAATTGATTGTAATTAATTAACAAATTCGTACAGTTCTTATCAACGCCTAAGAAATAGCATAATTGCTGGAAACAATTCAGTAAAATCTTTAAATCTTTATCATGTTTGTAAGTGTCAGTTAACTCATCAATAGTGGGTAGCAAGTGGTTTGTCAAGTAGCTGTTGGTAAATTGATTCAAATCAGAGAATACCTGGCACAATTCTGCCGATATTGTGTTTGTCGAGTTGATCTCATCAATTAGTTTCGAACTTTTTACATTAGCTTTAAAAATCTCCGTCATTATTGCCTGGTCTTGAAGGATACGTACTCGGACAGTAGCAAGCTCTATCTAAATTTATATGATATTGGAGTGACACAAAATCGTTATAACGAGGTATTATACAGATAGATGGATTACAGATAGATCATCACGATCTTGTTCTTATAGACATTTAGGTAGCTGGTAAGCTACTATTCCAAATCTTGCAACTAGCTACAATAGCATAATATGACTTATCAATGATTTTTCTTGTTTATTATGTAAATCTGTACTTACTCTTCATCTACTCTATCTAATACACCAGACTCTTTGATCAATGAATCGATGTCTTCAGAACCCCAAATCTTATGGACTATTTTCTCTTTATTAGAAGAATGGCTTAAAGTAGCAAATTCTAATTTATCGCTATTCAAGTTCGAGTTATCAATTGTTTTGGATAAGATCTTTATTGCTAATTCACACGCTTCCTTCAAATTCAAGTCATCTTTGTAATCTTTCTTTAATAATGTTTGCGAAGCCGAGTTGTTGGCACCAATACTAGTGGCCTTCCATCCAGAATAGTTACCTGAAGGATTGGAAGTGAACAATTGGAACTTGTATCTATCGTCATATCCCGCGTATAAAAATGACACCCCAAACGGTCTCAAACCACCATGCTGGGTGTAACCTTGCTTAATATCGCATATTTTTCTAATTAATGATTCACATGGAATATCTTCGTTGTATAATTTCAAATACTGTTGTGCGTTTACTCTAGCGTTGTTCACTAATATAGAAGCATCGGCCGTCATACCAGCAACTGCACAAATCATATTATCATTCAACACGTACAATTTTTCTGCTGATCCATCATCGTCCAACAATTTAGATGTAAACTTCTTTTCACACGCTAATACAACACCTTCAGTCGATAAAATCCCAATCGCAGTTCCTGCTTGAGATATAGCTTCTTGTGCATATTCAACTTGATATAATCTCCCTTCAGGGGAAAAGATTGTAGTTCTTGAATCGTATCTTCTAGACATGGCTTCTTTTAATAAACAATTGTTGAATTATTCACTTGATATACCTATTCTTAACTAAGGCCATTATAATCGGTGGCAAGGAATTTCTCGATTTCATGATCCTGCATATAAATAATTATAGGTGATATAAACAGCTAGTATAGAGAACTACTAGTGAGCTAAATATCACTATATGGGGTATCTTATACAAGAGAATCGGGATATTATTAGAGTATATGGATGAAGATCTTTGTTAGTTCCCAGAATGTGCCGATAGGGTACACAGCGCCGCCATTTCCATCCCTTTATTGGCCATTAGGTCCCACCTCATCTGATTTCGAATCACTGTATTTATATTATTCATTCGACATATGGAAGTTTACTGTATTTTGGTCGCTAATATTGTTCGGAGGGTTCTATCTTACTGCAGGGCTATTAGCTGTGTTTAACCAAATTTCCAACAATTATCGGCATAAGATTTCAAATCCCATACTGAAGGGAACCATATTGGGTTGTATAGTACTAGTTCTGATGTACTTATTGCTAGGTTTAGCACAGGGGTTCATATGTGGTGCGATAATTGGGTTGTTGCTACTGGCTATTTATAAAGCTGGTTCTTTAAATATGAGTACATGGATTCCTTTCTGCTGGGGAATTGCGGAAATCTTATTCAACGTGTGTTGCCTGTACCTGACTAGCCTGGTTATATTATAGAGTTCTTCATTACTTTTGCAGATGGCATTGGGCAGATATTATTATTGGAAGAGAGATTTTTAACAATTGTGATTAGAAACCGGATAATGTCAAGTTTGAGTGCATTGTATGCTATTTAATGGCATTTGAAAACAAGGATATACTTCACAGTATCAACATCTAGCTTAGAATTCCAGAAATCCTAAGATGTTAGAGAAATGTGTTAATCGTCGCCTCAGAGCTCGTCAGAACATTTCTGGAACTTTATGAATTTAAATAAAAGCATAGACCATTCTATTTCTGGCATATTTTTGCTATTTGTTTAATATAGCTTCTGTAAATCATGCTATAAGCTATAAATATATATATATATATACTTCATGTATCATCTATCTTCTAGCTTTTAATGTATACTGAGTTTTATGTATACAAGTAGTGCAAAAATTAGACTATCTCTGATACGCATAATTGATCCACGAAATTCACATACATTAAAAGATAATTATCATTCCTAGCATACCATACAATGACTGATATAGATATAGATATTGATTATTTGAATGTTAATAGGCTAGCATATACGTTTGAAAGTCTTCATTCGAGCAGTAATGGCACATTGAAGCAATTAACCAAAGACACTGCTGTTAGGGCCTTGAAAATAATGAATAAATACCAATCACTTCATCCAAGTTATAAATCAATGATTAGTTATTTGAGTAGTGAAAACACGGTATTCACCTCTGAATGGGCCGCCTCGGTTGATAAGGCCAATAGATTACTAGTAAATAAATATACTGATGAGCTACATGATTGTTTGCAAGATACTGATAAGGAACAAATAATGGAAAAAATTGGAAACCTATCTAAAATATATACAATCCAAGGAAACTACCAACAAATAATAACTATACTAAATCAATTTCATTCAATTATTCAGTTTCGATCACAACCAAATGATTTGAATCAATTCATTCAAAACAGATATATGGAGTTTAATTTCATCCAATATACAACTACTTTATACAACTTAATATGGTTTCCGCTGAATAATGAGTCAAGTTCAAGTGCTACCACTTCTAACTTGAATGCATTCAAAACTATAAATAATTATTTCAAGAAGGTAACTGTTTATTATAATAAGAACGAAATGCTAATAAACGTTAACAACTCGAACAAAGAGATACAGTATTATTGGCTTTTGAATTGGTTACATCTAACTGTCTATTTCAACCAAGGTAAATTTGATGAGTTTTTGAATGAATTTGATACATTAATTAATGATGAATCAACGTTAAAGCCTCTAGATATCTTAAATTTTGATCCGGTTAGTTTGAAAACGGAAATCTTGATCATGTTCAAAATATCCATAGCAATAACAAAGCCATTCAAGAATCTATCCTTATTGAATTATGAGTTCAGCAATATTATAGGTTCTGATAATGAAATTTTGTTCGAATTATTTAATGATAATAATACGTTTGAGTTTACAGTTCATGAGGTCTTTTTAAATTTATCAGAATCCAATTTTAAAGAATTTAAGATAAAATTTAATGAAGATGTCTTTAAAAACAAATTAATTGGCATTTTAGGCTACACCTTTCCTCGTAATGCTTTGAGTTTCATACAATTTATAAATAATGCGGTTGATTTCAAAAATTTCTTATTGATTATTTCCATAACTAAGAGGATATCAAAGTCTAATTTGATGTCATTGTTGGGTTATTCGAATGATTCTATGACAAATGACTTATTATTATTTATATCTATTTTAAAATTAGGTGAACTAGGTATTGGTTATGATTACGACAATGACTGGTTTTATAATTCAGGTATTAAACAAGATAATTTGGCTGAGCAAATAACAGATTTAGAGAACCGTTTAACGGGAGAAAGCATTGCTAACCTAATAAAGGGCTGTCTAATTGAACAGGCACTTAATTTATAAGTTTTGAGCAGCAATTAGCTGTCGTGACAATTTATATATCAATTCTAGCATGTATAACCTTCCACGCAATGCATTGAATTTTATATTGCTGATATCTAAATTAATAGCCTTATCGTACAACAATCTCTCGATCAAGCAACAAGTCATCATCAGAACATATACACCGCAATCATTAAAGTTTGTTTGTTGATCACATTTCATTTGAATAATTTCAATAGATGAATTATTTCTAATAATCGACTTGCATAATTTTAAACGCTTAGTTAATTCCTTTAATAGTTCGTTGTTTTCGTCATCTAGATCGTGCATCGAATTGTATACATATAGTTTATTATTAATGAGATTTAATAGACAAAGAACCCAATGATCTCCATTATTCGCTTGTTCCAAATCTATTTGTTGATAGTTATCAATGTAATTAACAGGGATGAATATAAATTTCAGCTTTTGTAATTCTTTTATGGGTAGTATATTCTCAAAATCATTTCCAATAGGAATATGAAGAAATAATTGTGTTAAAGATGGATAAAGTAATTGAATTTGATAACTAAACTTATTTTCTGTTTTAACCAAAAACATTTGTGTTATTAGCTCATATACAAATGAAATATTATTGTCGTTTATCCATTTTTCCGGTAGAATATGTTCTATGTCCGATTTATATAATGCAATTGATTGATATTGGAAAATTTTGAAGTCTTTTTTTATTGCCGATCCACTTGCCTTAATAATCTTGGAATAGAGCTTTTTTATGTCTTGTTGAATTGCAAATGGATTATCTTCAACATTTCTCGTATCATCTATGGCAGCAGTTGATAGTTCCTGTTGTCTTTTCAACATTCGATTCCTAGATGCATTAATTTTTTTCTGTTGTCTTTGCTCCCTCTTTTCTTGTTTCGTAAGTTTCTTTGTCTTCTTCGAAGGTTGTTCTTCATTTTGCTGCTCGCTTTCATCTTCAACCTCATCCTCTTCATCTATAATATGCTTATCCCAAGGTAATAGATCGAATCCATTGGTAACTTCTATTTCTTTGTTTTTTGATTTCGGTATTTCATCATCAAGTGAATTCATATAGCAAAACCCTTTGGAATCATCGAACGTAATATGAGCCATTTGCTAAACTCTGGAATGGATTTTGCAATCTATCATCCGTGTTTATTGCATATCGAGATTTGAAAAAGTACAAATTTTTCACACAAATTTTGGGAAAAACAGACTCTTATCGGTAATTTGTTATTTATACTTGTATAAATGACATTATGTATTCCTTCATAAAAAGAGTGAATACCATTAGACAGCAACCTTTTGTCAAATGTGTTAGAAATTTAAATTTACCTAAGAGATCAAATTTAGCTGTTCCATATAATACCGGACAACCTACTCACGAAACAAGGCCTCATTATTTACCTACGCCTGGTAATATTACTCCAGGAATAAGTGCTCTTGAATATTATGATCGTAGACTTGAATTGGCAAAGCAATTGCCAGTAAAATCATTGGCAATTCTAGTGGGAAATGAGGTACAATTTAGCTCCGGAAGCGTATTTTATGATTTTCAACAAGACAATAACTTGTACTATATGACAGGATGGCTAGAACCTAACTCAGTAGCTATTATTGAGAAACAGCATGATAGAGGTAATGAGGAGGATGTTATTTTGCATATGTTAGTACCACCTAAGAATCCACAAATAGAATTATGGGAAGGCGAAAGACTGGGGTTACAAGGCGCCTACGATTTTTTTAATGCAGATTATGTTGATGATATTAGTAATGTTAAGAAATATGTTGAAATATTATTATCTAGAAATGATATCGTCTATTGGGATGACAAATCAAACGGCGTACCAGGATCATCGAGTAAATTTTCATCATTCTTTAACTTAAACGTCTTGAACAAAAATTCTTCCAGTATCCAAGAGCTCATCAAAAGCACCAATAAGCAGGTTAAGCCATTAAATAACATGATTGCACAACAGAGATCTATCAAATCCTTTAGTGAAATTGAAGTGATGCATGCAGCTGCACAAATATCTAGTAGGGCAATCAACAAAGCCATGGGAAAGGTAGGTTCTGAATCTCCGCTTAAGTCGGAAAAAACATTAGCAAAATACCTTGACTATCAATTTGTTAAAGGTGGTTGTGATAAGCAGGCTTACATTCCTGTCATTGCCAGTGGGCCAAATGCTTTAACAATTCATTATACAAGAAATGATGATTTGTTATATAAAGATGAATTGGTTTTCATTGACGCTGGTGGAAAGTTGGGAGGTTATTGCTCAGATATTTCAAGAGCATGGCCAAATTCACCAAGTGGATTCAGTGAACCGCAAAGAGATATCTATGAAATCGTTTTGAAAGTTAACAAACAATGTATTGATTTGTGCTACGAGAGTAATGATATTTCTATAAATAATCTTCATGAGTTTTCGGTTGGCAGTTTAACTAAGGAAATTAAAAAGTTGCCCGGGTTTACAAATGTATCAAAATATGACGTTTCTAAAGATCTCTTCCCACATTATATTGGTCATCATTTAGGATTAGATCTTCATGATATTCCATCGGTTTCAAGGTTTCAAAAGATTAAAGAAGGAAACGTAATCACAATTGAGCCTGGCTTATATATTCCAATGAACGATAAATATCCTAAATGGTATCAAGGCATCGGAATCAGAGTTGAAGACGATGTCGTCGTGGGTAAGTCAAGAAATGATATCGTGAATTTGACTAGCGGTTGCGTTAAGGAGCTTGAAGATATTGAATCATTAATTAAAAATGGCATAACTACACCGGGCATTAATGATGAATTAGTAATCTTAGATATTTGAATTCATAGAGCATGTATAAAGTTATTTACAAATAATATTTAGGTTTAACGGCCAACATTTAACAATAAAGAATTTTTAGAGTCATTGTCACTACCACCCTTACCACCACTTGGCAAGTAAGAAACATTCGGAGAATTAGCTAAAGTAGCAGCGATATCTTTAGAAGCTTCTAATCTTCTGATCATCAATAAACCGTCACCAGCCTTGGCCAATGCCTTAGACACGGTTTCAGCACTTTCGGCTTCACCTTCAGCTCTAATAATGTTAGCCTTCTTTTCTTGCTCTGCCTTTTCAACCAAGTATTTGGCTCTTTCTGCATCTTGTTGCGCGATTTGCTTTTGTTCAACCGCTTTGGTAAATTCCCTACCAAAAGTCATATGAGTGATGGAAACATCTTCCAATTGGATATTAAATTCATTAGCTCTACGGGACAATTCTTGTCTAATTCTAGCAGATACCACTTCTCTTTGCGTAATCAATTCTGCAGCATCGAATTGCGCAACAATCGATTTCAAAACTTCATTACCAATAGCTGGTAAAACCCTTTCATCGTAATCTAAACCTAATGATTGGTAAATGACCGGTAATTTCAACACTTCAGGTCTATGGAGTACTCTCAAAGTTAATGAAACATTCTGTAAATCCTTCGATCCAGTAGTAGTTGCAATGGTCTTAGGTTTCGTTTTCACATCATAGATAATGGCTTTCTGCAACCATGGGATCAAAAAGTGGGTTCCTTCCCCAATAACTTGTTGTTGAACACCATTTAATCTATCGAAAATAACAGCTCTTCTACCACCTTCGACATCGTAAAGCGCCGATTGCCCTAAGGTAACCGTTATACCTAATGGGATAGCTACTTTTGATATAATTTCAGCAAATCTATGCGACATATTTGATTGACTGGTTAAGGAGACAGTTAGTAGTAGTTGAACGAGTTTTCCATAACGCCACTAATAGAGGGCCCCCCAAAAAATATATAACCTGTAAATATTATATTTTACAGGTTAGGTCAAGTTTACAGTAAGACACTTACAGTAGCTAATATACATTAATGGAATAAGAGATATACAAAGAAAGAGAGTTCTATAGCGTAAAATAAGTAATGCAAATGGTGTGGTGGGAGTATGAAAAGAAACACAATTAATTATCAATAAAGTATACTAAAGTCCAGGCAGCCCCAGCTGCCACCGACCCAATAGCCACCATTTGAATACCTTCGATGAATTTCTTACCCCTTCCGCAATCTTCTCCCAAGGAGATGGAAGTCTTGATGTAACCGAATATAAATAAGGTAATCAACATAACAATGACGGATGTAATCAAGCCAGTCTTGACTACCGTGCAGAAAAAATATGGTAATAATGGAACGAAACCACCTAAGAAGTAGGCCAGCCCAATGGTCAATGCCGATGTGATTTCTCTGCCCTCTGCAGGTTCTTCTAGGCCCTTTCCGAAACGAATAACAAAGTCGATGAGGTGTTTAGGTTGCGAATCTAAATCTTTCAAAAACGACCCGATTGTCTGTTCAGAAGCCCCCAAATCAAACATTATTTCTGCTGCGTCCTGGTTAATCAACTCAGGCTTCTTGAAAAACTCTAACTTTTCCTTCTTCACCTGTGATTTATAGTATTCCAACTCCGACTTAGCTGCTAAAAAACCCCCTAATCCCATCGAAATCGCCCCCGATACCAACTCTGCCATTCCACCCGTAATGACCAACTTAGAGTTTCCCAATGAAGATAACCCTGCGGTTAAAGCGAATGGAACCGTTAATCCGTCCGATAAACCAATAATTATGTCCGACATCACTCTAGGGTCAAATTTATCAAAAAACCCTACCTTCTCGTCATCCTCGCTACTTACCGACCCGTTCAGCTTCGACGCGTTGGCCATGGCCTCTTCTACTATTATTTCCTGTGTTCTATCATATGCATCATCTGTTGACCCATATGGTCTGTTATTATTAGATAACGAAGCATCGATCCTTTCCAACTCTTCATCCGACTTAGACTTCTTCCATAACCCCCCTATCTGGTTTTTTAACGTAACTAATGACATACTATCGTAAATATAACGCTATACTAGTCTTTTAAAGGATTTATTACAAATTATGAATTAACTACTATTTGCTATTTTTTCTTTTCTGACAGTTTATAAGTAAATCAAAGAAGAGACATAAGTCACGTGAATTGCATCTAATCCGTTCTGCTTACGTTTAGGCGTATCATGATTGGCTTAAGCGGGACCAGAATTTGTACCTGAGGACGAATTTGTTACTTGTGCGGTTTCGGCTTAGAAATGCATCTGTCGTTTTCTTACGTAAGTATTGATTTTCTGCGCTTATGTCGCGTATTAGCCGTTATCTCGGAGATAGTAATGAGTGAAGCAACTAATGCAGAGAATCCTGTCCCCATTAGGTACATCCTTACACCGAGAGCTTGGATGCTTGTACGTGTGGATACCTAATATTGTGTGGTGGATATTTGACGAATTCGTTTGTTGTAATGAGAGTGAGAAGCTGAAAAATTGTTTGGGATGGTACTAATTGACGTATTTTAGACAGATTAAGAGATAATAGGGATCAATGGAAGGTAAAATAGATGAAAAATCCGGAGATATAAACGTTAATACCGAGGATTTAGGAGTGGAGAAGGTAGATGTGACTGGTGCCAGTGGTGCAACGAACAATGATGGAACACATTCTGGAACGGACGATGCTGAGAGAACGGAGACGGTTTATGTGAATAATTTGAATGATAAGGTATCAGTGAATAAACTCAAGGGAGAATTGGAAAGCGTGTTTCAAAAGTACGGCAAAATCATACAGATCACAGCACATAAGAACCTCAAAATGAAGGGACAGGCATTTGTTACATTTGAGAATAAGACAGCGAGTCAAGCTGCAATCCACGGATTACAGGAGCACGAGTTATTTGGAAAGCCTATGCATGTAGAATATGCTAGGAGTAACTCGGATAATTACTACCGTGATATATTGAAGGACGAAGAGGCGATAGAAATACGGAAGCAGTTGAAGACGAAGGCTAACGAACAGGCCGCAGGTGAAGCCAAGGGAGTCAAGAAGCTGGGAGTCAAGAAAGCGCAAACCTGGAAGGCCATTCCACCAAATAAGATACTTTTGATCCAGAACTTGAAGCCCGAAATCACCAATGGAGACCTTTTGGAGTTTTTTGAGGCGTATGGAGGTTTTATAAATAGTCGGTTGGTGAAGGTGAGGAATTTGTCGTTTATTGAATTCGAAAACGAAGCGTCGGCTACGACTTGTTTAGACGACTTGACTAAGGAAAGGTTGGAACAGTTTGGCACCGATGCATTGGTAACGTATGCTAAGAAGTAGTTTGATATATAATGGTGGCAGTAAGTCATCTAGACTACTACGAGACCTGAAATGAACATCTTGAATTAGTTACAGTGGACTTTTGGCTCAAGCAGAAACTGTTTCTCAGTCAATGACCTGTCAAAAGTCTGATTTCCTGGAAATTTTACCATCAAATTCAAATCTAGAGGGTATTTATATCGTATGTCTCGCTTAATCGATTTTTTACTTATAAAAACCAAAATACTAGGCAAAAATAAGAGTATAAAAAGATATGAAATATTTTTGCTTTTTTTTTTTTGGTCAAATTCAGCAGAATTCCATTATTTTGGCATGGGGTTTTTTTTAACATGGTATGTGTTGCAACAACCTTCTTTAATTCGCCGTTTAATATTGTCAATTGAATCTATGTAACGGTAATATATTAAATCAAGAAGCCACCAACTGCAATAGCACCGGCAACGGATATACCAAACCACGAACATTGATAATCTACTGCAGCCCCCGATCCAGAATCAGTTGACTGCGAATTACTTGTCGATGTACGTTTCGAAGACTGTGAATTTTTCACGGATGAACTAGAGGACGCCGTACCATGATGGTTGTCGTCGTCATCCGAGTCAGTGTCGGTGCCATCAGTTGCATGCGAATTTCTAGTCGATGTACGTTTCGAAGATTGTGCTGAAGTTTTCAGTGATGAACTAAATTTAGAGGACGTAGTACGGTGACGGTCGTTATATTTGTCGTCATCAGGTTTAGATATACATATTTTGTCTCCTTTCCATATCATGTCACAACCGTAAAAATAGCCATTTTTAGAATTAAAACTTATAATATCGCTTTCTGTAAGACCAGAATATTTAGCCGCAATTGACGCACATGTATCGTCGTCATCTTGAGCAGTATAAAATTTACAATAATCTTTTATTTCATTATCATCATCATTGTCTCCATCAGCATCATTGTCTCCATCAGCATCATTGTCATCGTTGTCTCCATCACCTTCTTGACCATCATCATCGTCTCTTCTCTCATTTCCATGAATCATTACACCAGAGTATTCATCCCCAGAATCATCGCTAACATTAACACTAAGTTCCGAATTTTCAACTTTGTGATCTACTACTTTGGAGTTAACTGATTTAGCCACAGTAAGAAGGATTGTTAAAATTGACAGCTTCATTTTCAATTTTTGTATTACAGACAGAATTTATGGTCATTTAGTCACTTACGAAGGAAATTGATCTTCTATTTAAACCAAACATGAAATTCGGATTGTATCGAGAGTGTCATGTCGTAAATTTGGATGCCGTGGAAGCTTCCGAACCTCATATATTATGCACTCAAAAAGTTACGAAATTTAAACTACAATCATTACACCGTTGATTAAAAATAGACGATACATAATGTTATTGCCGTCTAGTTTCGATTTCTTTAGATCTTAAAATTACATTACTTCGGCTGAAAAAAAGAATATAGTGAAGTTTGGCATTAAGATTTATGACCTCGAAATATCTTAGACCCGCTAAAATTTCTCGCATATATGTTGAAATTCGCCGTATCAATTAGTATGTCGGATATGTAGGCATTACAATAGACGGATATATAACTTTGTTTTACGAAAAATCAATAATTTCATGGAACATTGGGATTATGGTGTAGAATGAATTATAGTGAATAATGGTTGACTTATTCATCACGAAAACAATTAATCCTTAAATCGTTCCTAAAGAGAAACCCATGGATATCTGCAACAGTTAACTAAGGACAGATATACTTAGAACATTCTAGATACTCTTCATCTTAAGCTTATCACCAGAACTCTTTACACGCGACCTTGTGTTGCAATAAATTCGGTTTATTTCTGATGTCAGATGCATATCACCGAAATAATAAGGTAATCAGATGAAGCTCAGAATTACAAGCCACCTTATTAGAATTCGGATACAAAGAAATAACTGAGGACGCAATATCATATACTAATGATATGTATAAATTTTTGTTAATAAGACAGTCCCGATATTCAAATTGCGACGAGGATAATCTAGTCTTAGCAAAAGTGGCCTATTGAAGACGACGTTGGACTCCTGGAATTTTTCTTATTGGACAATCCAACTCAAAATAATTACAAGATGAAATAACATCAACGTATTGTCAGTATTATGCCTTACTGTTTTTGTTTCCCGTACTTGGAGAAAAACCTATTCAGGCAATATTTGATAATGTGTTAGTTTTCAAAGGGAGTTTTCCCTACTGTAGACATAACTTGAATTATACTTTAATATGTTGTTGACACTGATAACAAATTATACTTTAATATTCCTATAATCCCAAATTTACTTTTGACGGGGAGCTGCAACATTGGCGAACAATATAAGATTACCTACAAATATTGTAAGTTTGTTTTATACTATCTCAAACATGTCTCTGTTTTTGGGGCTCATTCGATTTATCTACTACAAATTGAAGTTACAACTTTACATTTGAAATTTCTTCGACTTGTAATAAGCCATCGACGATAACATAATTCCATCTTTGTACGTCCCGTTTTAGTCAGTGCTTCGCCCTATCCAGTTGTTACAAGTTGATATTTCAGGAGGGTGAAAATCATCTGTAAGCCCCATCTCTTGAGCACTGTCTTATTTCGCAGATCTTTTCGACGTTTTGTTACCTCCTTTGGCCTACCTAGACAGTAACATTCAAGAACAAGGCCCAACGAGCTTGGTAATGCCAAAGTGTTTTAGGAAGGTTTCCTGAAAGTGGCAATTGTCACTCAGAATGGTAGAATGAAATGTTAAGCATACAACTTAGGCTGAGATAAACTCGCTGGTTTGCTTATTGATGTATTATAATATAATTATTGAATGTACATCATAGTGTAAATTTACCTTCACATCTTACCTACAACAATTTATACTTTAAAATATTTATTTAGAACAATCTAAGAACTGAATTAAAACACTAATAAAATATGGAAAACAAACAATAAACACAATATCTAATGGCTAATACCATTAGCAGTCAAGATCTCCTTTAATCTCAAGACTTCATTTGCTAAATCAGTCTTTTCGTCAATTAACTCTTCAACCTTAACTTCTAATTGGTTCATCCTCTCTAACTTACGAGCTCTCGATCTTCTAGCGGCTTCGGTATTTCTGGCACGCTTCATAGACATTGGGTCGGCAGTTTCAGTTACGACAGGAACTAACGGTTGAGATCTTTGTTTCTTAGAGTAGCTAACGCATCCTAAGTGGTCAACCTTAGCCTTCTTGTTCTTGGTAACCTTCGATTGAGTATCAATGATTGGAGTAGACAAGTTGGATTGGGTTGGCGTAAACAATTGCTTGGGTGCGGTTGGCTCAAATTCAGGCTCGACCGATTCCTCGATCGTCTCGAATGTGTCAACCTCACTGTAAGATCTCTTGGTTGGGGCGTTCATCGAGACATTTGTCTCTTCACGCTTGCCACTATCGTCGTTTCCGCCGAAAAGCGACACCCAGTCGTCCTTCAGGCTGGCCTTACCCTCATCCATGATGAAATCTAATTCATCAAACATAGGAGTATGGTCCTGCAACTGGTCGTTTTCATCCATGGTGCTAGAAAACACCGAGTCCAACACAGACGAGTGAATGTTGAATGGCGACGTCTTTTGCAAGTCGTTGTTCAACTGGTCATCGAGAGGCAAGTGCGATGATAACTCTTCCATAGACTCGTGCTTCATAGGGATAATTTCATTCCCCAAGACCGAGTCGGGGCCCTGTGGATGGCTAAACATATCGGACGACTCGAACATCGAATCGCCACATAAAATCAAAGGATTGGTGCCTGATGCACGGTTGGTAGTATTGGTAGTAGCAGACATTTGGTAATTTATTTTTTCTTCAAACAATAACAATATATAATAAAATTAATATGGGTAACAATATGGGAACGTCATTTTGGACGGATTAACTATTTCTTTCACGATAACATTTTAAATAAGGGGTAAACAACAACTTTAGTAACTGTAATTAATAGTTTTATTTTTAAACTTTTAATAACTTTCTAATTTTTAAATTAAATTTAATTAAATTTAAGCACACATTTTTGATTTATAATTAATTTCTAAATAATAAGGCAAAAAATGAAAAAGGTAAACTTCTGAGATATAATCTTGTTGTAGTTGTTGTGAATAATTAAGAAAAAGGAGTTTTTCTCAAAAGCTCGGTCGGGGAATTTGGAGACTTTTTATAATTTTTCACTTTTGAAAAATTTTATTTACGTCCGGTCTGAAATTTACCGGGAAATTTTTACGAAGCCGTACCCCCTCATAGTTAACACGGGTAACCAAGAGTACGCTTTTTACTAATACAATGACTCATACTACAATCTAGAATGGTATCTCCTCTTTTATATTGATAACGATAACAATCGAATATGGCTATACAGGTGAAATAAGACCTGGAGACTAGTTATTAACGTCTAGACATCATACTTATAAGCGATTGATGTCAAATATTGTAAATTGAACGATTTTATGTGAGTAGATGTAAGCATGGGACTGTTAAAAGTTGCAGGCCGGTTCAGGCCCGGAGGCTACGATAAGGGAAATCGGGCAAATTGCGCTATTTGGTAGGTTTGAACCATTTTGGAACCTTTTTCGACGCATTGGCGCTTGATTTTTCGGAATTATGGGTCGATGAGGTAGAAGAGGGCGCCGACGGGACGCCGGATCGAGGATTGGAGTCTGCAGGTAAGTTACTTCTATTAGTTTCTAACTTTATCTCTGGAAGTTCGTTGATCCGCTTTACATTTTCGCGTGCAAAATCGTTTTCGATGATGTAGGGGCCCTTTGAATGGGGGACAAGGGATTCCCAGATCAAGACGATTTTTTCGGCTTGGAAGAAGGGGGAGTCTGCGAGAGGGGTGTTGTTGTGAGTGAGCGACATAGGAATTTTTGAGAAGGGGGGGTATCCGATTTTGAGGTTGTAGTTGTTCTGGAATTCGGGCACCAAATATTCGTCGATTTTCTTGAGGAGATGACCCAATTTTGCCGTTGGATCGTTCATTTCTAGCTGTAGCATGATTCTGTCAGGAAATTTGATCCTGATGGAGTATTTTGACGGCTTTGATTTCGGTTTGGGTGCTGCCGGCTTTTTGGACGAGTTGATGATCATCTTATGGTATTTCTGGACCTGATCGACTGTCATTTCGTAGTCGTCGTCAGGGTTTTCGTACGTGGAGAACGCCGATGGGATGTATAACGTGTCTTTTTGCTCAACTGGCACTGGAGACGCCTGATCTGACCCTTCAGGTGTGGTTGTGTCGTCTGTTGTAGCTGTTTCACTTGTGTTGACTTGTGAAGCCTCTGAATGATTCAATTGTCTTTTACCAGAGTTATGCAGTAATTCTGGAGCTTGAGAAGTGGAAACCTCGTCTGTTTGTACTGTGGTTTGTATTTGCTGCTGCAGTTGCAGTTCCTGCCTTGCAGCCTCATATCTTGCAGCCTCCTCCTGAGTTCTTTGCTCCACTTCTCTTCTCTCTCTTTCCTGTCTCTGGTACTCCTTCATTCTTTGTTTCTGTATTTCATTGATCTTCTGCTGTTCTTCTGCATTGTTATTGGTATGCAAAAACGCCAATCTCATCACCAAGCTCGAAACATCGCTCCCGATGATCGACTTCAAACTGGATTTGATCTCCTCGCTGCCACTGCCAATCTTACTGTTCAAAACAGTCAATTCGAATTCTCCTTCACCCCTTATATCGCAGTCATTTCTCCTTTCAAACTCCCCGAGTATCTCCATCAACGACCTCGAATTACTCGTTTTCAAAATGTAAGATTTGATTTCATTTTTAGCATTGATCGCCAACTTAATATTCACCAATTTTTCCTCCGATTCATCGCTAACAACAAGCACTAACTTGGAGTTGTTAACCAAGTTCGTTAACCTTATAGGCAATGAGCTGTCTAGCTTTTTTCCATTATGGAACAATTCGCCATGTTGTCCGTCTATTTTAAACTTTTCCAACGCTGTTTGAACCAATTGATTAACCGATTGCGATTTAGCACATACCACCTTCTTGCTTGTATTGTTAACGCTAATATTAAATGTCACCGTCAGCATTCTTAATGTTTATAGTGAAAGAAAGACTACTAGTAGAAGTAGTATATAATGGCAAATCCTCTATCAAAACGTAACCTGCAATAGTTTTTCATAAATTGTAACCTGTAAACTTATCCAGTCATTCCTCTAACAGAAAAGTGCAAAGAGGCTTCTATGTATACATAGTACTCTTTATTGTCAAATAACATGTGTTGTTGTGAATGTTTATCTGATATCTGCCTCATAGTGGTATCTGTGTTCTTTCCACCGTTGCCTGTATGGATTAGAAGAGGTCTTTGTACCTGCGATTCGTTAATTAACATCCTATTGTGTATGTTGGGATATTTCCCGGGATTAATTCATTCATGGTATATTATCGCAAAATACCCTCCTTATGCTATAAGGCACGAATCCAAGGTGTACTATGTGTATCAAACGCGGGCAGATCTTGAAAATCAGTATGGTGAAGGAACCTCTCGGACATCGAGGGATTCCAGAAATCCGCTCCACCACCACCATCATCACCATCATCACCATAGAGAACCGGTCGATAACGAGCCGTTGCCTATTGCTAATCCTACATATGGCTCTACCAGTGATAGAAATGATAGAAACGAAACATCTCCACCTGCCTACACTGAAATTGGCAAATAGGTGGCCCTGGTTCCCGTTCGCAGTAATTTCTATGATTCGGGCCAAACATAATGGCTGACGACCCCATAATTTCCCATGCATACGAATAATTTCTACTTACAAAGGTCATATCTTATTGGCCTGGTTTCTGGCTATGTGTTCGATTACTGTAACTGTTCGCACATACATTGCATTCTTATCTACGAGATTAAATTCTACTTCTTTTGAACCGTTGGTATCATTTATAGTTCGCTTTTTTTTTCATTAGACACGGCCACCTAATTCTATACAACCCAGACCCTTTCAATGAGTAAAAAGGGCTAGTTATATCTTTATTTAGTCTAATATATCTTCTTATTATTTACATACTCGCTTAATTTTGTCTGCGTTCAATTTTCACGTGGCTATTGTATCTCTTATCATATGGATTTTACATTGATAACATATGAAATTCGAATTGGTCAAGAGATTTGACTGTTTGGTGAGCTGTGGGTCGTGTTAATCAATACACAACGATCGTAGCAAACTTGTGTGGATAAGAGAGAAATAAGCATTAGTGTAAAAACATGGGTGAAAGAAGACCATCATCAATCTCTTTAACTAAATCCCTAACCGATTGGTGGTCTTTCCCAAAATACTTGAAAAGTGACAGTGAAAGTTTACCAGACGAAAATCGAAGTGAAGGAATCGAACAAGCCAAATTGAGAAATCGGTTAATCGAGTATGAATTATTCAAGGCCATTCTATCAAGCGATATCTACCTTCTTCCCCCAAATAGCGAAAATGGTATTCCGGAGGACGCTCAAATTACAGGGGAATTTTTAGATGTTGATATTGGAGGAGGAGTAACGATCCATGAATTCTATTTGGAAAATAGGGTGAAAGCTGACTCCCCCAACGAAGTAGTTGATATTGTGTTAATTCATGGATATATGGCGGCTTTGGGATATTTCGTGAAGAATTTCGAGGAGATCGTTAAATCGAAGCCAGGGGTACGGTTGCATGTTATTGATCTACCAGGATTTGGGAACTCGTCTCGGCCTAAATTTCCTACCGAATTCTTGGTTAAGCCCTCTACAAAAAGCGAGGAGATCGAGCAGATTTTGAACATAGAAGATTGGTTTATCAATAAAATCGAAGAGTGGAGAATTCACCGAAATTTAAGATACTTTAAGTTGATAGGACATTCTATGGGTGGTTATTTGTCTAGTTGTTATTTGATGAAGTACAACAACCAATACTGTGAACTGCAAGAAGATGACTCCAAAATTATAAACGAATTCATCATAGTAAGTCCAATGGGTACGGAATCAAATTATATCAGTTTGATAAATAATAAGCTGGATTTCCATGACAGTAGTGACCCTTTAAAGGATTTGGTTACTGTACAGGCAGATGACGAAATTATAGTCCATGACGAAGAGTTCAAAGAATTGTGGGAAAAGTTAGGTAAACCAAAGTTTCCAAAGCACATTTTATTGCAAAAACTATGGGAATGGAATAAGTCCCCATTTCAAATGTTACAGATTTTAGGACCATTTTATTCTAAGTTATTATCCTACTGGTCATTTCAACGGTTCAGGAATTTAAGGGTTAATGACGGTGAAAATGAAGTTAATGTTGATTTAATTCTCAAGCTCCATAACTATTCGTATTCCATTTTCAACCAGTTCCAGGGCTCGGGAGAGCTAGCAATTACCAAGTTGATCAATCATGAAATATTGGCCAAACTACCACTATGTGATAGGGGATTCGTCAAATACCTACATGATTCGCAAATTAGGACCTTGTGGCTCTACGGTGATAAAGATTGGATGAATTTCAAAGGAGGATATCACATTTTCGAGCAATTGTCTAAGATTAATTCTTTGAGTTCATTTCAAATCATCAAGGATGCCGGCCATCATATTTATTTAGACAATCCTGAAGAATTTAACAAATCTTGTTTAAAATTTTTCAATTTAATATAGGATCATTTAATTCTATCATATACATTCATCATTATCATCGTGTATTATTTAGTCTATATTATTACATAGTTGTTCTATTTCTAATAACTCGACCTTAGAATCGTTTTGCTCTCTTAACAATTTAATCATTTTGATAAGTTTCTTGGGCCAATCTGACTCTATTGCGTCTCTTATTTCGGTTGACTTAGTATATGCATTGTTGATAATTGAATTAGGTATACCGGCTAGTTTAGCAACATTAAGACCATACAGATTCCCAACCACACCTCGAACTAAGTTGTATAAAAATACAACCTCCGGGAATTCTTGATTGGACTTTGAGACTTCGTGGAATCCCATATGGTAGTTAGTAGCAATACCTTTAAATTTATCCTCCAAAACATGCAAGGATGGGAAATGGGTAATGAATAGAGTTAAGGGCTTTTTCGGTTCTTCAATTAAGTAATTCAAAATAGAGTATGCAATTGCAATCCCATCGTTGGTACCCGTACCTCTTCCTATTTCATCGAGTATTATTAGTGAATTCGAAGTCATATTTTTAAGTATATGACTGCATTCCAACATTTCAACCATAAAAGTTGATTGGTTTTGTAAAATATTATCTCTAGCACCCATTCTAATAAATATTGAATCAAATATACCTACTATTGCTTCGTCGCAAGGTATATAACTGCCGATTTGGGCCATAATGACTAATAGTGCAACCTGTTTAACATACGTAGATTTACCTCCCATATTCGGGCCAGTTAAAATCAAAACTCTATCTTCATCGTATGATATATTAATATCATTTGATATGTAATTTGAATAATTAACTGATAAGTTTTCAATTATCGGGTTACGACTGTTCTTCATTTGAATAATTTGCTTGTCCTCAACTATTTTTGGTCTAGAATAATTGGAATTGATTGAGCTCACAGCGCTCAATGACAACAAGCAATCAAAGATTGATAGGTTTCTGATAATCTTACTAAAAAATTGGTAGTTATTATCTATCTTAAATAAGTAGGCGTTAAATGCTTTATCACAATTTCTGATTAACATGTCATTATGGTATTGCAACCGCTTGTGTAATCTAGTGATTTCCGGTGATCTAAATCTTGATACTGTCTTAGTTCCATTTATTTTAATCCAATCATTCGGCAAAGAATCAACCATTTTTCCATTTCTAACTTCGACCAAATATGTCTCCTTGGAGTTGGTAATATAATTTAATTGAGGTCGTTTCAACAATTTCCGAATTTCAGTTAGCTCATCATTTAATAACGACTCAACATCCAGTATTTCATTCAACTGATTGATGATCTGTTGGTCTTTAAAATAATTTAAATTGAAAAACTTTACTTTTTGGTCATTTAAATTCGAATCATCCAAGGCATCTGCTGAAATCATATCAAGCAAACTTCTCACCGTATCCTCTTTTGCAAGTTGCATCAACTCATCGAATATTCTCAATAATAACGGAGAATTGATGGATTCGAAGATGTTATTTGTTGGATTTCCAAACTGTTTAATCATTGATAAAATATCGTCAAAGCATTTTAGTAATAAATAGACCTCCTTCCTACTGATCTTATCAAGTTGGTAAGTAGATGAATAATGAATTTTAATTAGATTTTTTTCTAAATCAATACTTGCCTTACCAATCTTATCTAGTTGATTTTTCAAAGAATCTATAAAGTGGTTGAATTTGTAGGTTAAATCTTCTATCGCTTGTAACCTTTCTTCTATTTGCACCTTATCTATTAATGGTTTTGATATCCATTTCACTAGTAATCTATTACCCATTCTTGTACGCGTGTGGTTTAGTAACCAAATTAATGAACCCTTATTTGTATTTGGATCCGTCATGTTTTGAAATATCTCCAATGCCTGTACTGTACTACTTGGTAATACCAAGCAAGTTGTAGAATTTGAAAAGCAGCTGACATTGCTAATTATTGTAAATATGTTACTTAGTTTGAATTCCTCTAAGTATTTTATGAGTTCAATCATACACGATTGGATATTATTCGAAAATTTTAACAAATAATGCTCTCCAAGGTCTTTATATTTACCCTCGTCGATTGTATTAAAAAAATTATAAATCTCGTTGGTATAATCAGTTTGCTGTCTTCTTGGATTATGCATTATGTTGACTTTATTATTCACTATGTTAATCATCTTTAGCGTTTCTTTAGAGATTTCGGTTTTATCATTAATAACAAGTATCTCACTGGGGTTTAAGTATACTAGTCTCGTTTCTAATTCATCCCTTGTAACATTATCATTAAATGTGTCATAAATTATATCCCCCGTAATTGGTTGGATTGCAATCATTCCAATGTCTTTTGAATGCAGCTCGTCGATGCAAAATATATAATCACCCATTTCATCATCTGTAATGCTCGTTCGATTAATGTTAGGATCTCCCGTCAACAACTCATCACCCATATACGTAGCCTTAGTATAAACTCCAGTAATTTCTCTTTCAAATAAACCACTCTTATTAGTGCTATCTACGGATTTAATGGCCGCAGTCTCTGTTTGCTTCACAACACCGACCTTTAACCCCTGGTTTAACAACCTCTTTAGATGTATGTGTAGTCTATTGTCAGGTATAGAGCAATAAGCAAATCTATCGTGTTGATGTTCGTCCAACTTGATATTTCCTGGGATTAGCATGATGCTTAGAATCTTCGAAGCTATCACCGCATCGTCTCCAAAGAACTTAAATTTATACCCAACTTGAATTGCAAGGATCTTATCTAAATTTGATCTTTTCATTTCAACGAATTGCTTTTCTAATGGAGTCAATTTCTTACTACTTGATCCAACTGATTGTGGTTTTGACTTAGATCTCGAAATCGACTGACTAGTTCTTGGTTTCTTTATAACTGGCTCTGGATCTCCATCAACATGCTCGTTGTCTTTGGGACTCTTTCTCTTGCGTTTATCTACTTCATTGGGCGATTCGCTCCTTTTGTTCGGTCTATGTTCGAAGTTTGCCAACCTAGATGGCACTTTATCGTCGCCATTAGTTAAATCGATTATATTACCAGAATCTTCGGTATCATCCTTGTTAAGCTTTTGACTTGAGCTTTGACTTTTAAAGAAATGACTGATTGAACGTTGACCCTTCGTCTCTGGTGCCATTCTTCACAATAAGTGTCTAAAAATACAAAAACATTTACTATAGCAGATCTGATTGAATTTTTGAATTAGACGCGAAATATATATTCTATCTAACTCGGCTAAAACTAATACTACTAATATTTGATCGTTTCAAGTTATCGCTTTCAACCTCAGGACTTTGTAAAATAGTAGACTTTTGTCTTGAAAGAGACGAGTTTAAATCTGTTGTTGATGATTTTGCTTTTCTTAAAATAGGTACAGTTTCATTTGTAATCGTTGGTGCTGAAATATTCGCATCCTCTTGGTCTAGGTTGCTTGTACTATAATCATCAGTCGCAAGCTTTGCACCTATAGACATAATAGACGATGATCTTCTAGGTAGTCTCACTATATCTGGTAATTGTTTTGAGGGTGAAGGTGTTGAATCTGATTTATTAGGAGTTCTATCCATTACAGCGGTCCTTGCGTCTATTGATCCAGAATAAGATGGTCGCCTTTGATCACGATCGTCATTATTTTGGTAAGATAGTGGGATTATTGCCATATTGTTCATGCTTTTCCTGCGAATGGCAGAATGGCTAGGAGATGAATTGATGGCCGACGAAATGGAAATAGCCGACTGGGGAGACGAAGAATTCTCATTACCATTACTCCTTACCAGAGGGGATATAGTAACCGATTTTAATGATGGTGTATTATTTAGCACTGCCTGGGTGGTTATCGGAGTATGTGGTCCACCTGTTGAATTTCGTGGGGAGCTAGCATTTATCAGATTTGGTGGCCTATAGTTATATAAAGTATTTGATCTTCTCCTTGTACTTATCGATTTATTCCTATTTGTCTGAATATCTGTGACAGGATCTGCGTTAGGTAATGACTGTGAATGGGCTCTATTCTTGATTGATACCGTTGTTGATGTCTGTGGATCCTCATTTACATTTTTATTATGCTGTTGATCTTGTTGAGCTTGCGGCTGTGACTGGGATTGTGATTGTGATTGTGACATTGGAATGATTGGACTAGAGAGGACTTTATTTTCTTGTAATGAAGTTTGCGAAGGTTCTTTGCTCAAGTTGAATGACGAACTGGACCTTGTGAACTCTGAGTTCGATGGCATCGGACCGCTTAACTCTTGATTGAATACAAATAGCTCTTGTTTCAAGAAACGATATTGTTTAACTAATTCAAACGAGAATGCGTAGTCAATGGCAAGCCATCCTTTTTCGTTTCTAATTGATTCGAATTTTTCAATAACTTCTAATCCTTCATCTTTATCCTTACAACATACTAGCACAAACTTCAATAAATCTTGTATGCAATCGAAGTTTCCATATTGAAAGCATAAATGCAAACAAGTATTACCATTTAAATCTGTTGCATCCCACGCAGCCCCAAACTCTAATAATAGTTTAATACCTTCCTTGAATCCATAAATGCAACCATAATGCAATGGTGTTTGTTTCAAATCCCCACCAGGATGATTTAACCATAGTTCTCCTGGAAACTCTTGTAATAAATAATGCAATGTCTGTGAATGATGGTGAATCAATGGTAAATGGATTATAGTTAACTCATCAAACGTGAGTAAGTCTATTTTGGAATAATGTTTCTGTATATTTCCCAAATACTTATTAATGAATGACACTAAATGAAAGCAAATCAAATAATTGCCATAGTATGAAGCATAATGTAAATTACTCCATCCTTTATTTTCAGAATCTCTATTCAACCATAACTCGGGAAATCTATGCAATAGTCTTTTTGTTATCGGCAAATTACTCAGCTTTATAGCATTCCGAAGTCTTTCCAGGGGTTCAAGCATTTCATACCAGTTAATATATGTGGCAATCTATAAGCTTCTATTGGCGTTGTTATCTGATTCAAAGTATTCGAAATCGCGATCGAAATTTTGAATAGAGGTTTAAAATAAATCTACTATACAATAGAACTATTATCCTACACAAGTTAAAATCAAAGATAAGGTAACGATCAATGAATAGCACCAAGGATTCCCTTAGGTTCTTGAGTGTTTCTGATATACAGGGTAATATACTTGCCTTGCAAGAGTTGTATGACAATGAAATAAGAAAGCAAAATCCTATTGACTTTATAATCCATACGGGGAACTTTGGATTTTGGAACCACGACACTATAGATCTGTATCAAGATGTACAGTATTTGAAGCAAATAGTGGCATTCCTGGAAGTTTTAGACAAATCTACAGTTAGTAATTTGAATGATTTATCCACTGTTCAAACGAAGAATGCTAATCCAATGGATGAAATTAATATCTTCCAACAAAAGCTTAAAGATTCGAAGAATGGTATATCACAACTAGACTCATATATAAATGGTCAGTTTAAACTTCCATGTCCAGTATATACTATATTTGGGCCATTAGATGATCCACAAATAATAGATAAATTTCAATCAGGAGAATTACAAATCCCCAATTTATATTTGATAGATCATACTAAGTGTTATGAAATTTCGAGTCCATTAGAATCTCAGCCTGATATTAAACTATACGGACTTGGTGGTAACTTAAAGATACATAGTTTATTCGATAATGGTAATTTTCATTATAATTCTATATCGGGCAAAATTGGGGATCTATGGATAACGTTACTCCAAATAGCTGAATTGTATATAAACTTTATGAATACTGGGAATAAGAAGACGATTAATATATTTATGTCCCATGCTCCAGTCATCAAGACTCCATTACTAGAACACTTGGCAATTTTAACAAATGCAGACTTTACAATTAGTCAAGGTTTACATTTTAGGTACCCGGTAATGGGCAACGGCATGAGTTTTGTCGACAGTATGGGGGGCAGCGCTGGATATATTGAAAACTATAGATCGAAATTTTCACGCTTACGAATGATATTAGGGGAATATTGGTTGGCCATCAAGCCTGATTTGAGTGCATTATTACAAGAGACAGAGGAGCCTGAAAGAGAAAACATAACAAAACTAATAGAAATGGGGTTAAGCTTATTCGATAAAATACCCATTTCAATAAATGATTCTATAGATAAGATAATACCGTTGACATTGGATGATTCTGTACCTGAGGATACGGGGACCAGTAAAAAAATTTTAAAAAAGATTAATGATTATTACTTTTCAGCATATTATAACTTGTGGCACTTTAATTTATGTGACCATGTCATTAATTCTACAGAAATGGATTATAATATAATGATTTTCAAATTGAATAAGTATGGAAATTTTAAGTTGGATTATTGCAACAGTCAGGGATTTAATTTTAACTTTAAGTTACAAGATGGATATGATGAAAACGAAGAAATTGAAGAGGACTATGAAGCTGAAGAAGTTGATTCGAGGTATTCGTTCAATGCGATTGAATATTCACCAAAAACGGGAATTAAGAAAGCTGTTATAATAAATAACCCCAAAAACGAAGAAAATGGCGGTGCAGACGAAAATAATGAATCTGATGACGAATACAATAATGAATACATGGATGAAGACAATGATGACGAGAATGAGAGAAGGAAGCGGTTTGCATTGCGTGGAAGAAGAGGCCGTGGAAGAGGCAGAGGAAGATCATTTCGAGGTAAACCAAGGGGTAGAGGAAGACCGTAGATAACCTGACGTATAGTTACTCTCCGAACGGATGTATTCAACTTTTTCTCTTTCGGTCTTACTCGGATTTTCAGGTTCCTCAAACCTATCACCATACATTCTGGCCTTATCAATATAATTAATTTTATTTACTAAATATTCTAATTATATATAAATATAACCGAACACGGATTAACGTGATGACATGACTAAACCTTGTGTAATTTAATGGTTTTCAAATGGTAATTTTTGGCCAAACATAACTGGACCATCTTCTTTCACTCTGTACATAATAACGAACCACATAGTAGCACCTAATAATTTAGAAGTCCACTTTAAACGTGGATCGACATGAGGAGCCGATGCTGCTGCATGACGAATATATTTAGCTGCGTGACCGGCCATCTTATATCCCTTTTATTTGATTTATTCTCTAGTACAGTAAGTTTATTTTAATTGATTATGGTTGGTTAAGTCGATTTGAGGTTTTTTGAACATTACACAAAATTATATATTATGTAATCATTTTTGCATCCAAACACCCTGGCTCCATCAATGGTCTACTTCGTTTCAACAACATACTTTCTTGGTCCTGGTTCTGAGTCTGTGAAGTGAATGGATGTTAGGGTAATTCGGTTTAGAATGGGGGTTGGTCTTGGTTGTTTTTTTTTTTGTGGTTATCTGCTTACAATACGGAGTGATGCAGTAAATTTCGTCCTACACTTCAACAAATGGGTTAATATAATTGAAATTTGCAGAATTAATGAATTCATTATTGAATTACAATAGTAAGCGTATGGTAAGTTTTCCTGTTAGTTCAATTTATTTAAGTTATAGTTAATTTATCATTATCATTCACTACTTAGTTAGTTTCTTAAAGCTACTAGAAAAAGAAGTTTAGTCTACCATATGTAAATAACTATATCAAGATTATGATCAAGCAACCCAATTTACTGTCTGATAAAAATAACGAAAGATACTATATAAGTAGAAGGATGTTTTTAAATGCATGCATATTTTGCAACTTTTACGTATTATTGCGAATACTTCTTTAATTCTTCATATAACATTGTCAATTGAACCTATGTAACGATTATATATTAAATCAAGAAGCCACCAAGTGCAATAGCACCGGCAATGGATATGCCAAACCACGAACGTTGATAATCTGCTGCAGCCCCCGATCCAGAATCAGTTGACTGCGAATTACTTGTCGACGATGACTCTGATGATTGTGCTGAAGTTTGCGATGAACTACGTTTGGAAGAGGAATTAGCGGTACGAGTATGGTCGTCATCATCGTCATCGGTGTCAGTTTCATGGCCGTCGTTGTCGGTTTCATTACCATCGTTGTCAGTTGCTTGCGAATTTCTTATCGACGTACGTTTCGAAGATTCTGAATTCTTCAGGGATGAACTACTTCTAGAAGACGCAGTACGATGATGGTTGTCATCATCATCATCATCCGTGTCTGTGTCGTGGCCATCGTTATCAGTGTCGTGGCCATCGTTATCAGTGTCGTGGCCATCGTTATCAGTTTCGTTGCCATCTTTATCAGTTTCCTGCGAATTCCTTGTTGATGTACGTTTCGAAGATTGTGTTGATGTCTTCACGGAAGAACTACGTTTAGAGGAAGAAGTACGCTGATGGTCGTTATTGTCGTCATCAGTGTCAGTATCGTGGCCATCATTGTCAGTTTGGTTACCATCATTATTATCATCAGCATCATTGTCATCGTTGTCTCTATCACTTTCATGCCCATCATCATCATCGTCTCTTTTCTCATTTCCATGAATCACCACACCAGAGTATTCATCCCCAGAACCATCGTTAAAATTAACTCTAAGTTCTGAATTTTCAACTTTGTGATCTACTATTTTGGAGTTAACTGATGTAGCCACAGTAAGGAGGATTGTTAGGGTTGACAGCTTCATTTTGAATTTTTTTGAAATACAAATATCAATATTTCAATTTTTACATTATAGACAGCACTTATGGTCACCTACGACGGAAATTGATCTATTTAAACTAGACATGAAAATCGGATTACATCGAGAACGTCATGATGCTCGTAAATTTGAATGCCGTGCAAGTTCCCATGCCCCACATATTATGCACTCAAAAAGTTACTAAATTTAAGACTACAAGAAGGTATCATCACACCGTCGGTTAAACGAATAGACGATACATTCAATGTTATGTATCTTGTTTATTGGGGCCTAGTTCGGGTTTTTTTAGATTTCAAAATTACATTACATCGACTGAGAAAAAGAAAATAATGAATATAATGAAGCTTTTGACATTGAGATTTATGACCTCGAAATAAAGTAACAATACGAGCAACTACACCTCCCATAAGTAATACTCCAGTATAATAACCCCATATAAATCTTCATTCGGTAAAAATTTCTCAGAAACGTTGGAACGGAGATATTGCTTAATATGATGATACTGTCATATGATGAAATTTGTTGACATCATCTTTTATACGAATATATATTAATTAGTATACCGGATATATAAAAATCAGTAATTTCAGGTTTAGATGTCAAGTACGTTGATTATGGTGTAAAATAGAATAAATTATAGTGAATAATGGTTGATTTAAAGCGATTAGTCCTCAAATCAGTCCCTAACGAGAAAACCCTGGATATCTGCAACATTTTACTAAGGATTGATATACTTCGAGCATTCTAGATGCTCTTCATCTTAAACTTTATCACAAGAACTTAACTCTTTCCACACGACCTCGTGTTCCAATGGATTAAGTCTAGGTTTATTCCTGATGTCAGGTGGATATCATGTTGTCCTAAATAATAATGCAAATCAGACTAAACATATAATTACAACCCACTCATTAGAATTCGGATAATGATTTGTATAAATTTTTGTTAATAAGACAGTGCCGATATTCAAATTGCGACGAGGATAATCTAGTCTTAGCAAAAGTGGCCTATTGAAGACGACGTTGGACTCCTGTAATTTTTCTTATTGGACAATCCAACTCAAAATAATTACAACAAGATGAAATAACATCAACGTATTGTTAGTATTATGCCTTACTGTTTTTGTTTCCCGTACTTGGAGAAAAACCTATTCAGGCAATATTTGATAAAGTTTTAGTTTTCAAAGGGAGTTTTCCCAACTGTAGACATAACTTGAATTATACTTTAATATGTTGTTGACACTGATAACAAATTATACTTTAATATTCCTATAATCCCAAATTTACTTTTGACAGGGAGCTGCAACATTGGCGAACAATATAAGATTACCTACAAATATTGTAAGCTTGTTTTATACTATCTCAAACATGTCTCTGTTTTTGGGGCTCATTCGATTTATCTACTACAAATTGAAGTTACAATTTTACATTTGAAATTTCTTCGACTTGTAATAAGCCATCGACGATAACATAATTCCATCTTTGTACGTCCCGTTTTAGTCAGTGCTTCGCCCTATCCAGTTGTTACAAGTTGATATTTCAGGATGGTGAAAATCATCTGTAAGTCCCATCTCTTGAGCACTGTCTTATTCCGCAGATCTTTTCGACGCATTGTGTTACCTCCTTCGGCCTACCTAGACAGTAACATTAAAAAACAAGGCCCAACGAACTCGGTAATGCCAGAAGTGTTTTAGAAAGCACCCCTGCTAAATATACCGTCCTAAGCCCCATAAAGTTTGCTCGTCCTTGTTTTCTCGTCTCTCGTCCTTGAGATGATTGATTTTAACAAGGCTATTGTATAAGAGATACTACCGATGAACTATGCCGCAATTTTAATGTTTTTGCGCAACTAATTTACCAAATGAGTAATTCTACTTGAAAACATCTCTTGTATTCAATGAATAAAAAATGAAAACAAATTTTGCAGCAATATGCCTAGACACTCAACAACGTGCTATAGTTTTCCAATTGTAAAAACTTCGCTTGTTAATCAGTCCTTGTGTCTACATTGGATGTGTCGAATTCTTGTTCTTACTTTGTTTTTGTTCGCAAATCTCTATTTCACTATCTTACACTTTTCGGCTTAGATTAGGTAATATACCAAATATGCTTTATTATTATCTTATGATAACATCGTCCGCACAATTCCAATGTCATGAACATAAAGAATCTGCTCTACAAAATCTCCGGGTGCCGCAAGGTTCTCATCCTAAATGTCATTATGCAGTTCCACATCTTATTACTGGCCCTCATAAGCACCCAGTGTAGTGTACACCCACATGTGTATGTAGAGATTGCTGGTCCATTTTTCATGCCTGACCAAAGCTATTCCTGTTTCCTTCATCTTCAAAATCTAGCATACGTATCGCGCATCCGTTTCGGTGTTCCATTGAGAAATTGGTTCCAAGAGCAATTTTGGCCGTTGTATGATCATTTTGTCTAGTGCTCCACTCTAAGACCTTATCCTACTAGTAGGAGTCTAATCGTACGAATTACCGTCGTTTTATTTATAGAAGCAATCTAGTTATCCCTTACGCAAGGCTTGTCGCAAATCTATTGAAATAGGTCCTTTTATTACATAATGACTATTTTTAGTACACTATAATTTATCTTGTAGATTATATAATAATACGACTCATATCGAGAACAATCACCAATCTTGTATATATAACTTCTGTTTTAGGACTAACAACGCCCCCTTATGTCAAGGCTCGTGAACAGACGTCAAATACGAAGGCTAATTTATTATGCATGTAATTTAACACTTTAAGTTATTGCTTGCAACCTGTATGACGTATTTTTGTTTGTTTAGAAATTCGCAGCCTTCACTTTAGCCAGCATAACCAGCCATTAACAATACTGTGGACAACCAGCATAAATCGGTGCATGTCATGATTGTATGACTATACCAGCATAAATCAACGTCAGGATCATTGCCCCTTAATCCGTTGCTTCCATTGCAAGCATTATGTTATTAAATTGTGCAAATGACGAAACAATTTCAAAAAGTATATAAATGTCTTTCTCTACCCCAAGATTGAAGAAATTTAAAAAGTATTAATTAACAAATCTTCACCAATCAACCAAATATGAGATACTCGATTATATTTTCATCTACAGCCTTAATTGCTTCTACTCTTGCTGCTTATGTTCCATCTGAACCATGGACCACCTTAACTCCAACTGGGTCAGCTCCAACTGGTGCTACCACTGACCACACCCATAAGTTCGGTATCCAAGTTAAGACGGTTGAATCTTCGGTTGCTATCTCTTCCACAGTTGCGGAAACCGATTCTGCCATTACTGCTGCAGCCTCTGCCAGTGGTGCTGCCAAGAGAGATGACGTTGTTAACCAAATTGGTGATGGTCAAGTCCAACAACAAACTGCTCAAACTGCTTCCGTTGTTAACCAAATTGGTGACGGACAAATCCAACAACAAACAGCTCAAACAGCTTCTGTTGTCAACCAAATTGGTGACGGTCAAATCCAACAACAAACCGCAAAACCAACCCCAACTGCTTCTGTTGTTAACCAAATCGGTGACGGTCAAATCCAACAACAAACTGCTCAAACTGCTTCGGTTGTTAACCAAATCGGTGACGGCCAAATTCAACAACAAACTGCTCAGACTGCTTCCGTAGTCAACCAAATCGGTGACGGTCAAATACAACAACAAACTGCTGCAGCTGAAACTGCTTCTGTTGTTAACCAAATCGGTGATGGTCAAGTCCAACAACAAACCTCCCAATCCCCAACTACTGCTACCGTTGCTTCTCAAATAAACGACGGTCAAGTCCAACAACAAACTGATTCTGCTAAATCTCCCTCCGATTCTGACTCCACCGTTCCACAATCTTGTGTTGGTGACAGCTCATTAGGTATGCAATTGAACGGTTCAGTCTTAACTGACGAAAAGGGTAGAATCGGTGCTATTGTTTCTAATAGACAATTCCAATTTGATGGTCCACCACCACAAGCTGGCTCTATTTATGCTGCTGGTTGGTCTGTTACTGAAAATGGTCTCTTAGCATTAGGTGACCAAACTATTTTCTACCAATGTCACTCTGGTGATTTCTACAACTTATACGACGAAAGTATTGCTGAGCAATGCTCTGCCGTTCACTTAGCTATTGTTGACTTAGTTGAATGTTAGATTCTTTGACATCATAATTTTATCAGCATTCATCTTGTACATTACTTAGTTTTCAATTTTAATCTTCTTGAAACGTTTCATTACAATTTTTCGCATATGGCATTTATTCTTTAATAAATGATTTGGGTTTATAAAATACATAAAATTTCAATTAAACATAATTAATTTAATTATTATTGTAGTTACAGATAGTTGGCATACAAAATGAATTCGAATTTCTATTTTTATCGTCTAAATATTCTAATAGTGCTTACATTTGACTACTAATGAAATTATAAAAACTTTTATTTAAATCATCTTTTTAGAAAATTTTTAGGTTTTGGTGAAGAATCGTTAGTCATAGTATATGCAACACTTGTGTATACCGTGTTGTCTGCTTCGTTGTATACCATTTGATCATTACCTGAATCTAGTTCATTATAATGTAATGTAACAGAACTGAAGTTTGCAAATGGGTCATTAAGAATATCCTTATTCTCAGAAACATCTGTAGTGCTGTCCGTGACAAGATCTTCTTCACTGTCGTACCTCTCAACTTTATCTGCTTTTTTATTTTTGCTTAAAACAGGGATCATCGGAGGCTTTTGATGTCTTAATAGAGCCCATTGCGTGTTCTTAAAGAAGGCATGATTCTTAATATCGGATGCACCTGTTTTTGAACCCAATCTCTTTGCTTCATCTTTTATCAATAATTTTTTGATTAAACTTTTACAACTAGACGAAATTGAGCGAGTCTCCAAAAACTTAACCTCCTTTTTCAAAACATTGCCGAACGTCTTCTTTCGGTCTCTTCCTTTAAATGGAGTAGTCCCAAATAACATTTCATAAATGAAAATACCCAAAGTCCACCAATCAACTGCACTTGTATGACCTTTGCCTCGGATCACTTCAGGTGCAATGTACTCTTCAGTACCGACAAATGAATTAGTTCTAAATCCATCAATGCACGCCTTGGTGTCTAATGTTGGTCCATTGTGATTATTGCTAGAACTTAAACCATGAGATGTTTTACTGAAAAAAATCTCAGGATTCTTTGTACTTTCAGATTGTTTCGATAAATCAAAGTCACTCAACATAATATGCCCTGATTGATGCAATAAAATGTTTTCAGGTTTTAAATCTCTATAAATAAATCCCATTAAATGTAAATATTCTAATGCAGCTGTAACTTCAGCCGCATAAAACTTAGCATCAGTTTCAGAAATCGTTTTGGTTTCCCTTGTTTGTAAGGCTCTAAAAAATTCACCACCCATACAATATTCCATGCATAAATACAAGTAATCATTTGATTGAAATGAGTGATATAGGGTAACAATGAATGGGTGGTTACTGGTAGCTAAGATATCTTGCTCAGCTAATGCTCTCTTAATTTTGTTTCTTTCGATCATTTCCTTTTTAGATAAGATTTTCATTGCGTACAATCTATTCGACAAATTCTCTTTAACCAAATAAACTTTACCAACGTCACCTTTACCTAATAATCTAATTTTCTTAAAACTATTTTGATTAACCTGGGCGTTCATGATCTTGGTAGAAGCACTTGAGTACATTCTACCCCTACTTAATGTCCGCGGTCTACCGCTCTTTAATTCACCAATATGTTCAGTGATATCAAATTCATCGTCATTCGAAACATAAGCTCTCGTTTGTGGCAATCTCGTGTTCGAATCATTGAGTAATCTATGAACTAATGGTGCAGATGCAACTCTTCTTAAAGTCTTTTGGAAAGGACTAACTTGTCCAGGATGCGGTAACGTATGTGGAGGAACCTCCAATTTGTTCTTATTCTGCAAAGTGCTTTCTTCTGGAGTCTTGAGTCCCGATTCGGTAGTATGCTCTGGTATTGCATCAGGTTCAGAGCCTGATTCATCACTTACAGATAACTTTGATTGGTATACATGGGGAGGCTTTAGAGGCCCACCATCATTGAGCGAGAATACAGAATCGTTATGCCTTAAAGCAACGGAAATATCATCTTCATTGGCTGCACTTGCAGCAAGAGTATGATTATTTTTATCCTGATTATTCATATGAGGCGGTAAACCCTGATGGGCAAAATAAAGATTAGACGAGATCACAGGACTTTCAGTATTCTCAGTAATGATTTCTGGGACATCCTTCGGGCTCTCTGTATTAATCAGGAGGTTACTCTGTTGCGGTTTCCTATTTCCGGTCGCAGGACTGGTTGGACTCGAAACTGATCTCTTTCTTCCAAGCATGAACTTTTTCATCATACCGGCACCGGCCTCTTGCTTCGTTGATACATTAGAGCCACCTTTATCTCCATTGTGGCCTTCTTCGTTTTTATAGCCCTCATGTTTCAACTTACCCTTCTCTTCATTGCTATGTGCTGGAGTGAGCGACTCGGCACTTGGCGTTATGACATCGGTTCCTTTCGGACCATTATGATCCCCATTATCATTCGGACCATTATTCGACAATAGAAGCGAATTCGAAGAAAGTCTCAAGAAACTTTTCAATTTACTCAACCCAGGCTGCTGTTTCGCATCGTCATGCTCATCCTCTCTTGCTTCGCTGTTAGTTACACCACTTTTGGACCCATGATTTTGATTTAAACTGTCCGTATTCGAACTAACCATAGAATCAGCGTTGGACACATCGGACGATACCGACTGCTCCTTACTGAAAAAAAACCTCGATATAGACCCAAATTTTGGTGTACTGCTTCGATTACACGAATCTTCGTGTCCCTTTTGATTTCCGTTAGCCAGTGTCGGTTGTATATCTTCATCAGCAGGATCTGCAATATGAAATTTCGAAGAAGATAAATTAACCATTATTGATCTTCAATATCTTCAATTTTTTGTACATGCATTTATTCTATGACAGATTGGCAATAAAATACGTATGATTCTAGCGACGTTGTTCTAATCTACTCTTTGAACTGCCTTTTTTTTCAGAAACTTCAAAATAGATTGATCTAGATGATATAACAAACTCTTATTTGATGTATTTACCCTGTATATCTTGGCTTGAATGGACTTATTCTGTTGAATCACTTATCAATTGAAATATTCCTCCACTTATTTGTTTGCGATTTCAGCCTGAGGGGCTCCTATACACGTGAACTACCAAACACCTTTAACAATGTCACCTTCAGATAAGAAGATAGTTCATGGTTCGTTCCTTATAGTTTATTAAAGTATATAAATTAATATAGTACAAAATGATATGAACAGTTGGCTATTTTAACATAAATGTGGTGGTAAAAGAAAGTTTGGAATGGAATTTTTGATGTGGTAAATATGGCCACAATTACGGCAGGTCATCTTACCCTCTAAAATATGAGTTTCGACTAATAAGTTGTGTAAGTCCTTCAATATCACTTGATTGTCTTCCATAATTGGGTCCAAGTCTTCTGGCTTTGTAGGAGGTAACGATGTGTTTCCTAAATCAGCTGCAACTTTGATGATGGCATCCCAGTCCAATCTTTCCAATATGTGACTTATAAACTCGGGATTGTAGTCCTGTTCTTCTTGCGCTAACTGGCACTCGGAGTATTGTAATGGGAAGGAGTCGGCAGAGGAATCACAGGATTTAATAGCACATTTGACAAAGTTGGTAGTTAAAAATTTCATTTTTCTGGTGTTCAAATATTCGTAGCAGATACTCGTCGGGATGCGGTATATTCCAAGGTGTTTTCTTGAGGCTAGGCTAACTAAATGGCTTTATAAGTACTTGTTTGTTTAGTTAACGACAACTTAATCTGTGACAGTGTCAACTAGATCTTCTATATGAAAAAAAAAAAAATTGGAGGATGAACTAAGTCATGTGACTATATATTATGCCTATTTACACTATATACATATATGAATGCTATCTTTTGTATGTTTTTTTGGTAGGGTCTTCGCCGTATGCACCTGCTGGGTTGAGATAGAAGTATAGGTCGTCCAGATAGTGGTTCAAATTCACTTTTCCACCGTGTTTTTTTATATTTTCTCGCTCATTATCAATTTTTTGTCTGGTTAAACATACTTGATCTGCAACGGTGTTCTTGAAATCTAATACATCATCATATTTCAACACCTTACCGTCTATTCCGAATAGCGAAAATGTTTCATGGATAGAGGATATCAATTTTGAGTCGATGAGAGCTTTTGAATCTTGATCTATGAACGTTTTGATGTCTGGCATGTCTGCAGCTTGATGTATAATCAAATCATTGAAGTATTGCTTAATGGTTTCCAAATGGTGTCTACTTTGATCTAGGTTTGTGGACAAATATAAATCTAAATGAGGAGTTAACCACATCAACCTTCCCACGTCGTCAGACTCGCGACATGCTCTCAATAATAGGATAAATAAATCTTTTGTGAATATTTTGCAGGACAAGTCGTATGTCGAGAGCTCTTCTGCTATTAGAAGCGAGTATTCGGTGGTTTTAATATTATTTTGTTTTCCAAACGTTAATGCAACCTTTATTTTGTCATTTATCGTAACTGAATGCAAGATCAATTTGCTAACTAGCAAATCAATAAATTCGAATTGTTTCAAATCAATGCAAGCGTTGATGGTCGAATAAATCGAGTCAACTGATGTAAATAGAGCATCTTCACAGTTGAACGATATAGATTGAGGAATGTGTGATCTCAAACTAGAAAACCTTGACTTTGAAACGAGACTTTTCAAGTTTGATTTCATTAACACCTTTTCATGAGCTGCTATTTCTTCTAGTCTATAAAATGATAACAACTCCTTGAAAAATTCACTTTCATCTCTGGTCACTTGATAGTCAATGAAGCTAGTAAGAAATTTAGGATCATCTTCTATAATATCCTGTAACTGGTATGCCAATTTTGGTGCCTTTAGTAAATTGTGTTCTGGGGTTGCTAATAAAGATTGTTTGTATCTGAAGGATGGTAAATTATCAAAGACTACTGATTGATAATTGTATAATCCTATTTGTCCTAGTTTCTGGAGCAAGTAATTAAAAATACTAATAGTTGGTGTGTACTCTTGACAAGTCATTAATACTTTGGACACACTTGCAATTAAGTTCAAATGACCCAAAGGATCATTCCTATCATACGCCTTGAAAATAGGTTCAAGTTTTACATAATACTCTTCGTTATTTTGCTCCGGGCTTTTAAATTTCACTGGTTGAGAAGATTGGATAAATCTTAGCGTATCAGAATGGTCATAATTCAAATACTGCGATGATTTAAAAACATTGAAGTTATGTCTATAAAACTCGACTGAATTGAAATAATCAGATTCTAGTATTTCTTTACCCATTAATTTTTCAATAACATTTCGATTTAAACTTTCGAAAAAATGATCAAAGCTTTGGGGATCATCATTCTCCTTTCTATCATATAACTGAACAAGGATCTTTAGTATTTCGTTCTTCTTCTTTTCGTCCTTAATATTATTCATTAACGAATTTCTATACAAAAAAGAATCCGGATATTTGCTCAAGTTCTTATCTGCAAATATTTTCCTTATATTTAGTTCCACGAGTATGGAATTCACAAAATATGTCGATATTAAATTCAAAGTATTCTGAATTTCCGACGTGTAATATCTAAAGCCAGAACCATTGTTCAATATATTCATTAGGTCTTTATAATTGGACGCCGATTTTTCATTCTTTTCATCTGAAGCATTTTCCCAAATTGCTTTAGGTTTTGATTTGAACAATCCGCTGATATGAGTTGGATTAGAGAAATTTTCCACTATTGTAGTCCGCTGTCTATGATAGTTATCCGTCAATTCCTCGTCTTCTTTCATTCGCTGTATTTCACGAACTTGTCTCTTTTGCGTACGAGCTAGTCTTTTCTCGTTCAACATATTTTTCTGATAATGACCTGTGCTTTGCGTTCTCTGATTTCTCCTATCTTCGATTGGGTCGATTTCTATGGGTGTCATGGCTTCAAAAGTTCCATCTTCTTTCAAGTAGTTATTCTTTCTCGCGGTACTATACCACCTTATATTTACACTATTCCTTCTTGTTTCATCAATATCACGTCCTCGCATCAATTCACCCCGAAATCTTGTACATTGTAGGTCTGTTGGTGTTGGTATTTCATTTTGAATGTGTCGTATAGCCGTATGAGAATTCGATTTAAAATGAATATTATTCCTCAACACCACCCTAATGTGCAGATTTTTCCAACATAATACCATTCCTCGAAATCTGCTTCCTTTGACGAGTTGATATTATAGTATATTCAGATACTATTTGTATAGTTATCGTAGGCTTCTTACTAAATTGGTGATAATTGAAAAAAAATTGTGAAAGTCATGTGAGCACTATTACTGTCCATTATTTATGTCCACCGTGTTTAATCAAAACCGATTAACTGGCAACTTTCTCGAATCATACGTTACCGTAAAATGAAATTATCGTTTTCTATCATTACTGCATTAGTCGCTGTTGCTTCTTCTGCTATTGCTGCTCCAATTGACCCGGAAAAGGCTACAGGATCAATTAACTTTGTCGTAGATTACACTATCTCGGAATTTCCAGAGATTTCAAACACCGATGTTGCTGAATTAACCAACGGTGAAGCTATCTCGTTGGAATACAGTGTCACCAACAACGAAGATAAGGAGATCTCCGTTGTTGGTGTTGGTGGTTCTTTCCGTGACCCAGCCAATGGAAATATTAAAACAAACTTAACAGCTGCTGCTGTGGGTCCAGTCTTGGTCGCTGCTGGTGAAAAGGCTAGCTTTATCCAAAAGATCGACTTGAACTTGGTTGCAGACAACTATTTGTTGACACCTCAAATTTTTGTTGCTGTCGAAGAAGATTTAAAGTTCATCCAGGCTAGAGGACAATTGGCTACCGTGAATGATTTACCAATCTCATTATTCAACCCTCAATTATTGTTTTTGGAAGCTGTTTTATTGGCTACCATTGGTGGTATCCTTTACTTCGTCTATGATATTTGGGGCAAGAGATATATCGAAGGAACTGCACCAATCGCTAAGTCTAAGAAAGCATCATCCCCGAGTCCTGTTTCTGTTGCCACCGGTAAGGCCTACAATTCTGAATGGATTCCAGAAGCTCATTTGAAGCAGAAAAAGTCGAAAAAGGCATACTAGAAAGCTTTCTGCATAAAGTCGAATATTGTAAAGAAAATTTTGGTTTTTCTCTTCGTTTACGTTGTATGTGTCTAATAATATATAATTTCTTTATCTGAATACTTTTGATTGATTCATTTATATCGTTTAATGTGTAACTTCGTATTTTGGACTTCGACACCTGTTATACTTTGAAATTTGTATTATGTCTATTATTAAGTATGGTATTTTCGTCGCAGTGCGCAACCCTAGCGTACAGCCTTATAAACGGAACTACTTCGATATATACTTATTTCTTACTCTTCTTTCAATCGACTTTATGGAATGAGATTGTACCTCAATGAGAGACCAAGGACTCTTATAATAGTTAGTAATAACTATGCGTTGATTATTAGACATCCTTTCCCTACATACAAAAATTCAAATCACCACCATATCCACCACCATCATATACATTTGCATCATCACCATGGAAGTACATCAAGCAAAGGCGCTAGTTCCAAAGGAAGGTTATCATCTAATAAGGTTATTGTTGAATTTGTTAGAAAAGATATGTTGAAGTTAGGTAATTATAAAGATATAACTCCAAATAAGTCTAAGCTGAATAGACAACTTCTTGGGTTTCTTGGGCTTTTGAACGTCAATGACAATATCCATCTAGGATTTATTACTGGTCAAACGAAGATTGCTTCGCCGATGATAGGAGAAGATATTCAAAGAATCACGGGTGTAGATTTTTACTGTTTAAACAATGATGAGTATGACTATTTAATTAATAGGTCGGTGATCAATGAAGAGGATACGCAAAATTCCCATCTGCAATCACCGCAATATGATCCCGAAAAGGTTTCTTCGGGATATCCTGCTGCATCAGTAAGGAAATTGCTTGAGCTGGGTGCATTTTATTATTCCAAAGATTTCGATATAACTTCGAATGTTCAAGAAAGAGGTTTCCGAGATATAAATGATCCAACATTCACGTTAATGGCAGATTCTCCTTACTTTAAAAGATTTATGTGGAATTCGTACATGATCTCAGAATTTATTGAGTTTCGTAATAGATTGTCGACTCCTGATAGGTTACAATTTGATTTGACTGGGTTTCTAACAACTATAACAAGAGGCTTTGCCCAGACTGTGAATACATGTATAACACCAAATGAGGAAGCATTGTTGACAATCATTTCAAAGCAATCGTGCATGAAAAATGGTCCCTTATTCGGTGATTGGGGTGTCGATGATAAAGGTGACGTTTCGAACTTTGTTGAAACTGAAATTATTATATACACCAAGAAGATTTGCTTCTCCTACGTTTTAGTAAGAGGGAATGTGCCGACGTTTTGGGAATTAGAAAATCCGAATAAAAAGTCACTCTTATCATCCAAAAAGAATAAGAAGATTTCTACTCCAAGGTCATTTGAAGCATCTCAACATGCCTTCGCTAGACACTTTGATAAACTTGTTAATCAGTTTAGTGAGGTGCATATCGTTAACTTGTTATCGTCGGACGGCTATAAAGGTGAACTCAATCATAATTATAAGGAGCATATTAATTATTTCAATAGCAACATTAAGAATAATTCTTCAAGTGCAAATGGAAAATTGTCGTTGAACTATAAGTTACCATGTACTGATTTACCGGTAAATGTAGCTACAATAAAGAAATATGGTTATACGCCCTCGAATCCTCGCAATATATCTGATATTTTGGTTGATTCTATAATCGATTATGGAGCCTTGTTTTATGATAAGTCAAAGAAAAACTTCACTGGTAAACAACTAGGAGTCTTCCGTATAAATTCATTTGATAGTCTTAAAAAGGCTAATTTTATTTCTAAAATTATAAGTCAAGAAGTTATTGAATTGGCATTCCGTGATACGGGAATTACAGTTGATCCTGATATATTTATTAAGCATGCTAAATTATGGTCTGAAAATGATGAATATTTATCGAAAATCACATCTAGCTATATTTCAAATTCATCAAAATTACAAGCATCGAGTAGAGCATCTACGAAGAGTTCTGTTAAGTCTCATCTTTCTAAGAAATACTTGGGCAGTGTTGTCAGTCCAAAGCCCAGTGAAATGGCAATGCTAAAATTATTGGGTCATTTACAAGACCAAGTAGATATAAAACTTCATAATCCAATTCATGACTATGTTACAAGAGAATTAAATAAAAGGGCTAAGGAATTTAGCTCCTACGAAGATATATCCATTTATGCAAGTACATTTAATGTAAATGGGCTTTGCTATGAGGGTGACATATCTGAGTGGCTCTTTCCTAAAAAAGAAAATATCACTACTAACTATGATGTCGTATTTATTGGATTTCAAGAGGTTACTGAATTAACAGCTGGAAAAATGGTGACTACAGATTCAAGCAATAGAAATTTCTGGGAAAGAAAAATAAAGAATGCGTTAGAAGAATATAATCCAAATCATAATAAATATGTTTCATTATGGTGTGGCCAAATTGGAAGTATAGCAATATTTTTATTCGTTAATGAAAACAAAATTGAAGATGTAAGTAACGTTGAAGGATCATTTAAAAAAACGGGATTCGGGGGAATGGGAGCTAACAAAGGTGCTGTTGCAGTGAGTTTTAACTATGCCAATTCAGAAATTTGTCTTGTTGCGTCACATTTAGCTGCTGGTTTAAGTAATACTGACGAAAGACATCAAAACTATAAATCTATTGCAAAAGGTATCAAGTTCTCAAAAAACAGAAGAATTCGAGACCATGATGCGGTAATCTGGTTAGGTGATTTTAATTACCGAGTTGGGTTAACAAATGAACAAATAAGGCCTCTCATTGAACAGAAAGAATTCTCTAAAATATTTGAATATGATCAGCTAAACAAGCAGATGGCTAATGGGGAAAGTTTTCCTTTCTTTGATGAGATGGAAATAACATTTCCTCCGACTTATAAGTTTGATAATGGTACAAAAAACTACGATACATCCGAAAAGCAGAGAATTCCTGCTTGGACAGATAGAATATTAAGTTTATCAAGGAATAAGATTGTTAAACAATTATCGTATGATTCAAGTCCTGATTTGATATTTTCCGATCACAGACCAGTTCACGCAACATTTACAATGTCCGCCAATGTGATTGACGAAACAATCAAAAAGAACTTGTCGCATGAATTGTACGAAAACTATAGAAAGAGCATTGGTGATATTAATGAATCGTTAATTACAAACAATAATTTGACATTATTTGATGCTGATTTTGATGATAAGGTATTGCCAGCTCCAAGTTCCGATGTTATGAAATGGTGGCTTGAAAGTGGGAAGCCAGCAAAGATCAGTATTCCAGAATTGAATAGTGATAATTCCCATGATGGTAATGTCAATATAATCAACCCAAAATTACCATATAATCCATTCATGAAAACTGATGAGCCTGAATTCATCTCTAAAAAATCTTTGCTAAATTTATTAAAATGATAAATAAGTATATAGACAGTTTAATAGAGTCTAGATTGTATTAGTCACTTTGTTTCTACTTGAATTAATCTGACGCTCCAGAATTAGTTTCATTATTTTCATTCGTCTCGTTAGTTTCGTTGATTTTATTTATACCCTCCGCTTCTTTCAATATTGAATCCATCTTGGCATCAAGTTGGTCTAACATCTTCTCTAAACTGTCAGCTTGAACCTCTGCTTCATTTATTTGCTTATATGCTTGAGCTAAATCAAGTTCATTGTCTTGTGTCATCTCTAATAAAAATACGGTTCTTATGTACTTACTTTATTTGACAATCCAAAATCTACTATTGGAGTATTCGATACCAAAATTACACAAAATAAATTTTATTGTCAACTATATGGTAGATACATTAATTAAAAACTAGCATCGAGTAGCGAAGCCGTACGAATTTAATCTTTCTTAGCTCTACGAAGACCATTTAAAATAGAGATTAAAGATAAGAAAGAAGCTTGTGAGACATCCTCATGGATACCAACACCCCATCTTGTAGACTTATCATCTAAGACTACTTCAATATATGTTGCAGCTCTAGCGTTGGACTTATCTCCTAACGAATGTTCATGATAGTGTTTAACATCAAGACTGATCTTTAAATCTTTGCATATCGCATCAGCAAATGCCGAGATTGGACCGTTACCTTGACCCTTTATAGATTTAGATTCATTATTAACTTTTAAATCGACATCAATGGTTCTAACACCTTCTTTCGAATTGGAAATCGAATAATCGAGTAACTTGTAATATTGATCAATGGACTTGTCCTTTTCATAATCAATATAGTATTCTTCCTTAAATAATTCACATAATTCCTCGTTAGATAATTCTTGGCCCTTGACCTCAGCCTGTGATTGAACTACCTTAGAGAAATCAACCTGCAAGCCTCTAGGTAAATCTAATTCAAGGTTTCTCAAAATAACCCAGGATGAACCACCCTTACCAGATTGAGAGTTAACTCTGATAATAGCTTCATAGGTTCTTCCAATATCTTCTGGATCCAATGGTAAATATGGTAATTTCCAGTGAACATTCTTGCCCTTGGAATCCTTGATTTGCTTAGTATGAGCGTTGAACCCTTTCTTGATAGCATCTTGATGCGATCCAGAAAAGGCACACACAACTAATGAACCACCATAAGGTGCTCTCGCATGAATTGGAATCTTATTACACTTTTCCACTATATTAATAACCGAGTTAATATCAGAGAAATCTAAGTGTGGAGCAATACCCTGGGTATACAAGTTAAGGGCTAAGGTTACTAAATCGACATTACCGGTTCTCTCACCGTTTCCGAATAAACAACCTTCGATTCTATCGGCCCCAGCCATCTGACCTAATTCTGCAGCGGCAACAGCACAACCCCTATCGTTGTGAGGATGCAATGAAATACAGACCGTTTCACGATGAGTGATGTTGGTGGAAAAATATTCAATTTGATCGGCATATACGTTTGGAGTGGCCACTTCTACGGTAGCCGGCAAGTTGAAAATGATTGGTTTTTCTTTCGAAGGTCCCCATGCTGACTTCACCGCTTCACATATCTCAACTGCAAATTCCAAGCTGGTATCAGAAAATGTTTCCGGCGAAAATTCAAAGTCCCAAATAGTGTCCTTTTGAGTAGGATCGTCTTTCGTCAAAGATCTCACCAATTTCGTGCACCTTACAGCTAACTCGACCGATTGTTCCTTGGTCATACCGAAAACAACATTACGGAAACAATCTGAAGTGGCAAGATAAATGTGAATCGTAGCTCTCTTAGCTCCCCTTAATGACTCAACGGTCCTTTTGATCAAATCTTCCCTACATGGAGACAAAACTTGGATCGAAACATCCGAAGGGGCAGTTTCAATGGCATATCTGGTAAAGTCGAAATCGATCTGCGACGCAGCTGGAAATGCAACTTCAATCTCCTTGAACCCAATATCAATCAACTTGCTGAAATATTCCTTCTTTTCAGCAATAGACATAGGATCTGGTAAAGATTGATTCCCATCTCTAAGATCTGTAGATAACCATCTAGGAGTCTTGTCCAAGTCCTTGCTTGGCCATTGACGATTTGGTAATTTTATCAGCTGAAATCTTTGGTACTTTACCGAAGGGTCCTTTAACATTGGCATCTTATATTTCGATTAATAAATCCTTATTATCCCCAGAATAAAGATGCAAAATGCACTCTTTATACTGGAGGTGTGAGTAATAATTGAAATTTTCAGTTATTGATTATGTAATTTTGTGCCAGAGAATGTCCTAATATTACATAAGTTTGGGACATGACCGTGGAGGGTCGTGTGGGGGAAGTGGTGAGGAAAATGACACGGCTAGCTTGGAATCCCGTTTAACTCGCTACTAATAGCTCATCACATCAGACTTTTTAGCCACGTTAGGATGTGTTCAAGATCGTAAGCCTTTAAAGTCGTCATATACCGACGCGTCTTACCATCCGTTTTTTTCCATTCAATATTAGGTTTAAACGTGGGAGAAAAATGTGCCATTCGTACGCTTTCCTAATCGGGCAAACGGTTTTGTCATTTTACTACATCGCAAAATATGGAGAAGCATTCTAAAAAATCTGACACCAAGAAATAAGATGACCAAGGGACAAGTTGGCTTGACATGTGCTATTTTTGAATATGGCAATATTTTAGACAGATGTTTGTAGAACAGGTATAGGGTGCGTTGAAATAAGAAAGTGTATAATGCAGTTTTCATTCAAAAAATACATCAATTATAAAGCCAAAAGCGACATATATGCACGTGGTGTTAAAGATAAGCACACGAAGCATATGAATATCATACTCTAGTAGTTAAACAACGTGTGATATACATTGATATTGAACGTGTTGATGCAAGGCAGTTTAATTAATTATAGTCCCTGACGAAGTGGTAAATGGCACCTAAACTCTAATTTCCTTTATGATAAAGAGGGGGATTTTCTATTATTCTGAAAGTATAAATATACGTCAGGACCTTCCTTAAATTCTATTGTATTTGGTAATTAACGAGGACCACTTTCACTGTTTTTTTATTTAGAGCAAAAATGAGCCAGGTAGTAAGTGACATGCAAAAAGACCAGAAGCCCTTCAATATTGTCAGGTCTCAGTCTTACCAGTCTTCGGATGATATCGTAGAAAGCAATAATGGAAATAAAAAGCACTTTGTTTATGACTCTGAGATAAGAAAACAAAGATTGGAAGGTGGCACTAAATTGAGAGACGTGTTGGTTGTCTTGTGTGCTGGGTTTGCCTTGATATCAGATGGTTACCAGAACAACGTTATGACAATGTTAAACCTTGTTTTCCCGGAATTATACCCAAAAGCGTACGATGCTGAGATGAAGACAGCCGTATCGAACGCAAGTTTGGTAGGAACAATTTTTGGGCAGGTAGCGATAGGGTTTACTTGTGACTATATTGGGCGTAAATGGTCTATTGTGGTTGCAACTTGTTTTTTGATCTTAGGAACTATTATGTGTGCTGCATCTCATGGTGTTACTACTGATGGGATGTTTTGGATGTTGATTATTTCAAGAGGTGTGACAGGTTTTGGCATTGGTGCTGAGTATCCAGCTTCGTCTGTTTCAGCCAATGAGGCTGCAAATGAGTCGATGAAGAGAAGAGGAGGTGCATTTACCTTATGTACTAACTTACCATTATCCTTTGGTGGACCTTTTGCAATCATAATCTTTTTGATTGTCTATCAAATAACAAAGGGGGTTGATTCCGGATTATGGAGAACAATGTTTGCCATTGGTGCATTTTGGCCATTATCTGTCTTCTATTTCCGTATTAAAATGGCCACTTCTGAATTATACAAAAAAAGTGCTATCAAAAGACGTGTCCCATATTGGTTAGCCTTTAAGTACTACTGGCCAAGATTACTTGGTACCTGCGGCTGTTGGTTCTTGTATGATTTTGTCACTTTCCCTAACGGTGTCTTTTCTGGTGGAATTATTCAAACAATATTGGGGGACACCGATGATTTGGAAAAAGTTGCTGAATGGCAATTGTTATTGGGTATCGTAGCTATTCCGGGTGTTCTTGTCGGGGCCTATTTATGTGATAAAATAGGTAGGAAGTACACTTTAATTATTGGTTTCTGTGGTTATATAATCTTTGGTTTAATCGTAGGAATAGCGTACAACAAACTAAAGAAGATTCCGGCATTGTTCGTTATATTTTATGGTCTTATGATGAGTTCAGGTAACTTAGGGCCGGGGGACATGATGGGATTAGTTTCGCTGGAGTCTTTTGCGACACCAATAAGGGCTACTTGTTACGGTTTTAGTGCCGCCATTGGCAAAGTCGGGGCCGTGGTTGGTACTAAGACATTCACCCCAATTCAAACCAATCTTCCTCAGGGGGAGAGATGGACGTTTATAATTGCAGCTATATGTGGTTTGAGTGGTGTCTTAGTAGCATTTTTCCTCATTCCTCACTTGAAAGAAGACGATTTATTGGAAGAGGATATCAAATTCAAAAACTATTTGATCGATCACGGTTGGGACGGGGAATTTGGTCTTCAAGGTGAACCATCCAAAGACGAAGAGCTCCAAGCTAGTTCTGATGATGATGATCCCCAAGTTAAAGTTCTTTGATTAATATAATTATTCCACTTGGGCGCATCATTACTCCAGCATTTATACTACACTCTTACAATTTAATATATAATTATTAGGCGATTAATCCCAAATCTTTAATTGATATACATAGCTAAAAAAATTTAAGCTCACTCGTCTTCGTCTTCAGCTGGCTTATCGATATGTGCGTATGTTTGAGGAATATCCACAGTTGTTGCACCGTTAGCACCGATCTTCACAGCTGCAGTATCATCAGTAGGAACCGAATTCTTAAATTTACTTATTCCAACTGTTGCCATAGGCCAAAATACCATTATTGCACCCACTGCGATAAGTGCTTGCACAGCTTTTGGTAATTCTCTAAAAAAGCTTTTTCTAGCTGAACCAGAAGGGAACGTTTTTCGGCCCTTCATGCCATTACTAAGACTTGCAGAGGGTCCATCGATGTCAGGTTTTTCAGCAATGGGACGTTTGGGTACCTTAATTTCGGCATCCACAAGGTTACGACGGAACACAGCTTGGACTGGCTTTGCTCTTAATGTAATTCTTCTAAACATTGTCTTATTATAATTGCAAACTCTTAATATAAATAATCCTTTAAAATAAATGTATTTTCCGAGACAATTGTATGCTATACTATAAGATACGTTCAATATAATATAAAATACTCTCTCGGTGATTCGCTTTCTTTTTATATGACTAAAGGTGGAGTTAGTATGTTTGCTAATGACTATGGGTTCTGCTTACTTAAAATTCGCAACCTTAGGTATTATGGGTGTATAGATTTGAAATCGGAAGGGATGTGGAGCTGCTGCACTTGGAAAGCAATCCTCGTATCGGAGTCCGAAATAGATTGTTTCAGATCAACTAAATTATGTACTAGTACACCTACATTAATAGTCGTTAAAATTAAAAAGTAGAGCATTAAAACGTAAATCGTAAATCGTGAATCGTAGATAACTGAAAGGATCGCCCAGAAGTAAAAATGTCAAAACTATACCGCAGTGTTCGATATTATAGTAACGCAAATAATAGAGTAAAACATTAGCTTAGACCTTCAAAGCTTCTTCATACGAAGGTGGAGCACCAGTATATATAAGAGCGCCCTCTTCATTGTAAATAGCATTATCATCAGAAACATCGACACCTTTTTCCAAAGCCTTGTTCTTTTCAATTTCAGATAATCCCATTTCGTCTCTTGCGATCCAGATGTGTGGTTCTTCGTCTTTGACAACCGGATCGTCATAAGCGTTTCTAAGGAAATCTGGGTTGTACTCAATGTAGTTGAAATAGGGCTCTGGCATGTTATCTCTAATAAAGTCAAAGGATTGCAACTTAGGGTTGAAAAACCTTGCAAGCTTAGAACCCTTTGGCTTGTAAGAAGGCATATTACTCCTTATTCCAGAGCCTTCAAATGTCTCTTCGTCAAGAGCATTATTTCTGTTGGTTGGTTGAGTGGAATTGGTGGTCATCTTGGACTGGCTATAAGTACCGTCATTACTAAGCGAATCAGAACCAGCTACCAAGGAGGCATCTTTTTCATGAATGTTTGGTAACACTTGTTGATCGTGGTCACCACTTAAGCCCAATTGATTTCCACCTTGCCAGTAGTTTTCACCTTCAATCTTGATTTCCTTCCTGCCTTGATCGTGCATTGGGTACTGGTACGTCGCGTCACCAGCAGCATGTCTAATAGCAGATACAGGAACAATATCCCATAATGGTAAGAACTTCCACTTATAATAAATATTGCAAAGAGCTGTAAACCCAATCATAATGCCTTCCAAAGCGACAGCAGCCCAATTCTTACCGAAAACAAACATTGCGGTAAGACAAATTTCCGCTAAGTAGAGTCCAACAAATAATTGCAATAAGGCGCTTGGATAGTTTCTGCCACGAGCATCTGTCTTGTTTGGTTGTAAAACATGAACCAATAGGTACATGTAAGCGCAATAAATGAAGACGAAAGTAACGAACGTAAATCCCAACACTAATGGAGCTAAAATGGAATATGCGAACGCAATGACACACAACAATTGGTAAGGTGGATAAATCACGGACCAGAATGGTTGACCCAAAGTATTCCATCGATTCCATTTAGCTCTTGGAGTACCATCCAAGATCTTACCCAAAAATTGCGCCAAAATTAATGCAACAATCTGCACCAACAAACCGGCAGAAATAGTTAAACCCTGCAAACAAAGATAAGCGATATAGAAGTTGGCGGATTTTGGCAATTGTCGAGCCAATAATGGCATAAGAGAAGATGGATTCTCCACAATATCTGGAACAGATGAAATAGAAGAAGAGCATAGAGCGACGACCAAAAATACATGAACAACTTCGAATGCATAAAACCAAGCTTGACAATAGGATTCAACTTGTTGAACAGTCCTACAACCACTCACTTTACCCAATTTTTTGATAAAAGGTGGAACCAATGACATCAAAATAGCCAAAGCCACAACAGGCAAAAGACCGGTAATAATACCTTTGAGCTTACTTGGCATATTATTAATGAACTCTAACCAAGGAGCTACTTTAATCAAGAAAGTAATATTCGAAATAGCACCAACAACAGCAACAGGAATACACCAGAAAATAATCGTCAAAGTCAATACCGTCGAAGCAATTATCTTTTTGATTCTCCTTTTTTTCGGTGTCAAACTTAAGTTCTCCCAAATCACATCATCTGGAGTCAATCCCGTGTATCCCTTCGAGTTGCCTAATTCCTTGTTATAAGGAATAGCTTGGTAGGCTTTTTGCAATTCTAATTGAGTTGGGAATTCAATGAAAACTGATGGAATTTGAGTATTAGCATTATGTTGAGCCTGGTCTTTCTTAATTTCAGTGTTTAATTCTCCTAATCTTTCTGGGCAATAGGTCAAAGTATCAACCTTTTTACCAATTAAGAATTTCAACCTATGACTTGGTCTTTTCTTACCATCCTTCAAGTACTTGTCTAAATCATCAGCTGGTAAAGGTGGTTCCTTGTTCTTCTTCAATGCCTTGTTTCTGATCTTGACAGCCTTCGTAAGAGTCTTGTTCAAAGTACCTTCGTACTTGCTAGTAAGCTTGTTTCTCTCCTTGACCTTTTTCGTTAATTCAGTGTAATCACGAGCATACCACACATTAGTTGCAGTAGGGAAGAAACCTCTCAATTCAGTTTCCTTTAATAGGTTTTCAGGAACTTCAGTCAATAACAATGTTCTTGAAGATAACAATGAATCATATAAAGGAGTGGTTTGAAGGGCATGTCTAAAGGTGGTATAGTAGACCAATTCACGGTAAATCAAAAACAATACAGCACCGAAGAAGATCCAACTCAAGAAAATCTGAGCGAAGAATCTATTCTTATCTCTAACATTAGCATATGATATAGTATTCAACCCTTCTTGATTATTTCCGCCGGTTGCATTGACAGGGAACAAAATTGGCCATAAAATACAGCATCCCATCAAGCAAATGGCCGCAAATTCAAAGAGAAATCTTATGAAGAAATAACCATCAACACCAGCCTGCTGGATAATGTATATTTCTGGCTTGTGCAATAAAAAGGACACCCATCCAAAAAAGCCAGCTGGAGATTCGCCAGGCTTCAAGTCTTGCGATACAGTTTCGACAACATTTCTTGGTTCATAAACTCTCTGTTGATTCTTTCGAATACTAACAAAAGTCAAATAGAAAATTGCAGCAACTACAAAGGTTGGAATTAACGTTGATATAAATTGAGAAACGGAGTTATCCTCCTCTGTTCCAGCCATTTTAAGTCAATTGGTCTTCTAAAATGATTAAAAATAAGTATAATAATTAATTTCTGAGAGCAACTTTCGTATCGAGGTGATCATGCAAGATTTACTTCGATTCACTAAAATTATGCAAATTATGCGAGATTAATACCCTCTCTATAGACCTACACCAATAATCGTTAAAATTAGAAACATTAAATTGTAGAAAGTAAATAATTAAATAGAATCGCCAAGAAGTAATAAATAAATCAAAATTAAAAAATTATATAATTGTCTTCGATATTAAAACAGACACAACGCGAACATTAGAATACAACATTAGATTAGACCTTCAAAGCTTCTTCATATGAAGGTGGAGCTCCTGTGTAAATAAGTTCACCCTTTTCGTTGTAAATAGCATTCTCGTCTGAAACATCGACTCCGTTTTCTAAAGCCTTGTTCTTTTCAATTTCAGATAATCCCATTTCGTCTCTTGCGATCCAGATGTGTGGTTCTTCATCATTAACAACAGGATCTTCATAAGCATTTCTAACGAAATCTGGGTTGTACTCAATGTAGTTGAAATAAGGCTCAGGCATATTATCTCTAACAAAGTCAAATGATTGTAACTTAGGCTTGAAGAATCTTGTAATTGCAGATCCTTCTGGCTTAGAAGTAGGAACACTATTTCTTACTCCAGAGCTTTCAATAGCCTTTTCGTCAACAACATTATTTCTATTTATTGGTTGCTTAGAGTCAGTGGTTACCTTAGACTGGCTAGTACCATCATTGATAATTGATTCAGAACCAGTTGCCAAGTAGGTATCCTTTTCATTAACGTTTGGTAATACTTGTTGATCATGGTCACCTGTCAAGCCCAATTGGTTTCCACCTTGCCAGTAGTTTTCACCTTCAATCTTGATCTCTTTCCAGCCTTGATCATGCATTGGATATTGGTAGGTTCCATCACCAGCAGCATATCTAATAGCAGATACAGGAACAACATCCCATAATGGTAAGAACTTCCATTTATAGTAAATATGGCAAAGAGCAGTGACTGCAATCATAACACCTTCCAAGGCGACAGCAGCCCAATTCTTACCGAAAACAAACATTGCGGTAAGACAAATTTCCGCTAAGTAGAGTCCAACAAATAATTGTAATAATGCACTTGGATAGTTTCTACCACGAGCATCTGTCTTGTTTGGTTGCATAACGTGGATCAAGATGTACATATAAGCACAGTAAATGAAAACGAATGTAACGAACGCAAATCCTAAGATTAATGGAGCAATCATAGCATATGAAAACGCAATCACAGCCAACAATTGGTAAGCTGGATAAATAACGGACCAAAATGGTTGACCCAAAGTATTCCAACGATTCCATTTAGCTCTTGGAGTGCCATCCAAAATCTTACCCAAAAATTGCGCCAAAATTAAGGCGACGATCTGTACCAATAAACCGGCAGAAATAGTTAAACCTTGCAAACAATAGTAAGCGATATAGAAATTCGAAGATTTTGGTAAATTTTGAGCTAATAACGGCATAAGTAAACTCGAATCTGAAACAATTTGGGGAACTGCAGAGATTGAAGAAGAACATAAAGCCACGACCAAAAATACGTGAACAACTTCGAATGCATAAAACCAGGCTTGACAATAGGATTCAACTTGTTGAACTGTCATACAACCGCTAACTTTACCCATCTTTTTGATAAATGGTGGAACCAATGACATTAAAATAGCCAACGCAACAACAGGCAAAAGACCGGTAATGATACCTAAAAGTTTGTCTGGCATATTGTTAATAAATTCTAACCAAGGGGCCTTTTCAATTAAGAAATTAATATTCGAAATAGCACCAACAACAGCAACAGGAATACACCAGAAAATAATCATCAAAGTCAATACCGTCGAAGCAATTATCTTTTTGATTCTCCTCTTAGAAGATGTCAAATGTAAATTCTCCCAAATCACATCATCTGGAGTCAATCCCGTGTATCTCTTAGAGCTACCTAATTCCTTGTTATAAGGAATAGCTTGGTAGGCTTTTTGCAATTCTAATTGAGTTGGGAATTCAATGAAAACTGATGGAATTTGAGTATTAGCATTATGTTGAGCCTGGTCTTTCTTAATTTCAGTGTTNCTAATTCCTTGTTATAAGGAATAGCTTGGTAGGCTTTTTGCAATTCTAATTGAGTTGGGAATTCAATGAAAACTGATGGAATTTGAGTATTAGCATTATGTTGAGCCTGGTCTTTCTTAATTTCAGTGTTCAATTCTCCTAATCTTTCTGGACAATAGGTCAAAGTATCAACCTTCTTACCGATTAAGAATTTCAACTTATGACTTGGTCTTTTCTTACCATCCTTCAAGTACTTGTCTAAATCATCAGCTGGTAAAGGTGGTTCCTTGTTCTTCTTCAATGCCTTATTTCTGGTTTTGACAGCTTTCGTAAGAGTCTTGTTCAAGGTACCTTCATACTTGCTAGTAAGCTTATTTCTTTCCTTGACCTTTTTAGTTAATTCGGCGTAATCACGAGCATACCACACATTAGTGGCAGTAGGGAAGAAACCTCTCAACTCGGTTTCCTTTAATAAGTTTTCAGGAACTTCAGTCAATAACAATGTTCTTGAAGATAACAATGAATCATATAAAGGAGTGGTTTGAAGGGCATGTCTAAAAGTGGTGTAATAAACCAATTCACGGTAAATCAAAAACAATACAGCACCGAAGAAGACCCAACTCAAAAAAATCTGAGCAAAAAATCTATTCTTATTGGCAACATTAGCATATGATAAAATATTAAATCCTTCTTCACCATTACCACCTGTTGCATTGACAGGGAACAAAATTGGCCATAAAATACAGCATCCCATCAAACAAATAGCGGCAAATTCGAAAAGAAATCTAATAAAAAAGTAACCATCAACACCAGCTTGTTGAATAATATATCTTTCTGGTTTATGTAACAAGAAACTAATCCAACCAAAGAATCCAGCTGGAGATTCACCAGGCTTCAAGTCTGGCGAGACGGTTTCAACAACATTTCTTGGTTCATAAACTCTTTGTTGTTTCTTTCTAAGACTAACAAATACTAAATAAAATACAACAGCAATAACCAATGTTGGAATTAATGTGGAAATAAACGTAGATACAGATGAATCTGCTGGCTCTTCGTCGCTACTAGCCATCTTTAGTAAGTCAATTGATCCTCTAAACTGAATAGAATAAAAATAACAACCAATTGCTCTTATATGTATTTTTTGAAAGTCACGAATTCAAGATGAGCAATAAGGAACAATAGCAGAGCATATGTTTTCAAACAATGCAATTCCATTATTTATCATATGAAATTCTTCACAAAGCTGTTTAGGCACGGCTTAAGCAATTGTAGTCATGTGGACCGATGCTGAACAAGCAGGCATCGTTGACACGGTCTTCTAATTGGTTCTAAGCAGAATATGGCATAAGTGGTGTGTACATAATTTTTTCAGTATACACGATGCTGGTAATGAGCAACTTTAGAAGACCTGCGCCCGATGAGTATGATGTCATACGGAATCTTCATTTACATGAGATATCGAAGCATGGGTAGAACAAATATACTGGCTATACAGTATTGCTGTTGTTCTGTGAGAAATAATTTTCTTCCACGCGGAATCAAGTGACCATAAACATCGCCGATGGCCAATCGATGATCTAGATGACCACGGTACGTTGTGAGACATATATAGATGTTCACATGGAGATATAGCTATCTGGAAATGTTATGATGGGGTTCTTTAAAAATTTTCACTCTCATGTATTTCATATATTTTTCTGCAAACAGTGTTTTTGATGCTACTTTCCGTACAATACGTGTATTTCAGTAGTACCAATAGTGACTTGTTTGCGTCAAATACGCATGAACTGTTAAAATTGACGACGGTTTACTATTGTAGTATGTATACTAAATGAGATTCGGCATTTGTGGTTCAACACGGTGATGCAAGTCGCGGTGTTTGTTTAGATACTATGAATATAATGGCGTCGGATTTTCGGGCGAGGCGTTTGGATACGATTGAGTTACGGCTGAAAAACTAGCAGAAGCACGTAGAACATACTGTTTTCGGGTATAAAGCCGGGTCTTTCGTTGGATATGACCACGGTAATTGTAATTGTATCTTATAGGATTCAATAGAAATGTAGTCATCTATGCTATCGGTTTGTGTTATATGCTGTCCGTATAGCCTTTTAATATTGAACAAACACAAATCAATGTGTACGTTTGTTAACACGTTAAGCTGCAAATTAAGAGAGTCTAACATTTAATTGGTTCGACTAGTTTGAATCGATAGCATATACTGAGGAATGTTATGTAGAATGTAAGAAAACGGAGTAACACAAGCACACAAAACCTTGTATCGTCTACTATTTGGCGTGATAGGGTATGTATTACTTACGAAATACACCATCAAGGATGCAGAATGAAGAAACATATTCATTAACCTGGTGTAGATAACGGTTTGATGAGCCAATTAAAATAATTTCCTAATCGACCGTCCATTTGATATTAAAATGATGGAAATTGGTGAACTAGGCAATCATGCTGATGAAGTATTATGTAAATGATTTTAGCCCAGACTTCTTTTTCCTACATAAGTCGATACATACTGAACAATATAACAATTTTGTTTACACCAATCCGTTACCTTGTATTATGGTCATTGGATTTGTATTTAAAGTTATCCATAACCACTGAGAGTTGAACTCAGAAAAATCGCACCACATGCGAGTGTTCTACCATTCAATATAGGTTCATAGTATGAGATCAAATCCTTACTGTTAATTCCATACGAGAATATTGTTTACCATCTTCCGTTGGCTATGGCAAACTCTAATGGCTTCTATTGCGACAAAAAGAAGCATGAGCTTAAAAAAAATTATAATCTTATACCTGTTTTCATGACATCGCGTAGGCATATATCAAATGGATTCCAGTCTTTTCAAGTAAGTTCTTGGTACGTAAAAAATATTTATGTCAAAAATATTCTCAGAAGCTCAATAACTACAAAATTATGGCAATAAATAAATCGATATCTAGCCATTTCAGATTAAAAGCAGTTACTTGATAATTTCAATCTCCCCGTTTCTTTTAGTAGTCTTTTATTACAATTCTCAAATCAAATGAGAGTAATAATTACAACTCGTTCTGAAGGCAACAGAAATTCATGTCCCTTGCGTTTGAAGTAATAAAAACGATTTTGGTCAGAAAGAAATAGTATTCAAATTACCAATGCGGTTGTTACCGATACCAGTGAGCTCAATTTGATGATAAATACAAATATATGCAAAGACTGAATATCTCAATTCGAGGTTAATCATAAATATTGGCGACGATTCAAAGTTCAACATCGACGACGTCAGTATGCAATCACTAAACACATTACTATAGGACGAACTCGTAGAGAAATTCAACTAATAGGAGATATAACACAAGAAATTATAAACATATAGAGTTGTACTGATCTTGCTTACTTGGGGCAATCGGGGTAACATTAAAAGCAACCAGAGATTTCCATCTATCTCTTATTATGAGCCAAAGCAAACATTTATTCAAGGCTAATAAGGCTTTTTCTTACCCAACCTCGTAATTGAGGACTAAGAAAAGGAGCCCTTAGAGCAGTAAGAGTGCGTTTAGCATAACATCAAGCATGCAAATCCTCTTTTCATGGTAGATGGGAATTCTTCATGCAAGGTAACCATATAGTATTATTCACTAATTACAGCAGTACCTTGTAGTGCAGCTGCCTCATACATTGACAACCTATATTCGACCAAAGAGTATATTGGGTCGTAACAGTGCAGGGTTTAATTCTATCATGATCGGGTAAATAATGTCACAACAATTCTTACGCGCGGGAATTAACTATTCGTCTATAAACATGTTTATTTATTCAATGCTATCCCCGTCAACAAATTTTGTATATGTTTTTTTTTAAAATATAAGCATAATTCATATAAACATTAATAACAACCGCATCATCAAAGATCACAATGTTGAAATTCGTTAATCAATTAAATTCTAAGGGTAAAAACAATCTTTACCATTCCCAACAAACAGATGGGACTGCAAGTACCATGAGTCGATCCGTGTTGATTTCAAGTACGATGACTTAACATTTTCTCGTAGCTTGACTGCTTCACAAGACTATACTTGGGTCGGTAAGGTTTTGACAAGCATGTCAGAAGTAGAATCGTCGTTGGATGGGCTCAACAAGAAGTATTTGACCTTGGACGGTGCAATTTCTACAGATAATGTTTTCCAAGAATTGAAAAACCTGGCTGGTTTCCAAAGCAATGTAATTGCAGGCCACGCATACAATGTTGCAGGCTGGAGATGGTATGATAATCACGTAGCTTTGTTAGTCAATTTGCTTAGATTCTACGTTTTATCCGATCTCGACGAACGTTCTAAGCTATCTACGGGTAAATTTCCGGTGTATGATGATGGACATGTTATCATCGATTTAAATGATACTTTGCCACTTGAAGATAAGGCGATTAACTGGACATGGCCTGGTAGAAGGGTTGATGAGAGTTACCCATACTGGAATCCAATGACCGAATTTTTGCCTGTCACCGATGATCCGCATATCGATTGAGACCACTTACGGAAGAGGAAGCCAAGGTTGTTTTGATGATGACCGGTGAATGGAAGCCGCAAACAAATTATAAGCTAGACTTCTACACTCCTCGCTTAGCGGAAAAGATTATGTACAGATACAGAAACCCTATTTCTTCTTTGAATGAATGGTTAGATGCCGAGGGAACTGCTCCAACTTACTACTTACCTAAATCAAGGGTAATCTGGAGTGCTTTGCGTAAGTATGTTACTCACAACAACCTTTACAACCAATTCTATACCGCAACTAATATAGTTGCTCAAGTTATGTTAACCGTATATCCTGATACTGCCGAAGGTATGACCTGGTTAACACATGTACCCGAAGTTCATTTACCGAAGTTTGGGTCTGTGCGTGGTAGATATCCATTCTTGAACTCAGGCGAAGCCGCTTTCATCCAAGCGAAAGCATTAGAAGACTGGGCTGCGTTAATCGCCAAACCTGAACTATTATTCACTTACGGTATGATGTTAGCATCGACTTTAAATATTGGATTAGCTGTTAGAGATGCAAAGGCATCGCTTTTGATTGGAGAAGATAAATCGAGTTTTGATGATACATTATTCTTAACCCCAGAAACGTTTTTTGCGTCGGCTGTTTCATTAGCAACTGGCTTGGATGCCCCATTGAATGGTATGGGTGACGTATACGTCTTTTATCCAGAACTTGTCAATATAAATGAGACATGGGAGGTTCCAGCTGTTATTCTTGAATCTAACGGTTATTTGATAAAAGATAGTCATATCTTATCCACTGGGGTTCCTTTCGTGGGCTCGCCATATTTGGTATATCCGTTGGCCGTATTTGACGAAGCAAATCCTTATTCTGGTAACTTTGTCTTGCCGGAGCCATTAAGGCGTACACGTAAGGGAGCCATTTACAGCTTTATTGATGCCTGGAAAATGGGATGGGCAGCCAGAATTGCAGGCTATGACTTGTCTATCAATATTTTTAGTTCTACTGTGCATTATACCAAATACTTTAGTCCTAATAACAATTCTTGGTCCCATGTTTTAACAAATGGTATCGATGACAAAGTTGAAGGCGTCTTGATTAAAGATATGACCAGAAGAGCAAGACACTTTGTTGACCTTCCAAATTTCTTCGTTCCTGGTAATCATCCCGTAACTGAAGTCAAAGTTAACGTCCTTGGTACATATGTATTAGATGCAGTGGGTAACAAACACAGGGCAGCTGGAACTGCTAACGAATGGGTTACTCCATCTTCACTTGGCCTTCAACTTGTTTCCAAGGGAGACGTACGTAGATTCTGGGGCGATATCAAACGTCATAAATCAGGCTTAGCGATGGAAGGCTTAACAATGCCTGTGATTGTCCCTGCAATCGAAGGCAATGAAGGAGTGGAGGTAATGTGATAAAGCCACAAATAATGAACTGAGCAAGGAGTTTCATATTTCCAATGCACCTTTAGATGAATAATCACTAGGTATTTCATTTTTTCAATTCTTTATATCTTTTTGTAACCAACCACAATAAATATTTTGCATTATTATATCAGCAGACCATCAACGCCAAAATTTCTGTCTACATATTACTTCGAATTATTGATTTAATTAAAAACTATAAAGTATGACTATGCATATTGCGACAGCGGATAGGTGACCCTTAACAAAGTCCTGATCACGGATGCAAACAACCAGGATGAATTCAGAAGATTGTGGTTGGCTTTTCTGTAACTGTTTCATAAAACATCGCACCTCTCGTCTAGGCCCAGGGTATGTCAGCAGGATTCATTCCACCGGCATATCATGGGCATCGGATATTAGTTTCAATAGGGCTAAATTCGTGTATAAATGACGCTCTATTCACTTCGCAATATAGTGTTCCAGCACTCTAACGATTAGTTTCCTGTGGTCCTCTCGTTAGTAGGAAATTGCCCTGGTATTGTAGGAGGATCCGACGCTACTGTTCCTGTCGTCTCCGAACGACCGGCAAACGGTGGTGGCCCCGGTGGCGGTCTGTACAAGTCCCCGTCCTCGTTCTCATCGCTCTCTTCGTTAAGCGTAGGTATCCGCCCCACCGGTGCTCCAGCAGTCCCACTTGTCAGCCGATGATGTGCATTTTCAGGATATGTAACATCTGTCATCTCAACTTGTGTCTGTGACTTAGCATTTGGATTAGCATGGAATTTGCCACTATTGTCGTAGTATCCCATATCGTATTCGGTGGCTTCGGCCGAGTACGCTGGAACATAATTTGTAGGCATATCGGGGTCCCTAGTATTAGGTTGGTTGTATTGTGTCTGTGATTGCACGTACGACGGAGGTGTCATCCAACGAGTCCCATAGATTGGTTGAATTCCCTGTTGGGACCGTTTTTTATTTACTCGTATAGTACCCAACACCACTATAAGGATAAGCACAATAAACACAGCAAAAAATGCCCATCTTGCACCTCCTCCTCCCGTCCACGAACTATCTTCCCAATCTCTCTTATTAATGTTCTTTAAGTACATATTGATATCCGATATCTCCCAGAATTTATATACGGAATTCGGACCCTTTTTTATGTTTCTTATAAGGATCATTTATTCTTTGGGCCGGGCACAGTCTCATTTTTTCTCTCATCTGATTTCTCATTCGATAGAACTAGGGAACTCTTGGCTCTTTTTACGATGAAATTCACAATAGTCAATGAAGTATAATACCTATGTAATTAAGCCGGTTAGGGTATATTTCTATCCAGATGTGCAACCAACGTATGGCAGACCTTATTTTTCTTGAAAATTAAACTATTATGACATCAAATATTAATGCGGTATAGATCACCGTTGCAAAAACTAATTGCAGTATGGAACCAAATTCAAAGTAATATTGGCGGCGATATCGTGTTTGTATTCCACAAACCGTATTGTAGGAGCCGTAAGAGGACGTTTGGCGGAAACAGTAAAAGTTATGAGGTGGGACAATTGGGCGGGTGCGAGTTGGAAGCGAGACGGTTCGCGGCGGTAATCAAGGTTTTGAAGACGATGATAGTTAATCTCGTGCAGGAGCGGACGACCACGAAGAGAGATGTGTACTACCAAGATGTCGGGTTGTTCCAGAAATCGCAACCGTTTGCTAATGAGTTGATTGAATGCATCGTGGGGTCGCTAGGGATGTGCGCGGAAAGGGACCTCAAGATATTTGCGTCGCAGAAAGGGCTTATGTTTGGCAATATGCGGTTCAGACGGGCGGGGGTGGCGTGGGACTTGGACGAGCCGGTGTTGATCCCCAGAACGAACGACTTGGAGGCCGCGGAGCCTCCGAAGGGTATTGTAGTGATTGAAAAAGAGGCGATTTTCAAGTCGTTCTGTAAGTATATCCAAAATATAGACGTCAATTTGATTGCCGTGACGGGCAAGGGTTTCCCTGATAATCTCACGAAGCGGTTTGTGGGGAATTTGGGCCAGTTGTATCCCGATGTGCCAATATTGGCGTTCATGGATTCCGATGTGTACGGCTTGAGCATCTGCAAAAACTACAAATACGGCAAAAACTTCGATGCGTTGCTATGTCCGCTGCTAACATTCGCGGGGGTATTTTTAACAGACTATGCTAGTGGATGGCTAGACATTTCGGTTAGAGATTGGAGAATGATGAGTAATTTTATTAGAGACATCAAGCTCCTACAAAGACCCGTTCTGGAGGCGAAGGAATTGGACAAATGGCACAGAGAGCTTACTAGAGGTTTGGTTCTATTCAAGAAATCCGAAATGAATATTGTCGATTCCTGTCCTAACGAGTATATTTTGAGAAAAATCAAACAACACATTCATTAGTGTCCTATGGGTACTTTGCAAGCACATAATACCAAGCAATTTGGTATGATTATTGTATTATTCGGTATTAACAAAAAGGTAGTCTGCAACCAAAAAAATAAGAATCTACGTAGTCATTACATAATTACACGTGCTGCGGGTAACATTCCCACGTAGATCGACGAAACACCGAAAGCTATACTTGATTTTTCAGTTAATACCTTTAATTTTGTCTTCTCTCTATTCAATTAATCGAAATTAAGAAATAAAAATGTCTTTTACAGCTCGTCAAATTGGTGCCCCAAACACTTTAGACTACAGAGTCTTCATTGAACAAAATGGAAAGCCAGTCTCTCCATTTCACGATATTCCATTATACGCTAATGAAGAAAAGACTGTTTTAAACATGATTGTTGAGGTCCCAAGATGGACTAACGCCAAGTTAGAAATCTCCAAGGAAGAAAAATTAAACCCAATTCTCCAAGATACCAAGAAGGGTAAATTGAGATTTGTCCGTAACTGTTTCCCACACCACGGTTACATTCACAACTACGGTGCTTTCCCACAAACCTGGGAAGACCCAAATCAAGTCCACCCAGAAACCAAGGCTAAGGGTGATAACGATCCTTTAGATGTTTGTGAAATTGGTGAACAAGTCGCATACGTCGGGCAAGTCAAGCAAGTCAAGGTTTTAGGTGTCATGGCTTTATTAGATGAAGGTGAAACCGACTGGAAGATCATTGTCATCGATGTCAACGACCCATTGGCTTCAAAGTTAAATGACATTGAAGATGTCGAAACCCACTTGCCAGGTTTATTGAGAGCCACCAACGAATGGTTCAGAATCTACAAGATTCCAGATGGTAAGCCAGAAAACCAATTCGCTTTCTCCGGTGAATGTAAGAACAAGAAGTACGCCGAAGAAATTATCAACGAATGTAGCGAAGCTTGGGAAAAGTTGATCAAGGGTGAAGCTGCTGAGTCTAAGGGTATCGCTTTAGATAACACCACCTTGTCATCTACCCAAACCTTCTCTGAAGCTGCTGCCAGTAGTGTCCCACCAGCTTCCGTTCAACCAGCTGCTCCAATTGACAAGTCCGTTGACAAATGGTTCTTCATCTCTGGTGCTCATTAATTTATTTAAAGTTAATGTAAATAATTTGTATCCAGTATATCTGCGAGATAAATAAATAAACTTATTCGACTCTTTTGGTAGTAGAAGGCTGAACACTTACCATCTAGATGAGTTAAGTCAAGTCGTGCAATTTTGATTTGTCATGTTAGTCATCTAACCACACTTATTTCTAAGCCTGTCCAACAAACAAATTGTAAAACGTCAATGGCAATGCCATTGGCATATGTTCGTTCACTTGAAGTACTCGGATAGTTCTCTATTAGTATCGTGATCCGACGGAGATAATTATTAATTTTTATAAATGAAGTTTATCCATTTCTAAGCATCTCGAATAAATACGAACATAAACGCGCGATAGTCCGATTTATGCCTACAAACTAATACCTGAAATTGCAAAAATGACAGATTCTTCAAAACATATAGTTATTATTGGCGGTTCATACGCTGGTATTATTGCAGCTAAATCAATCTTTGGTCGTAAAGATCAATCAGTTAATGTCACTTTAATATCATCATCTACAAATGCATATTTTAATGTGAGTACACCACGGTTAATTGTTGAACCAGACAAAATTGATAAAACTTTGTTCCCAGTTGAAAAAACTTTGAAGAAATACTCAAACGGCGTAGATTATAGATTTGTGTTAGGGGACGTAGTTTCCACTGATTTTAATAATAATTGTTTAATCGTGGAAAACGCCAAGGGCCGACAAACAATTGACTATGACTACTTAATTGTGGCGTCAGGTTCTAGAACAGATAGCCCGGCATTCAAGTTAGATGGTAATTATCAAGACACTGTTGATTCTATCAGGAAGTTGAATAGATCAACCAAAGGTGCAAAAACAATTATCATATTAGGTGGTGGTCCAACAGGTGTTGAAACAGCAGGGGAGCTAGGCTATCTTTTTGGTAAGGAAAAGGAAATTGTATTATACACTGGACTGACCGGTCCTCTCTTACAATTGGGTTCTAGCAAATCTGCGACAACTGTTTCAAAATTAACTCAATTGGGTGTTAAGGTCGTTAACAATAAAAAATCCACAAGTTTCGAAGAAAATGGCTCTCATTCTAAGGTTATCTTTGAAGACGGTTCATCTGAAGATGCTGATGTTGTTATTCCTGCTTATGGGTTAACTCCTAACTCGGAATTCTTAGATGCAAAATTCCTCGATTCTCGTGGATACTTGAAGACTGACGAATATTTGCGGGTAAAGGGCCATCATAATGTATTAGGTTTGGGTGACATTCTTTCGATCGGCGAAAATACTGTTGTGAACATAAAATACTCCCAAATAGCGGCTTTCGAGTCTGTTGTTGATTTTGAATTCTTTGGTAATAAGAATTCTAAACTCAAGACATATACACCTATTAAGACCACATTAGGTGTCCCTGTTTTTAGCATTTGGTTGGAGCCTTCCAAGCTTCATTATCAAATTTATGAAATCAAAGGACTTCATGATTTCTAAAGCGAGCGAAATGTTAGCTTAATTATTTATCTTAGCTTTGTAATGGATTCCATATTTATTTATTTTTAAAAGTGTAATGCTCTCGGTTCCCAGCAACTTCTTCATACATCTAAGTCTGAGTAGAAACATCCTTATGTATGAGTGGCAGTTAAAATTATTTATTTGTTTATTACTACTGATGTATTGTATGCGTCTGTCGGAGTTAATTACTAATTCACTGCGCGCGAATATTTGAATGGGACTATAAAATAAATAGGAACTTCCATAGAAATTCAGAAAGTAATCAACTTCAAATTTCAATGACAGATTCAGGAAAACATATAGTAATTATAGGTGGGTCGTATGCCGGTGTTCTTGCTGCTAAAACCATTTTTGGCCATAAAGATCAGTCAGTCCATGTTACTTTAATATCACAATCTACTCATGCATTTTTTACTGTGGCCAGTCCTCGTTTAATTGCAGAGCCAGAAAAAATCGAACAAACCATTTTCCCAATAGAAGAAACGTTAAAGAAACACTCAGGAGGTGTTAATTACAAATTTGTTCAAGGAATGGTGGAAATTGCTGATTTTGAGAATAATTCGTTAACTGTTGAAAATTCTCAAGGCAAGCTGATAATTGAGTACGATTACCTAGTTGTAGCATCGGGCTGTAAAGCAGATCATGCTGCATTTAGATTGTCGGGAGATCATCTAAACACTATTGATTCGATCAAGAAATTGAGTAAATCAACCAAAAGTGCTAAAAAGATTATCATATTAGGTGGTGGTCCAACTGGTGTAGAAACCGCAGGCGAACTAGGATTCCTTTATGGCAAAGAAAAGGAAATTGTTTTGTATACTGGCCTGGCTGGTCCACTTGAACCTTTAGGCGAAAGCAAGTCTAAAGCATCCTCTGACAAATTGATTGACTTAGGAGTTAAGGTTGTCAATAACAAAAGGTGTACTAGTTTCGACGAAAGTGGCGCTCGTTCTAAGGTTATATTTGAAGATGGTTTGTCCGAAGATGCTGATGTTGTTATTCCTGTTTATGGCTTAAAACCTAACTCGGAATTCTTAGATAAAAAGTTCCTTGATTCCCGTGGATACTTGAAGACCGACAAATATTTCCGTGTGGAAGGCCATTCCAATATTTTAGGTTTAGGTGATATTCTTTCTGTCGGTGAAAATACCATCGTAAACTTGACCTATGTTCAGAAAGCAACTTTTGAGTCGATTGTTGATCTTGAATTCTTTGGTAATAAGAATTCTAAACTTAAGCCGTATTCACCAATTAAAACAACTATTGTTGTTCCCATTTCCAGAAAGGGTGGTATTGGACTAGCGTTTGGCTGGAGCGTACCAAGCTTCTTAGTGAAATTTTTGAAATCAAAGGATTTTATGATTCCTAAAGCCGGTGAAGGTCTAGCTTAAAATTTCAAACTGATACTTATTTTCGTTTTTAACATTGTTAAGCCTTGTGTATGTTAGATATAGATGATATTTATATTATTTGCAGTAATAAACTGATGAGTAATAGTAAATTCTAAGCAACGCGTATAAAAATGTCAAAAAAAAAAATTATTGTAGCAGATCTACCTAAGCAAATATGGATATATTCAAACAGCTCTCTCCCAATGATGCCAACATTGGGAATAACTTTGCTATGCTTACTTCGGCAATAGAGGCAAATGGACTAACAGTTGTTGACCTTTTGTCTTCTGTTCATTTTTCATCAAGCACAAATCTCCCCCAGTTATCTAAAAGATTGGGCAGATCAATAAGAGAAGTAGAGGAATTCTTAAATATTCTAAAGAAAGAGTGTACTGAAGCATCCACGAAATGCTCTTTAAAGGAAAGATTCGGCAAAGAGCAAACACGAGACATATGTCATTTCATTCCGACTGGACTTGAAGCTTTGGACCGACAATTAAATGGAGGAATCCCCTTAGGTGAAATAACCGAAATATTTGGAGCAAGTGGTTGTGGAAAGTCACAACTCCTTCTTCAGCTATGTATATATACCCAATTGGTTGGTGAACCCCAAAATAATCAATGCATTTACGTTTCAACAGAATCTCCATTAGAAACAAGAAGACTACAGGACATGATAGATCATTACAATTCCAAATCGGATAAGAAAGTTCTGATGGACAATATATCTTGCATTTATTGCCAGGATATTGAAAACCAAGACCATACCCTTTTCACGCAATTGCCGGTAAAACTATCTCAGGAGAAAGGTAAAGTACGGACCATTATAATTGATAGCATATCTCACCACCTAAGATTGGAGGAAGCTATCACGAACACCACTTACATAACAGATCATATAAAGGCACAAGAAGAAGCTTTGGCTGATAGTAAAGAGTACACAGAAATCAAGACCAAGCTTGACCAGCAGTTTAAAGCATTTTTTAAATCCACACCCAAATACCAAAATAGAATTGCTAAAACCCAATACTTGATGTTATTACATCGTCACTTACTAGCTATCGCTAAAGATAATAATATTGCCGTAATAACAGCGAACCAAGTGAGTGATTATCCTGAGAATATTACGGATTTAAGTATCTATGAAGATGCAGACGACAGCCTTAATCTTGAATACCAATTAGGCCAATATTCGGGCTGGGACAACAGATCCATATTTAAGCATCAGCAACTTTTCCTGCAGAATCAAGACATAATCAGTTCTAAAGAATCCGAATTGGCTTATTACGAACTTCTGAGATCCATAGATCAGATCAATAATTTAAATAAACGACAAAAGATGAGTCTACCTCTAAACGAAGCCGAAATTGACCCCCGATACAATAAACATAGTAACACATCGGTTATTGACGATCAACACTCAAGCCAAGAAGACCTTATTGACAAGCTACATAGATTGGAGAACTGTGAAACGAAGAAAATCGTCCCCACACTCGGCTACCATTGGGGAAAGAATATGGTTTCCCGCCTAATGCTAATGAAAACATACAGACCATTACTCAAAGACAAAGCTACCCTAATGGATATACATCAGCCAGTTGACCCAGAATCAAGGTTAACTTACGATTCCTTATGTGAAGGCTTTAATTTGCCAACTCAAACAGAAGGAGGCATCAAACGGAAAGCTGACACTAACAGCTCCACCGATAGCAATCAAAATAATAACACTATTTATGGTGTCGAATCGCTTATTGACGGGTGGGCTGTGGAAAGATATATCAAGGTAGTGGCTTCTCCGTACGACCTGATAAGTCTGAATGGTATGTTCAATGAAAATCTTAAAATACCTCTCCAAATAACTACAAATGGAATTAAAGAAATATAACGAGCCAAGAGAATTCAGCGCATACATTACTCTTTGAAATATATAGACAGAAGGAGATTTATGAACGGGTTATATTGAGTATACAATTAACATAATCATGATTCTAATTTCATGATAACGTGGGTCGTGTTTTGTTCAATGTGAGGTTCAAAGATAATGAACATGTTCGGGTTTATTGTAAATGCAGTGATTAAATCTTAAGATTGGAAGAATCAAAAACTAGCAATTACTAGGTAAAACATTAAATACTCTTAGTCCTCGGAACAGTTTATACATTATCTACTCAACTATTAAATAACACGAGATGAAGGTATGTTCAAATTTTTAAAAAAAGCACGAGGTAATGACCGTACGCGGTGCTGGTTCTATAATGATAGACATGTTTTATTAACAGTTGACGATAGTTTATAGATGAAGTGGATATTGAATTAGTCAATCAGGAATTGAACTTTCAGTCTCAAGATAATAATTTGGTGATAAAAGGTGGATGTGACTTATTTACTACCAAACCAATTGGGTCGGACAGAAAACTATTCAAAACGATAGACAAGCACTTGGACCAGATAATGGAGGACAACCAGTTGTCACAATCACTCGAGCGTGAACTTCAGAATTCAAATAACCCTTTGTTTGGAAGTAGTGCATCGCCTACATCCACGGGAAATAACATTAACCAAGCGATGATGGGACGTCGGGGCAGTTATATTGATACAGCCGAACGAGAAAGGCGTGTTAGTGGCTCTCTGATAAATTTCAATAAAGGTTCATTGTCGTCGTCGCAGAATATGAATTCAAATCTTTCAAATTCTCTCAGTGGTTCTGTTGAGAACAATTCCAATGTTGATGAATCCCCATTCGGACCTTTAAAGAACATAACCACCAGAAAAACATTCGCCTATTTGATCGCTATTTTGAATAGTACTTATCCAGATCATGACTTTTCAAACTTGCAACCTACGACAGAAAATTTTCACAAAATTGCTTCGGCTGAGGATTTAATCCATAGGTTCAACAACATTATGGTCTCGCTTGGCAAGAAAGAAGATTTACTAAACTGGATATGGGATACTGTGAATGTGTATATGGATTTTATACCCTCCAAATTACCAACCCCGAATGAGTCGAGACACAATAGTTTTCTACATACCACTTCGGCTTCTGCTTCGAAACATGGATCAATATCTCCAGACAACAATTCCCCTCCAGTAAACCCTAATCTTTTTGAAAACTGTCAAATTTACGAATTCCAGCCATCTGACCAATCAATTTTGGAAGATTTGAATTACCCGTATCAAACTATGTGGTCCTATTACTGGTTTATATATAATAAGAAGAAGAAGAGAGTTTCGTTTATTTATTTGACTGCCCTTAATAAGATTCACTACTCAAAGGTCAATGGCAACAGAAATCCATCTACAAATAGAGATGGCAATGATGCTAATATTGATGAAACAAACAGTAATAAGGATGGTGAAGAAGATGACGATGTTGACGTCGAAGATGATATGTACATGGATGAATACATCGATGATGAAGCGTTGATTGACGATGACGACTATGAAATGGAAAATGATGTTGTCGGTGACATGGAAATTTGAGACTCGTGTTGGAGACTCATTTTCCTTATATTGTCTATAGTTCATGTATTATTATCCTGTCTACACTAATTTCGGAGTATGGCTTACTCTTGATTCTTTGATTCAATTCATACCCCTGCATAACTTACTAATTTACAATATTTTGTCAAAATCACATTCGTTACAGTAGAGCAATGTTTGCTATACTTCGAGCAACATTCACTATATAGCAATACAAAATATTCTTAGCGCAAGCATATTCAAGAAAATCGCAATTCCGCACTTTCAAAATAGGATTGCTATTTAGTTGGCCTTACTAACTATATTTAAATGTCAAACCCTCCATTGATAGCTGTCACTACTTTTTTTTCACTAGTATTTATTAGAAACGATTAATTATACTTTGAATAGAACGATGCCACAACATAAGCTAGCTACAGGAGTCTACTTCGACTTGAATGACGGTCATAAAATTCCAGCATTGGGTTTAGGAACTGTCCCCCCTGAAGACAACGCTGCGGTCAAGGACCAAGTTATTACTGCCGTCAGGGCGGGATATCGTCATATCGATACGGCGTGGTACTATGGTACTGAGCCATATATTGGGGAAGCATTGAAAGTATTATTTGCAGAAGGTTACAAACGTGAAGATTTATTCATAACTTCTAAGGTTTGGCCATCATTCCATCATAGTCCTGAAAAATCCTTAGATAAATCATTGTCCGCTTTAGGAATTGAATATGTGGATTTATTTTTACAACATTGGCCTGTATGTCTTGCAGGAGATGAAAATGGCTTACCAACAGCCCCTAAGAATGACGACGGAAGCTTGAAATACGATGATGATCCAGTTGATGGGGTGGGATACATTGAAACCTATAAGAAGCTTGAAGATATCAAGGCAACTAATAAAGCTAGATCGATAGGGGTTTCGAATTACTCCATTCCAAAGCTAAGGAAATTATTGCAAAAGGCAAAGATTGTTCCCGTTATTAATCAAATTGAGTATCATCCTCAATTGCCACAACAAGATCTAGTTGATTTTTGCCAGGAACATAAGATCTTGGTCGAGGCATATAGTCCTGTTGGTGGTACTGGAGCACCGGTACTTAAGCTTCCATACATAAATGAATTGGCAGAAAAATATGAGGTAAGCGTGAATGAAATCACTAACGCTTATCACATACTCGAAGGAAGAATTACATTACCTAGATCGTCTAATCTCGAAAGAATCAAGACAAATGTCAGATTGCCTCAATTAACCAAAGACGAATTAGTTAAATTGTATCAAATTGGTGTTGAAAACCCTACTAGATATGTGGATGATCCGTGGGGTTATGGAATTGGTTTCAGATGGTGGAAAGGTGACACCTGGAGTAAGAAATTCGATTAATAGTTTATATACGATTAATATTATTGAGCACTATTATGTACGAAATTAGTAACTTAAATATATGCGATTTGAAGATTTACTCGTATTAGATTACAGTTACTCTAGCTGTTTACCAAGACTAAGTTGCGAAAAATGGCATTTTCTTTTTTTTTTAAAAAATTACATTCTCTTATAAAATTACGAACACCTTTTAAAACTGCAAAAAGGAACGTCGAAGATGTTGTCTGAGCTGACTTTTATTTACGCAGTAGGATGAACATCCTGTTTATTTTCATTAACGGAATAGAACAATACTCACCACAATCTCAGCTTCTGAATTATACGGCTGGTCTATCCTAGATTTCCGGGCATTACAAAGAGGTTCAATATGCATCTAAAGACGGCCAATTGAGGGTGCTCAAAAATATGCACGAACACCCCCGGCTAATCTACGCTTTCTTCCTCTTCCTGGTAAAGTAACAACACTTTTTGTCTACAAAACGTTATAATAATACAATCTTAGGCGTATATGATACGATTGTGGTTTTGCCGTTAGATTTCCGGCGGATTTATCCGACGCCTCGTTCTTAGACTAACTTGCATTGCGACACTCCTCTTATGAAATCTATACTTCAAGTAAACCTACTTTTCGAACGAAAACAGCTTACAGCATTTAATTATTTCATAGTCGCATACTGCCCTTAGTTGTCACCAAAAAATTGCTTCTTGATATCAGGACCTTGCGCTTACGGTCTTAGTGGAACAGTGATAAAAATTTCTGAATTCCCATTTTCGCCCTGCAGGCCTTATTTAATAAAAGTATTATCAAACGGCCCCCGTTGGAGCCACTCCATATTTCTATTGCCTGATAAGCTTTTAGGGTGTGAAACTGAATCTAAATCCCCAGATGTCAATTTGTTCCGTTTATTCTTCCGAAATCTATCTCAGCCAATTCCGGGGTAAATGCTTTTCTCACGCGTGAGTTTTCCATCTTTGTTGAGCATGAAAATAGATTGTTCAGCGCATTTGTCCTACTGGGGAAATTTTGATTGCTATTCAATACACGAATTTTACTAATTTAACAATCCGAGAATTTCCACTCAATATATAAATACTGTATATAGACGAATTCGCAGCATAACCCATTTCTGTATATGATGTAATGCAAGCACCTTTAAATAAAATATACCAAAAGCGGGGGGAAGGGGTGGGACTCCAAGTATGAAAAATCAAATGTAACACCAGAGCCGAACAAAACAATATGAATATAAATAGGAAACGAAATCTCATGTTTTGATTGATGATTTAAACGAAATATCTAATATTTCATAGCTCATCAACTTAAAAAATAATTTTAATATGTCGACTTCAAGTCTTTCAAAGACGAACAGCGTTGAGCATAAAGAAGAGAGTGAGCCCACTTCTGAGGTTCATTCCTTCTTAGGAATGCATGGTAATAGATTGAATTTCTGTGTTTCCTGTGTTGCTGGTCTTGGGTTTTTACTTTTCGGGTATGACCAAGGGGTTATGGGTTCCTTATTGACATTGAAATCATTTCGTAAAACGTTCCCTTCTATCGATACTGGTGGAGATGGTGAGCCTGGAGATGGTGATGCGACACTTCAAGGTGCAGCCATTGCTTTATATGAAATCGGTTGTATGGTTTCTGCGTTATCAACAATTTATTTCGGAGATAGGTTGGGTCGTTTGAGAACGATTTTTCTTGGTGCTGCTATTATGATGATAGGTGGTGCATTGCAGGCTTGTGCATACACCTTAGCACATTTAATCGTTGCAAGGATTGTGACTGGTTTAGGTAATGGTTTCATTACTGCGACAGTTCCAGTGTGGCAAGCAGAGGTGGCTAAACCTGAGATGAGAGGTAAATTAATTATGATGGAGGGGTCCCTTATTGCCTTAGGTATTACCATAAGTTACTGGGTCGATTTCGCGTTTTATTTCCTCGATGGTACGGATACAATTCATCAAGTTAGTTGGAGATTCCCTGTTGCATTTCAATGTATATTTCCTATAATAATTCTTCCATTAATTTTGAAGTTTCCTGAGTCACCAAGATGGTTGTTAAAAAGGAAAAGAGGAAAGGAAGCTAGGATCGTTTTTTCGGCTTTATATAACTTACCAGAAAATGATCCTTTAGTATCAGATCAAATCACTGAAATTGAACAAGCTATTGAACTTGAAGTAGCTCAAGGAGCAGAGTCTTTTAATTTAAGAGATTTAGTGAAGCAAGGAAAGGCAAGAAACTTCCACAGAACGTGTCTTGCTGCTTGCTCCCAAATGATGCAACAAATCTCAGGTATTAATCTTATTACATATTACGCAGGAACAATTTTTGAAAACTATATTCATATGGATCCATTAGAATCAAGAATTTTAGCTGCTTGTAATGGTACTGAATATTTCTTGGCATCCCTAGTAGCATTCTATACCATTGAAAGGTTTGGTAGAAGGAATTTGATGATTTATGGTGCCTTAGGCCAAGCTTTCTGTATGGCAATTTTAACTGGGACAAATTGGAAGGCTATAGAAGCCGAAGGAACACACGCAGGTACGTCTGCTGGTATTGCCGCTGCCGTTTTCCTCTTCATGTTCAACACTTGTTTTGGTATGTCCTATTTGGGGGTTACATGGCTTCTCCCTCCAGAATTATTGCCTTTGCAAATCAGAGCACCTGGTGCTGCTATATCTACTGCTACTAATTGGGCTTTTAATTTTATGGTGGTTATGATTACTCCGGTTGCATTTGCAAATATCGAAGCTTACACTTACACCATTTTTGCTGCCATCAATTTGTTGATGGTGCCAGTAGTTTACTTCTTATATCCTGAAACTGCAGGTAGAAGTTTGGAAGAAATGGATATCATTTTTAACCAAACTCCTGTTATGCAACCTTGGAAGGCTGTTCAAATAGCAAAAGACTTACCATTTATGCACGCTGGTGTACGTGATCCAGAAAAAGGTCCTACTATTAGTCATTTTGAAAATGCTTCTATGACCTCTATTATTAAGCAAAGTGGCGAACAATCAGAGGTTTTGTAGTATCCTTTACTTCGTGTCTAAATAGCTTATTATTATAAATATTTGTAAAGCTTTATTCTTTCATTTCTGTTAATATACATTTTTTACAAATTAGCTATTAAAATCATTGTCATGATAATTACTTACTACGGCGATTAATCGGAAACTAATATTCTGTTTCTAGCTAATAAAAATATTACAAAGAATATAGAGTATATTCCAATAGAAATGATTCTAATAAAACAGTAGTACACTGAAGCTATATTAGCAGCATGAAGTAAGGCAACCCAGTATAGCTTTTTTTTTTCTCTAGAAGATCTTTCATGCAGCCATATCAGATTTACTTCTGCGGCATAATTAGTGGAATAATCTCAGAAGTCATCATTTAGATCGAAATGATTTTCGCGAGAAATATTATTTAAAACGCAAACTCAAAATTCTGTGGAGATAACTCTATTTTACCCCAGGCCGAAATAAATTCCGCGAAAAATAGTTGCGAAAATTATCACACAGTCACTTCACCAACAAAGTGTAAAAACAAGGATTAGAAAATCATTAATCTTCTATACGAACCCCACCGAAAAATGACCCGTCTTCAAGGCGGTAATAACATAAAAAAGATTTTTCTACTGATTACATGAATATATATATTATGGCATATGCTAATGATCCTTGTTAGAATTGATCGTTAATTCAAAATAGAAAATATAATGGCTCCGGTTTTGCATAGTTCAGATTGTGAGGCACTTCCTGTCTCAAACCCATGTTTGATCGTTACTCCAGATCATAAACTTATAGCAGGTAATGCTCCAATTCCACAATGTCAACCTAATCAAGTTAAAATACATATTAAATGTACTGGTATTTGTGGCTCTGATATTCACCTTTGGAAAGAGGGAGGTATCGGGGATTTAGTGGTTACCGAAAATTTAGTGTTGGGTCATGAAACAGCCGGACAGGTTATTGAAGTAGGTAGAGAAGTCACCAATGATATTAAAGTTGGCGATAGAGTTGCGATAGAACCACAAGTTCCATGTGGAAAATGCTACTTATGTTTAGATGGCCATTATAATTTGTGTGAGGATGTAGCTTTCTTAGGAGTTCCTCCTACTAATGGTTCCATGCAAAGGTATTTATGTACTGATCCAAACTTTGTTCATAAATTGCCAGACAATATGTCTTACGAACAAGGTGCATTGGCGGAAATCGTTTCCGTTGCTTTCCATGGTATTAGAAAGGCTGGAGGCTTAAATCCTGGAGAACCTTGTATGATTGCTGGATGTGGACCTATTGGATTAGCTACGTTATTACTTGCTGACGTCTCGGGGGCATATCCTATAGTTATATCTGATATATCTGACGAAAGGTTGGAATTTGCCAAAACATTAGTCCCTTCTGTTATGACGTACAAAAACAATACATCTATATCCCCTAAAGAGAATGCTAAAAATATCCGGGAAATGTTTGGAACTACTGAATATGTTATGCCTCGTGTTGTTTTAGAGTGTACTGGTTTCGCCTCCAGCATTAATTCGTGTTGCTATGTAGTCAGAAGAAATGGAGTTTTGACAATCTTGGGTGTTTCAGGGAAAAATGAATTGGATGGCTTTCCTTTTATGCCGTTATCCCTAGGTGAGGTTGATGTTAGGTTCATTAATAGATATACGGATTCCTGGCCTGCTGTGATTAATTTGATAAGTTCCGGTAAAATTAATGTTGACAAGTTTGTCACTCACGTCTTTCCTTTAGAAGAAGCTCCTAAAGCATTAGAATGTGTTGTTGATCGAAAAGTACCAACTATTAAAGTTATGATTAAGGATGATTGAGAGATACCGAATCTCGCAACTCTAAGAACGGCCGCAAAAAATATTTCGCAACAATTTTTCTATAGGAGCTGAATAAATGCTTAATTTTTCATTACATTGTAGTGTTCACAAGAAAATATTATAGAAATTATGTGATAATATAAAGACTATAGAAAAATATAAAATATACAAGTACCATATTTTGAATATAAGCTATATTCATCCAGAGATTGATTTAATTTACTTACAGGCTATGAGATTTAATCCAAATATTATTATAAATAAATAAACCTAGATTAATTCTAAATATTAGGCAACAGAAACTTGTGACGATTTATGTTCGTAATCAGTAAGCGCCTTAACCTTGGCAGCGGATCCACTAGTTTCATCAAATATATATGTTAACCATTCAGAAGCCAATCTTCTAGCAAGTTCTAAACCAACAACCCTTTGACCCATGCATAAAACTTGGCAGTTATTGGAAAGAATACTACGCTCAACACTAAAACTATCATGAGCAGTGACTGCTCTAATTCCTGAAACCTTATTGGCCGATATTGCCACCCCTAAGCCAGTCCCGCAAATTAAAATAGCACGATCGGCTTCACCTGTTTGAATCATCTCACCAGCTTTTATACCAATAAGAGGGTAAGATGTTGAATCTGTATTGCTTGGAACCCCAATATCTTTTACACTTTCAATAAGGGTGTTGTTTTGAAGATCTTTTTTAATTGCTTCTTTGTATTCATAGCCAGCTTGATCGCAACCTATGACAATTCTGATTTTTTGTCCCATTCCCGATGAAGTTAATAATAAGAATAAATTGAGCTAAAGTATATTATAATGTGATGTATAAATTAGGATATATTTCTACTCTATGCTTCTTTTATTCTAAATGATCTGAATTTATTTCAATATATATTTTAAACTCGGAATAATAATTGTGGGGTCATATCCAAAAGTGAGATTCAAAACTTTATTCCGATATTTCAGCCAAAGCATCACTTACCAAATATCAAGTACATTTTACACATCTTTCCGATTATTCACCCAATTTGTATACCCTGCAAGTAAGTATTTGTATATTTTTCTAAGAATCCAATGAAATATATATTGCATAAAATATCCACCTTCTGTTCCGAAAAATTTTAAGAAGACAAAAAGATTCCAGAAATGCCTAAGCATTTTCTTCCAAAAGACTCAAACGATCTTGTTAACCATTGTTTGAAAGCTTATATTTATGAAAATGATAGCTTATCCCTTTTAGAAAAGGAGAAAGTAGTTTTCAACAATAAGCATGATCTGAAAAAGGTCACCTTAATTAGTGGTGGTGGTTCAGGGCATGAACCAGGGTGGATTGGCTTTGTTGGATCTGGTATGTTAACAGCATCAGCACAAGGTGATATTTTTGCAAGTCCAAACTATAAAAATATCAAGTCCGCGGAGAAGGCTACACATTCAGAGGCTGGTACTATATTTCTTATTACAAACTATACAGGGGACAATCTTTATTTTGGTATGGCAGCCCAAGAGCTTATTTCAAAGTTTGGTGAGTCAAAAATTAGGTTGCTTCGTACTACTGATGATGTTGCTGTCAGTAGAACCACTGGAAAGCTTGTCGGTCGCCGAACATTAGCCGGTTGTATCTTTATTATGAAAATTTTAGGTGCAGCAAGTGAAAAGGGTTATAACATTGACCAAATCTATAATTTAGGTATTTCTGCTAACAAGTGCATTGCTTCTGTCAATGCTGGGCTAGATCACACCCATATTCCTGGACATGCAAACAATGCAGATTATGGTAAATTAGAAGAGAACCAAATAGAAATTGGCCTTGGTATACACAATGAGCCTGGTGTTATGAAAACAAAGAATATACCTTCCAACGAAGAACTCATACCTGATTTATTAAAGCTAATTCTTGATAAAAATGACAAGGAGAGAGGCTTTTTAGACTACGATGATAATGATCAATTTATTTTACTATTCAATAATCTTGGTGGTTTACCTGTTATAGAGGAAAAGGCCTTATTATATTGTACTATAAAGAACCTTGCTGATTCTTATAATATAAAGCCATCTAGGGTTTATTCTGGATCTTATATAACATCTATTAATGCTCCAATTTTCACAATCTCATTGTTCAATGTTACCAAAGCTGCTAATAATGATTTTACTGAACGAACTATTTTTGATCTCTTTGACGCTCCAACAGAAGCGACAAATTTTCCGAAGAATCACTACGTTCTGTCTCAAATTTTAAATCCTGAAAGTAGAATTATTGATAATTTCCAAGGGTATGAAGAGCTTGATGAAAGTATAGACATTAAGCGGGATATTACGTATGATTCTTCTGTGCTCGAAAGAATAATTCGTAAGGCAGCACAGAACATAATTGATAAAGAACCAGAAATAACCGACTGGGACACTAAGATGGGAGATGGAGATTGTGGAACTACCTTAGAAACTGGTGCAAGGGCAATTATTAAATCATTAGATAATGGTGTGGCCGAAAGTGGTTCATTAATAAATGTTCTTCATGCTATTCTTAAAGTCTTAAAAGACGATATGGGCGGTACGCTAGGTGCTATTCTTTTTATTTTCATGAAGGCCTTTATCAATAAACTTGAAACTAACCTTAATGGCGATATCAGTGATAATAATGATATCATTGCTATCGCCTTAGATCATGGGATTGATACCTTAGGTGAATTTACAAAAGCAAGAGAAGGTCATAGAACAGTTATGGATGTCTTAATCCCATTTTGTCGTTCATTTTCTGAATCTAAGGATATTCATTTGGCAGTTGAAGCAGCAAGAAAGGCAGCAGAGGGTACTAGAAGACTTCGTCCAAAGTTGGGCCGTGCCACATATGTGGGTGGGGTGTCAGAGAAAACAGAATTTCCACCAGATCCTGGTGCCTATGGGGTGTATGAGATACTTGCCGCCTTAAGCGAATAGTATATCATAAAAGTAACAGCAGATTCAGTACGATAAACTAATGAACAATGCTTCTTTCCAAGCTTTGTATTTTTGCATACTAATTCTCTGTTCTAAAATATACATTACTAAGAAAACAATACAGTAATATTAAAAGCAATCGAAGTCAGTAAAAAATTTATTCACTCTATGGCGAGCACTAGTTTTACAAAGAGCATTTTAAAGATTGGGAGGAAACCATTGCCTTGATTCTCAATAGAAATACTCGGAAACTCGAATCAGGCATGAACTTCTGTTCCTACAGTAAGAATGATGACAAGCTTCACACAAATGCAGCGTAGTTTTTAAGATGCTAAATTGTGACTACAGAATAAATGGTAAAGAATGCAACCAGCAAGCCATTATCAGATATCTAGAACTAGGCGATCAATTATTCCATTGACATCGAGAAATTATTCTGTCCTTCTCTCGATGAATCATGGTAGCCTGTCGTCATGAGCTATAATATTCCAGGTACTAACGTATATATAGATTTCTATTTATGGTTTTGAAAGTCTTAGAACACCGAAGACAAGTGTTACATCAACCACTTGTAACTAATCCACAAAGCTATATCGTCCTTTTCAGGCCTGAACTATGAATATCGGTAAGAGCTTCCGAAACCCCATCTTTCAAGTCGATCAGTTAACATTCTCAGGGGCTCGTCTCAAAACCGTTCCAACTATCCTTGACAATAATCCCCTCAGTTGAATTTTGAAGGGAGCTGTGCTATCTGTCAAAGGAATAATTTCCGACCTGTTCAAGAAACTGAATAGGGCCTGATAACGGAACAGTAGGGTCATGAAATCTCTCATCTTCCAGTATACACTTCCTAATTTGAATTACTATAATATTTGAATTACTATAATGTTGAAGTATTTCAGAGATTCTGTAATATGAAGATATGATCGAGCTGCAGATTGCAACATATGAACCAAGTTAATGATATAACTTCATGTAGCGTAATTTATTAAACTTCTTATTAGCTATTGAATTAAAATAAACAAAGAGAAACCCAATTTTGTGACTATCGTGGCTATCATCGTCATGATATGCAGAAACACATAGTTCATGATTTAATTGATTTTATACTATGGCAGTAAACACTTTTATCATACCAAACTATCCTTATGTTAAGTCTAAAGTCTCACGATTGCTTATTTGAAAATTTTTAAATGTCTCAAAAAGCCACAACAGCTGATTTGTTATTGAAATTTCACTCTCAGGGGAATTTAATGATCATACACTATTGTTAGATTTGCAGCATTTATTTCGGTCTCATTTTCTTCGATTAGCCTATAGACTTAGTAAATACAATTTTCTCATTAGACCCTAATAACTCCCGGACTTATAACTCTAAATTTTTAAAATTTTTTCTCTTGAACTGTGTTGTACACTAATTCATTTCGAGGATGTTTTTTTATTCAGGGCTAATGTGATTTGGTTGAGAAGAAGCATTTCATTAAGACGAGTTTAACCAATTTTCTCCTGTATTGGGAAGAGGCTTTCATCGATTTCAAGCATGTTAGAACGAGGCTTAGGAGAGTTTTTATCTTGGGCCAGAGAAAGCGGTGCGTTTTTAGATTCGAGAATAGAGTTCCAATATAGCAAACAAAAGGGATATTCGGCACTCATACATGATTTCCTGAGTGGTGACGAATTGATAAGGATACCCAAACAGATGGTTATTGGACCTCACCTAACGGAACAATATTTGCAGGTGATTAATTATGCACATTCAAATTCTTCTTTCAGCAATAATGAAATGACAATCTTGTTAATATCAAAATTAGCGTTCGATACATCGCTTAATGATAACCGCTTTAAACAGTATTTTGAAATCTTGCCTAAAGATTTCAATATCCCTTATTTTTGGAATTCAAATGAAATTGATTTGGTGAATGGAACCGATCTTGAAACAATTTTCAAAAAGAATTTCAGTAAGCTAGTCACTGAATGGCATGGACTTATGAAGCAGCTTATTAAAGATTCACTGGAAGAAGAGTTTAAGCAGCAAATATTACAAGATATGAAGTTTTACGACGATAATATTGCTGGAATATCTTTAAACTCCTATAATGGCGAGTTATATGAATACTTGAACAGCGAGAACAAGTCTTGGACAAGCTTCAGAAATTACCTTTGGTCGTATAGTATTTTAACTTCAAGAGGTCTCCCATATATCTTATTGAAAAATGAGATAACGAGGAGTGATATACAGAAGGCAATATTAATACCAATAATTGACCTCTTGAATCATAAGAATGATTATAAAGTAAAATGGAATGGGCTTAAAGAGTCAAAAGGAAGTCATGTTTCGTTTCAAAGTTTCGAAAAAGGAGATGAATTTGGTGAATTATATAATAACTATGGTGATAAATCAAATCTTGAACTTTTACTTGGCTATGGTTTTGTATCTGAAAACAACAAATATGATGAGACAAGTATTTCCTTAAAATTAAACTCACAAGAACTTATTAAAGAAGCATTGAGATATAATATTTTAATGAATCAAAATAATGATGATGAGGATGAAAATATTAGGTACTTGAGAGATGGGATTAACTTTAAAATTAGGGCTGATGAAGACTTGCCTAGTAATTTAGTCAATTTTTTTGCTATTTTAATGCAAATGGGATTTGAAAGGGATGTCGGAATATCTCTAAGGATGCAACTCAATGGCATTACTCGTTTAAAGCAAGCTATTGAAGGAAAAATACTTCTTTTGAAAAGAAACTTTATAATGGGCCCTCAAGTTAAAAGTGGTGTCTATGAAGTAGTTAAAGTCTACAGAAATGAGCAAAGAAAGATTTTTCAGAATACTTTAGAGTCTTTGCTAAAATATGAAAAAAATCTCTTAGCTGATAATAAGGCTCATTTGCTCTCATTGAAGACCATATTAAAAAATGATGTATCTTTCAAATCTTCGTTGATTAAAATTTTTAAGGTGTCTTCTTATGAAGAAATATTGAAGAAACAAATTGTGAATGATGTTGCTCTTTTATGGATTGTAACACTTTCCAAAATGAAAGTCTCCCTGTGCAATCCATATTTCAATACCCTGATTAGAAATCAAGTAAACTATATCTATTCACAGATTGGAGAAGTTTCTAAAGCAATCGATGTTACTGACGAAGATGTGGATGAATATAAACCAAAAGTTTTGTCCTATATATCCGATGTATTACAAATTTGGCCCGATATGTTCAAGAATGAAATACATTTTATCCAGCAATATGTAATTGCTGATACAGTTTTTGACAGGCTTAGTTATTCAAGGCCATCAAATGGAGAATTATTTCTTGTTCAAAAAGTCGAAGCCTTTGCATAATTAGATTTCTTTCAATAGCTCTCATTACAGAAAATGCTAGTCTTTCTTGAAGAAATTTCTCTAAGGGGAAACTCATTTCAGTACTCATTTTTATCTTTTCCAGTTTTTACACAAATAACAGTTTTACACAATATGAATCAATAGCACTAAAATATTTTATTAATAAATATTTCAATAGTCCTCATTTTAAATTTTTGATAGTATAATCTTGTATTATTATTGGCAATTTCCTTCATGAACTAATGGGTGTAATTTATATAGACTTAAACTATCCAATACAAAGACCATATTTAACAAATATCATTTTGGATTTAGGATTTCGTATAGGAAATGTATTTGGTAATTTATGTGAAAAATTCTCAGAAATTTGAATTAATCTATAAAATGCGCAAAGCAGATGCAAAAAATTACAATATGAAATTCTATAACATATTGAGGCATGTATTGCTTTGTATAAAGACAATGTAATTCGATAGGGAATAGGGTATCAACTAATCGAGAAGTTGAGTCAGAATTATTATATAATTTGTTTAATCTTTTAATATATAGAATTATCTGTTGATTGACCTCCTTCTAGAATACTAGAATCACTTGAATAGGTTTGCTATTAGAGGTAATAGTCAAAATAGTAGTAATCCGTAGAGCAGATCAAATCAATCCTTAACACATTTTTTGGCAAAACTACTTTTTTAAATTTGCTAAGTACCATCAATAGCCTAATATGATTTTGAATCAACTGTATGAATTCAATTGTGATTTAGACATGTTCGTTAACAATCGGTTTAAGGAAATTCCTGATGTCGTTGTTTTTGAATTCCGAGTCGAAGATAAGGTTCTTTCCCAATACCATGGTATTGTTTGGGCGTTGATGAGAAAAACACTTCCTGACACGATTATACACAAGTATGTGTTTCAGAAAACTCTCTGGACATGCTATTTGGAATCACCTTTATGAAGACTTTGGTAAAATGACTGCTAAGCAGAAGGCTGATATGCTTCTGAGATTGCTTTTAAAGCTTTTCACTTTGAATGACCCCTTGACGGAAAAGATGGAGCTTTTAGAATCAGGTAGCCATGACGTTTTTCCTCTTACTTAGCACAAACGAATTTGGTGTTTCTATGCGATATGTGATGAGAAGCTTAGACAAAAGCTTCTACAACTTTATAAGCTGTCGCCTGAGGGATTTACTTGGTTGAATGTGAAAAATGACTTGGGTGAGCTTATTGAAAAGGTCCCCTGCCATTGAACCTGCTGTTGCTGGTGCTGCACTTGCCCTTCTGAAAGTGCCTCCACGTAAAATTATGATTCAGTCCAAATTGGTTTGCTTTAAATGTGGTGGCATTGGCCACAAATCTAATGTCTGTCCTTCTGTGAACGATGCTG